>BMAC01000050.1:2034430-2099841 GCA_014905375.1 Phtheirospermum japonicum
GAAAAAAACGGAGGAGCTCTTTGCTTGGAATAAAGAGAAGAAAAGCTGAGCTGTAGGGGTAATTCGGGCATATTGTGCAGCCAGATGAAATCCGGCCATAACGCGAAAGGCGTTGGGTAGGAATTGTTGTACTGGGATATGGTACAGCCTAGAGATAGCCTGGATGAAGGGATGGACAGGCAGGCTTAACCCCGCGTAGAACTGGTCTACATAGAAAGTGAGATGACCGGCGGGAGGTGATGACGCCCTCTCGCCGGGTGCCGGATTAGTGAAGGAGAACATGTCAGAGATAGGGAATTTTGTGCGGATTTCTTTGAGGGTCCTATTGCTAACTATTGAGGATAGGTTGTCAGGAGGGGGAGGAGGTAGGATTGCCGGTGGCCCCCTCCCCAGATCCGTCGCGTAAGAATCGGCGGAGGAAAGGTTTACGGTGGAGGTGGAGTTCACCGGAGTTGCCTCTGACGAACTCTCCCTGACGGAGCTAGTTCGGGAAGAAGAAATTGACATAATTAAAGAGTGCGTGAAGAAAGAAAGGGTACCTGGTAATAATTGATTGAGAGATTAGAAGAAGATTACTGGGGGAGCAGAAATCGCCAAAATATTGCAGGAGAAAAAGGGAGGAAGCCTTTAGAGGGTTTTTGAGAAATAGAAATAAAAAATGAAGGAGAAAAGGTATTCGAAGGGACAAAAGGAAGGCAGATCAATTTGAAAAACGAGAATCAAGGAAAAAGCGGGATTTGATGGGATCCTCACATTTAATGCGGACAGAGGAACAGTATCCTAGGCAGTGAGCTGGAACGCTAACCGTCCTGGAATGGGACACGTGCCGCTGACTAATCAGGTACAGTACTTAGAAAGACGTGTGGGTATGGCAACCGTTTGGGGAATATGGGCCGACACCACTAGTGCCAATAATTAGGGTTGTTTGGCAGGCGGATATCTCGGGATTCCCCAGTACGAGAAGTCATAAAAAACAAAATGGCCTCATTTATTTCGAAAGAGCTTGGGTATATTACCGATCTACCCCAACTGTTTGAGGGGAGGAGTTGATAGGGAAACATATATGCCAGACCTGGTTTGGGGTAGCTCTGACTCAGAATAATTAGATAATTTAAGAGAGGGGTAGAATAGATCTGTCTCTATGAAAGATCTAATTAGCCCTCCCGATAAAACAGAATGTTAGGAAGAGGTGGTTATCGCTTGAGATCCCTGACTTATCCATCTTGAAGGGCACTAAGAGTTTGGAGATTATACCAAGCTGAAGTCCCAGGGATTGAAGTTTAACCTGGCCTAGGTAAAAGACCTGGTTGAGTCCCCTGAGGAATAGAGCTCTTCCTCATTATTAGCAAGAGTTGACCTGTTGAACAGCGGGGACAAGAGGAAAGAAGAGCCGAGATATTATGGACTGGGTCAGATCGGGAGAAGGAAATAAGGAAGACCTGGGACAGGGGAGACCTGTTTCCCAGATTCCCAGCGAAGAGACAAGTGGGACCACTTGTCAGAATTTGTTGCATAACGGCCCTTGATTCGCGGCATGTGTTCCTGAGATCCCGGCTGGGGTCCCCGTCAGGAGAAAACTATAAATATCTCAGCCCCAAGGCTGAGAGAGGTATGTCATTCTCTTGAAATATTCCTTCTTATTTTCTGAAAAATACCTCAAACGCTCACT
The DNA here is from genome assembly GCA_014905375.1 of Phtheirospermum japonicum. Lineage (NCBI taxonomy): Eukaryota > Viridiplantae > Streptophyta > Magnoliopsida > Lamiales > Orobanchaceae > Phtheirospermum > Phtheirospermum japonicum. The sequence goes on from BMAC01000050.1 coordinate 2,036,100, forward strand.
GACTTAAGCATCGGAGAGGTTTCCACCGGAAAATCACCGGTGGTCCTTTCTAATCTGTTTCTATGGTGTAGGTTCAGGAAGCTCTTGGACTTGTAAGTGTTATTCAGGTAGTTCACTTTTTGGGCTGAAACAATGCACATTTGAACGCGGGTAAATAAATTAATATAAATTCAAACTATATATGTATGCATCAATTTTAAATTAACCTGAACCAACACTTTGACTATTTAGGTTATCATTAAACCCATCTTCGTTCGTATCATCATCATCTGTTAGAAACTAATCTTTTGTCTCCTTCTCTGCCTCATCGACAAGTTCATTTGATTCATTAATAACAATATCGACATGTAATTGGAAATATCCATTCTCTAATTGTATTAGATTGTGCATCTACACTTAATCCTCTTGAAAGGATTGATTAGGCAACATAGGCTCGATAAAATCTATTGTCGATCCATTTTTAATTTTACACGTTGTCAACCAATCCAAATTGTCTCGTTTTAAACTTAAATACGAGTAGTAGTAAACCTGAACAGCTTGGGCAACAAGTATAAATAGCTCATAGCAATTGAATCTATGCTTATAATTGACATCAACGAGCTTATACTGAGGATGAGGCTTTGTGCATGTAGGAGTTGGATCAAACCACTCATAATTGAACATGAGTGTGCTCTTGTTAAGTAACCCTATATCGTCGAGTCTAACAACTTCTAAGAGATGACCATATTAATGATACTCATCATTCCCATAATTTGTTCATTGATACAGACACTGGTGCTCGAAGTTGATCTATTTGATTCGTACGCAACTGTGTGAAACCAGTATTCATTTATCTTTCAACAATGATATGTAGTCACACATCGTGATGGACCTGATGCTGAACTCTCAATGTACTTGTCAGTGACATTGTTCAAGGGTGGAGGTCTTGATCCAGTTCTGGTTAACCAGAAAACCACCGGTTCTGGTTCTGGTTAACCATTGAACGATGATTTTGGTTAAAATCGAAACCATGAACCAGTTTCCAGCAGTTCAATTTCTATTCCGAATTTTGATGAACCGAAACCACCGGTTAAAACTGGTGGTTAGCCAAAAAAATTTAAATAAATAAATAAGTAAAAGGCAGTTAAGCCAGCAGATTTGTGACTGTTTGAAATCAATGGCTCGGATGAAATAGTCGTTGGAGATCAATGGTCACAAAAACTAGCCATTGGAGGTGGAACTGCCGATTAACTGAAAATTGGCTGGTTTTAACCGAAACCGATGGTTCCAACGTCATTGTTTCAATTTTTAAATCCATTTATAATACCCCCCCCCCCCCCTCCAATACCAATCCTCAAACCAATTCATCTTTAATCTTCTTCTTATTTTTCTTCTTCTTCTCTTATATTTTCAAGCTTGAAGTTGTTAGTTTGTGTATAAATACTATCAATAATCTTATTCTTATTCTCATTTTAATTATCTTTCTTTTATAATATTATTATGGCAAGCTCTTCTCGTAATATTAATACTAATACTATTCGAGAATCTCATCGAGGCTGAGGTTGAGTTAGAGGTCAAGGTCCTCGACGAGAACGTTTGGCCATTGAAAAAGATTATGTTTCCAATGAGATGTCACTAGAAGAAATTTATAACTTATATAATCAAATAAATTTCAGAGAAGATAATCAAACCAATTTCGGTGAGGATTTACTCATCTCCGACGAATATGAACCGTCGGCCAACATCATTTCGGGTGAAGATGAGGAAGAAGGGGGTGATAATCGTGATATGCCACCGCCTAGAACAAAATTGAAGGTGAAGTAATACCAATCCCCCATCTTCCGATTGTATTTCACAAGAACGGCGATCGATGGTGTACCTCGGGCACAATGCAATTATTACAAGAGTCACTACGCCTTCGGTACCAAAAATAATAAAAGATAGGATGCTCAAAATACGCCTGGAGAAAAAGCATCTCAACAAATACGACATTGATAGCTCTCAAAAATAAATAAACTTCTCATCTTCATCTACCTCTAGCGCCAGGGCCGGTGGTCAAGGTACGAGTTCTTATTTATTTAAATATAGCAAAAGTGATCATAGAAAGTTTCTTGCAAGATTTGTTGCCGTTATGGGTCTTACTTTTAACCATGCGCATAGTAGTCATTATGAAAATTATACTACAGATGCATTTAATCCATCTAGCACTAGGATTTCACGAAATAAGGTTACTCGCGATATTGAAAAAATGGTTGCAAATATAAGTTGAATTTGATTTCCATATTTGATAGTTTGCTTCATAATGCCTCGATATGTTCGAATATTTTGACAGATTCCCATCATCATAATAATTATATGGGAATAAGATGCCATTGAATTGATAATTCTTGAACTTTGTAAAAATGTTTGATTGCATATAGAGAGTTTAATACCCATCATACCGCTGTCAATATTTCGCGCAAAATATACACTATTTTATCTGAGTATAATTTAGTTAGAAAAAATTTTCAATTTCATTTGATAATGCCACCGCTAGTACGGCTAGTTTATAAACTCTTAAAAGCTTTTTATCAACTTTCTATTGACGGTAAATTTTTTCATGTTAGATACATTTGTCATTTTTGAATTTATGTGTTCAAGATGGTTTAACTATTTTCGAATATAAAATTATTTCGATTAGGAGTGCAGTATTTCATATTTCAAAACATGATTAGATTTCAATTGATGTGCCAAATCATTGAAACTCGACTTATAAGTTGTTTAATGATTATTTCGAATATAGAGAAGCATTATGTGCTATTTTTATTAATCAAAATGTTGATTTCGTTTTATTTTCCAATGCGTGGGATGATTGTTATAATATAATATCCCAAATATAAAAAAAATTTAACTACACAACCGTGACTTTATTCGGTATTTATTAGCGAACCTCTACACTTCTTCTTGATCAATGTATTCAAATTATACTTATTAGTAATTTATTACTCGATTCGCCTGAATTAGGTGATTGTATTGCTAGTATGTTGAGCAAGTGAGTCAAATATTTTCTGTACATTCCCGATATTTTTTTGATTGTAAAAATTTTAGACCTGAATTATCTGGTCGAAGGTTTAGAAAATTTTCTTACAGTTTATAATGAAGCATTATGACTTTTTTTTTTTACAAAATTCAAACATTGAGATTCCTAGCCCCTTAAGTCGTCCCCACCAAGCAAAACAATCTTTATTTATTATTATTCATGAATACAATCAGTTTTCAAGTGATGTTAATGTGCCACTTCCCCCTTCCCCACCACTACTTTTAATGTAAGACCATTGTTCAACGACCCTCGACAAGCTCTAACCCCATATACGAGGTTGGTTGAGGTTACTAAGCGAAAATGGCAAATGGTTAGTGCTAGTCGAACAATGGTATTAGAAACTTATTTAGGGATATTTGAATCAAGAAGTAACTCGAAAAAGCCCGATAGCAGTTTTGGTCGAAAGTGGCTACTATTTGTCCTACACTCTCTATGATTTTCAAGTAGGTTCCCGTCGTTCCCATTTCAACAATTTTTGTTGAACAGGCCTTTACCCTAATATTTACCTAATTTAATATTTTTCTTTTATAATATCTTGCCTATTTTAATTTTTCCTTTTGTTATATTTTGCCTAATTCAATATTGCTCTTTTATTTAATTTAATACTTTCCTTTTATTCTCTCAATACAAAAACATAAATAAGTCACATATAATTAGTAGAAAAGATCGAAATTAGTTATTTTAATTTAAAGATAAATTACATATGAAATATCTTTAATTATAAAAAAAACTTATTATGAAAATAATTATATAATTTGTATTTATAATAAAAGTTAAAATAATTTCATTAGTCAAATTTTCATATTCTATATAGGTAAATTAAGAGTTATTTTCAATAATATAAGTATGTAAATAAATATCTTATTCAACCTAAATATAACAATATAAAATTATATAATAATAATAAGTATTATTATTATTATTATTTATATTGATAAGACACTGATACAATATGATATCTTTTTCAAAGTACGTAACTAATAATTATTAATTAATTTAATCTAAATATTAAATAAAATAATTTAATAATAAATAATTAATTAATAGAGATTAGATACGAGTTTAGAATGTGATATTTTTTGAATTTTTATTAGTATGCAAATAAAGTTATTAACAAATTTAATCTTAACATTACAATAAAAATTATTTAATAATTATAATAATTAATAAATAGATTAGAAATGTAAAAAGTACGGGTTAAAATACATCCTTTGAGTTTTTTATTTTATATTTAAAATTTTGTAGTCATCACAAATATTTTATAATTTATTTTTTCGATAAATCTCGTGTAATACACGGTTGTTAAACTAGTGTATATATTTTCACAAATCATAACATATATATTAATTAAATACAATATTCACTTGCCGATCACCATGGCATTTCAAAACTCCAACCACGCACATTTTAAAATCTTTTAAATATGAAATAATTATAATTCATCCTTAAAACAAGTAATTGATAAATAAATATAAACTAACCCTAATTTTCGAAATCGACCCCAATTATCTAAATATTTAAAATTCAATTCTTGAATTTTAATTAATTGCTAAATAAATCCCAAACTAACTCTAATTTTCAAAACCAACCTCAAATATCCAAATATTTATAATTCAATTCTATATTTTGAATTAATTACTAAATAAACCCCAAACTAGCCCTAATTTTTGAAATCAACCCCAAATATCTAAATAATTACAATTGAAATATAATTTTTCAAATTAATTGCTAATTAAGCACAATATTAATAATTTTGAAATCAAATCCAAACACCTAAATAATTACAACTCAACTATTTTTCAAAATTTCCCCCAATTCAATCCCAAACTAACCCTAATTTTTAAAATTAAATCTAAATAATTACAATTCAACCCCAAATTTTCAAAATATTCCTCAATTAAACCCCAAACTAACTTTAGTTTTTGAAATCAATCTCAAATATCTAATAATTATAATTCAACCCTAAATTTTTCAAAATATTATCCAATTAAACCCCAAACTAACCCTAATTTTTGAAATCAAATCCGAATATCTAAATAATTTCATTTCAACCCTAACTTTTTTAAGTATTTCCAAATTAAACCTAAAACTAACCCTAGTTCTCAAAATCAAACCCAAATATCTATATAATTATAATTCAACCCTAATTTTTTGAAAATTCCCCAATTAAATCTCAAACTAACCCTATTTTTCAAAACCAAACCCAAATATCTAAATAATTTCAATTCAACACTAATTTTTTGAATTAAATGCTAATTAAGCCCAACAATAACCAAAAAGTTTGAAATAAATCCGCAATACATATCTAAATAATTAATTAAATATTTAAACAAAAAATAAGAAATAAAAAAAATAACTTGTGGTGGTTGGCCGCTGGTGGTGGTGGTGGTGGCGGGACGCCGCGGTGATGGTTGTGGTGGTGGGAGAAGTGGTGATCGGATATCGTTGGTGGGGGGAGCAGTGGTGGTGGTGGCCGCTCTTGCTCTCGCTCTTCCTCTCTCCCTTCGGTGGTGGTGGTGGTTGCTCTTCCTTTTTTTCGATGTGCGACGGTAGAGAGTTGGGGGCAGGGGTATAAGAATAGTGTTCTTGGTGACGGGTACAAAACCCATCAGCATATATATATTTTTTAATCTAGCCGACGGGTGAAGGCCGTTAGCTACACGTAGGCATCCATTCGCCAAATAATGACGCTTAGATAATGTCAACGGGATGTCATTGGGTCACTCACATTTTGTTCGCCGATCGGCATATGCTGATGGCTCTTTAATCGTCAATATTTTTCGTCAGCATTTGCCAGTTATTTTGTAGTGGGGTGTGTGTGGATGGAGGACTAATGGGTACAACTTCGAGGCAGGGAAATGTATTATGGACAGGGAAATGTATTATGGATAGAGGTGTATATGAGAGGATGAATAAGGGTATTATGGTTCATGTGAGGATTTTGATATGAGTATTTGCTGGTTTGGGAGGGTCATCCGAGTGATTAGCGGATTTAGAATTTGTTGAGTGAGGATGAGTAGGTTTTATCATGAGTAGGGTTGGTATTTGCATTAGAATTGGAGGGATGATAGGTATTTTGGGGCTTTTTATGGAGTGTTTGAATTGGAGGGATATCTTAGCCATGAACCATAATGAGTAGCACTCGTACTTGATAGGATGAGTGACGGCAGCTCGTTGACATGAGCCCTAGAGGCAGGACTTGTTTGAATCCAGAAGGGTGAGAAGTCGAAGATGAATTTTAAAGCCACAAACAGAGGCGAGAGTCATGAGGTGTTTGTCGAATAGCCACGGGAGGGAGCCCATTTCCACTTTTTTCTAATTAACTGGAAGAACCCATTTCTACCCTAGAATGACACTCTAGAAAACTGTAACGCTAAGGGAGACGCCACAAGAAATCCTATGACAATAATACATTTAATTACTTTTATAGTTTAGAATTTTTTTAAAAGAAAATAATAATAGAAGTGGTTCCAACCACTCCCTTGAAAAAAACAACAATTTTATAGTGCACGTGTTAAAGTATTTACGATGGTAATTTTTTAGTGATCTTTTTTCTATTATTATTAAATATATAACCTACAAGGTCTTTAACATGTGAAATTGTCAAAAAGCTCTTTCACAAAACCTGCTCTTTTGCCCACTAGTGGACCTACTCGCACGGATGTATGGTACGATATAAATTAAGAATATATAGAGATAGTGATACTCATGAAAACTTCTTATGAGTTTTTTTACATTGAAAAAATCTTGAGATATTTTATTATTGATGTGACATGTAAAACCACAATAAATTTTGAGAAGAATTTTGCTAATGTGAATGTTCTTTAGATTTATCTTTTTTAAATAATAGTTTAGTTTGGCTTTTAGAATGAAAGAGAATATATGAATTTAAATGATAGCAGTGGAGAATAATAGTTACTTCTAATAATGTGTTGTTTGGTTTGTAATGGGTAATTACTATCATCGCCTTTGATGAGGTTAGATTCATCAAAATTTAACCCCTTTTGTCATGCTTAATTAGAACAGTGTTTTTCTTAATTGAAAAACAGTATTATATTTATAATTTCTATAGTTTCGAATTAATCATATCTGTTGATATGTTTTGAATCTCTCGATTCGACGTGTTGTACAGGGGTCTCGCTGTCTGGTCAGCGAGTCGGGGGAGGTGGGTCTTAAGCCCCCGGCCCAACGGTATGCAGTTTTGGGCCTTAAGCCCAATTTGGTGTATTCTCTCAATACCACTACTACATAAAACCCCCAACAACATCGGTTGTTTTTGCTAATAGTAATCGGTTGTACAACCAATGCATATTAGATCGACGCCTATAGTCTGGACTATAGGCATCGCATATTAGATCGACGCCTATAGTCTTGACTATAGGCATCGGTTTTACAACCGATGCTAATAATATAAATATGCATCGGTTGTTTGACCAAAACCGAAACATATAGTCATCACAAAACTGATGCCTTTTGTCTATATACCGTCACTACAGGCATTGGTTATCGTAGAAGAACCGATGCTTATATTAACATATAGGCATCGGTTACTGTAGAACAATCGATGCCTATAGGTACACAAAAGCATCGGTTATATTAATAACAACTGATGCCTATAGTGCACCTGTAGGCATCGATTTTGTTATACAACCGATGCCTAATATCATATACAAGCATCAGTTTGTTTCATACTATGCTTATAGGTGAAAATTTAGGCATCGGTTTTTTCTGAAATCACTGATGCCTCGTGACGAGATTTAAGCATCGGTTCAGACTTCCACAACCGATGCCTATAGTTTAACAATAGGCATCGGCTTGGTTTACAACGATCGATGCATATAGTTACTTATAGGCATCGGTCGTTGTTGATTAACCGATATCGATTTTTTATTTATATGCATCGGTTGTATTGTTAAGAACCGATGTATATAGTAATTTTAAAAACAACATGTAAGAATTGGTTATTTTTCATCAAAATCGATGTCGCTGCTAATTATATGCATCGGTATGCACAAAATCCCAAATAGATTTTTGATTAAAAAAATCCAGAATTTCAAAATTTTTATTTTAATATCTGTCCAGAAAACTGATAATTACCATTTGCATAAAAAATTTAATATAAAAAAGCATTCTATTCAATAAATTTAAATTCAAATGCAGAAATTTCCCTTCCTATCTACTAAAACTCAAGTTGAGACTGATATTCCATGTTCAACAGCACAAAGCTCTCACAAATTAAACTCGTAAATATGCAGCACCTCGTTTCCTTCCAAGGAGAATCCCCAGAGCCTTTCCTTCATTCTTACGAACAACACCTCGTTCTTGAATCCTTAGACCTCTATTCTGTTATTTGTCTGCTTTTTCCTGTGAATGAATAAGAGTCACATTATTAAGTAAGAAAATCCAGAGGAAAATCCACCGACGATAATGTTCTGCACCAAGTTACAAAATAAATGACTTAATAACTAAGAAAAAGTAATTAAAACTGAGAAATATATACCGAGTAATGTTTTCTGACAATATCTCACGAACTCCATCGATTGTTTCTTGCTCGTATGGTTCAACTCCAAATGAGTCCTACACAATCCAATTCAAAATTAATTTATCATTTTAAAAATGAATTAGGTTTGGAGTTTAAGAAATCTTCAGTAAGTTTTTACTACTTAAAAAAATGAGTTTACACGTACCTTGTCTAATGAAGAATTCACACTGACCCCGGAGCAAATGTCATACATATACCTCATGACATAATAACCACACTCACTGCCTCCTCGTTGTTGATGACACTACAAAAATCATATGAAAGCAGATCAATATTCCCCTATCAATCGGTGAGTCAAAATGAAATGGGTCGAAAAACTTTACTAACTTGCCTTCTAGGGTAACCGATATACTATTTTATTAAAAATACCTTAAAAAAATAACTTACCGGCAGATTACTCCACCCCATGTTTCTTCCTCTTCTTCCTTTTGTGGACATGTAGGTCCGAACTACCCTACAAATAGTAATCATTGCACTCAAGCAGTTAATTAACACGCAAAGTATTATTTTCAATAAACAATAAGAAATTATTACCTATATATTAAACATTTACAGTTTTAAAACCAAAATGAGCGGATGAACCACCCAACCTTATATTACATCCAATGAAAAACTTCAAGCGGTTTTATGAGAGTAAGCTATAGAAAGAACTAGGTTGTGGAAAATAGCAAAATTACATTAATGCTATGAAACAACTTGCCCACAAAAAAGAATCATTACATTACTTTGACAATAAGGACCTGAAAGTGAATTATTTTTTATGATGTTATTGTAAAGAAGGACAGGAAGTTACCTTTTCAAAAAATAAGAGACACAAATAAAGGGGGGAAATTTACATACGTATTAACATGTGTCTTGATATCCAAGTCCCTCTTGTATCCCATTGGATCTAAAATAGAAACCTGATTCTTCCCGGGACACATGACTAGCAGCACCCAGTGGTCACTACACACTTTCATAAGCACAAAGATTAATTATCTTTATAAATTATAACAATTATAAAGGAGTAAAGGGAAAAATAACAAGAAATAGTAATTTACTCGTCTAGGTATGGTGCTAGAATGAATGTCCTGCTAAACATTTCACCGAAGGCATCACTTATGTACGTCGTCACAGCAGTCGGGTCATTTAATATACTTTTCTTGCAGATCTTCGCTGGACAAAGAAACCCGATGGCACCGGCACAAAGACTCTCAGCCAACCCACGAAGACACCTGTAAATCATTAGTAGATTCATAGCTAAATAAATTTAAACCAAATATTGAACTAATTGATAAGGAAAAAGAAAGATCATACCGCGCAAAGAATTTCACAACAGCAACACTGATCCACCCCATTCTGAACAGGCTCCGAATATCATCAATTAGCACGTGAATTTTCGTCTCTCTTTTGTCATGGAAGACGGTTTTCTCTAGGTCCATAGAGACGTGGTCAACGTGCACGAGCATCGATAGGATCAGGTAGTGTATCTCTATGAAATTAGGTCCCAAAGTCTCAAAGACTACGTCATCAACAAAAGGTGGCCTTGGTTTTGTTGCAGATTGCTCACCACTTATCTCCATGAGACTTGTTCTCTGTTTCTTTGGATATGGCCTTGTAAGTTACTGTACAATTGGCCATGATTGAGAATATTAAAACTAAATAAATAATTGGTGAAATTAAAACATATATTATTACCTCTCTTGCCTGAACCAACCTGACCGACCACTGCAAAAAGCTACCTAACGTTTCACCCACGTGCCTCATTTCTGGGTGGGCCGTCGCCAGTAGAGGAAGTTGTGTTGCACCCTCAATAATTTGATCAACTGAGACCTTGACATGATCGGGTGTCACCTTCCGATGATGCACGATCGTGTCCTCGCCGGTTGGGTAAATCATCCCGGATGCAACAATTTTTATGTCCCCCAGAATGGACAGAGCCAGGTGGCACTCGGTCGGACTCTATTGCTCAAAGTAGCCTAAAGTTAATGGTCTGAATAAAAATGATTATATTCTGATGATGAATAAAATTAAAACTTGATGATAACGAGTTCGAGTTTTATAGGTTATATCGTAATGGCCTGAGTGTATGCATGTATTAACAATGCAAAAATGCAAAAATCCCCTGACCGTAACGGCCTGAGTATATTATATAACAAACCTAATTACTTTCATCCCCTTTAGTCTTGTATTTACATTCTGGATACAGGTAAATATATGTTTTAATTATGAAAGTTTGTTTCTGGAATAATACGATGCAATGCCATTAAGAGGCAATAATTAGAATTAACTACTCTATAATGAAAGGACGAGCAAAAAATGAGACTTGATATTTTCTAATACATGAATAATAAAAAGACGACTCTGAAAAGGATAATGCATAATGAATCTTGACTAAGAATTACTTATTTATCAACTACCAGTGTGCTTGAATGAGTAGGTTTGTGAAAATACACTACATATTATCACATTTATACCTCAACCATAGGAAATGGAGTCCCACCAACCGATTGGCAACTACTATGTGGATCACCTTGCGTCGGCGTGTGGAAGTTAGCCCCCTCGTTAAGTCTTGATGGCATGTTTTGGTGAATAACTGGAGTCTGCGGACCTTGATTATTCACTCGCTCATACAACCGGTTGAATTGAGCTTGTAGAGCATCAAACTTGCCTGCATCTGCTGCGTGATTTCTTGTGTCAGAGCCGCCCTCACCTCGTCCACTGACACCACTCCACTCTGTCTCCTGCTTGTCTGACTCGGTCGACCAAAAATATACCTCACGTTCACGTGGCTACCAACACCTCGCACCCGACCCGGGTGCTCCTTCTTCCCTAGAGATGCATTCAATATGTCATCGTGCCTCTGCGGTAGAAACGTCCCTTCGATGACTTCTCGAGCCTTCTCAACCTGTTTCAAGAAATGATAAATATCATTTAATACACTTTCCCCATGTCATTAAGTAAGTACTTCCAAAAACATATATTCTTACAAAAAAATATAATTACTATTTTATCAACCACCCCCTTCATTTGATCATTCAGGATATAATAATTTCCCATTTCATCCTTCTTGATTTGCTCGAACCCAATCCAAGGTGCGATCATCCGGAGCTATACTCGAGCTGAGCGAAGCACATGAAGATGATGAGGAGAGAGGGTCTGATACAACCCACTTATCTTTCGCACTAGCATATCCACCGGTCCTAAAAAGTGCGGATGCTGGTTGTGAGACTGGCTCTCCCGAGCTTTCCTACTCTTTTCCTGGTAAAAAGTTTTTAGGAAAATATTAGATATATTTCTGGTGATTTTTTTTAAAAAAGGTAATACACTGTACATACCTCGAATGCTTCAGATGGATGATCACTAACGAATTTCTCCCACTGATCAGCTGTGATGGAATGATATAACTGGGATGGATGATCATATTTTGGGTGTTTCCTCTTTATGAAGTCACGCACTAACCGCGACTTGAAAGCGGTCCACCTCACTCCCGCAACCTTCAGGAAGTGCTTCTTCTTCTCATCCCCTTCGATATTGAACTCTCTCTGAATAAATAAGAAACAGACATATATTAACACATGTGTTCATCAACAGATGATTTACTATAAAAAGTTGATTATTATATACCTGCAAATCCTCCCAAATCACATCCTTCAGACCACTCTCGACGTGTTTCCACTTGTCGATGTTAATATCTACATGCGACCGAACTAAAGAACCCAGGTAATTTTTAAAATTGGCAGCATATTTCCCAATGGGTTTATTGTTATCGTCGAAATCGACATGCTTTTGCTCTGAAGGCTTAGCTTTCATTTTAATGCATGTCGTTGAGCCTTTAGATCTTCTTCTCACAGACTCGGACTCGTATTCACAGTGGGTATTCGATGAATCAATCATGACTCTATGCCGTTAGTTGATAAAATTCTTAAGACATTAGATGAAAAATATAATTTATACAACGATGAAAGCTAACACATCAATCGAAAACTACTGTGAAGACACCAAATCTTTAAACAGATTACAAGAGTGAAAATAGATACTTGGATGATTCTAGAAGCTACAGACAACTAAGAAGCATATCAACAACTTTTGTGAAGGTACTTACCTCATAACATAGTTCAAGAGGGTTCAAATGGCTTGTGAACAGGATGTCCAAAATACAACAGTGAGATTATTCATCAAATAAATGGCATCAACCATACACTAATTCATGCATGTGGGTGTGTTAATTAATTTTTCCCATATTTTGCAATAGGCAGCAACTAAATTTAATATGATAATTATACCTGTCACAGACATTGGTTATGGAATGGAATTCAGAGGTCCGGTCTTCAACATAAATACTGAACAAATACCTAATCAACATGAAAGGTCCGACTTTAAAGGTCTCAGTCCTATCTGAAAGGCCCGACTTGGCCACGGGAAGCGAAAAATGGTTGTGGTAAAAATTCTTAGTTCCAACCCCAATTACCAACTCAGAGAATTTAATTTTCTATACCCAAACTTGTTAATTTAACGAACTGAACAAGTACTAAAAAACATACATTCTTGCGCAATTTGTAGTAGGCGAGGATGAATCTACGGCGAACAGTAGGCGATGGGGAATCGACGGCCAACAGCAGATGAGGTTCAATGAATCCTCCAAAATCTTCACAAATATGGCTTCTGAATATCTGGCGGGTTTTTGGAGTGGGAAATATGAAAATTTTGGACTGGATTTAATTCAAAAACCTAGTTTTCGTGTATTTGGGGGGATAAATTTGACTTTTCAGAGGCTACGAGCCACGCGGGTTCAAATCCCTCCCTTGCCCAAAAATTTCTAAATTTCACAAGTATATGCATCGATTGTACAAAACCAACCGATGCTCATAAGTTTTATCAGACAACTAAAGTCGGTTGTTAGTAATAACCGATGCCTATAATAGTAATTATTATTAAAACAACAAAAAGTCCCGCGTTCCCCTACCTCCCAGAAGCAAACGATCCCTTCCAAACCCATACAAAGTCTTGAATATTAGAATGGATCTTCCCCAAGAAATCTTTATGGATATATTCTTACGCCTCCCTACGAAATCGATAGGCAGGCTCAGGTCTTTATCAAAAATATGGTGCAACTTGCTCTCCACCCCACAGTTCATCAATTCCCACCTCGCTCGAGAAATAACCCACCAATAATATCTCACTCTCATCACCCCATCTAACACCATTCACTCCATCGAAATAATAAAAGGAAACATTAGCATCGTTTCAAGAGAGCTCGAATTTCCAGGTGTGTGCAGATTGGTTTTGGGTTCATGCGATGGGTTACTACTGCTACTCAATCTAACTGGTGGGATGGTTTTGGTGAACCCCATTACTCTAGAGCAGGTGGGACTACCTCCTCCACCTCTAGTTAGGGGTGAGATTACCCATGTCGCATGTGGATACGGGTATGATAGTGCCAGAGATGATTATAGGGTGGTTTTACTTTCTTATTGCGATTTGGATTATGATGGCCCATTCGTGCCTAACCGTTGTGATGGTGCATATGTATACTCTGTGAAAACGGTTGTCTGAAAAAGTCTTAAGACCTCGCCTTATGGTAATTCAGTAATTTGCATCCCCTGCAGAAGTTTTTTCAACAGGGCTATCCATTGGCTGCATTATAAGATGAGTGAATTTAGAAAGACGGAGTTTGTAATAATTACTTTATATTTGGTTACCGAGGCATATTTCAAAATCACCCCACCTGTTGGTATCAATGTGGTTAGCGGGTTTTCAACAAATGCACTTGTGGTTTTTGGGGGATGTCTTTGTTTGGTGGATATAGAAACCGGTGACCAAAGAATGGATGTTTGGATTATGAGAGAGTATGGTGTGGCAGGGTCTTGGACGAAACTCAGCATTTATTGTAATGGAGTTTTGTCTTGGTTCACGCCTTTGTGTTTTGTTGGAGATGAGGAGGAGGAGGTTGTTTTGATGGTTGGAGCTCGTTTGGTTGTTTATAATGTGAAAGATAGATCATTGAGGTCCTTGGTCGTCGACAATGGGGGTTATTATCGATTTCAAGACAAAGGCTACTTTACGGAGAGCCTCATTTCGTCCACGGTAATTTTTATTAGCAATGAAATTAAAACATAATTATATCTTTAGAAAGACTTGTTTGTTCATTTAAGCCTAAATTTTGACTATCACAAATTAAACTCCCATAAAAGGTATGAAACTTACGAATTCTAGAAATTTAGGGCCAAAAATATAAACATCTAAAGTTTTAGGGTGCAATCTGAAAGTTCCTAAAACTGTTTGTATAAATATACCACATTTTAGTCTAAGGGTGTTATTTCGACAATCTGCTTGGAAATGGCCTGGAGGCAAACATCTGAGTTCACTGTGGGAAGAGGAAAATGAAATTGTGATGATGATGTCGTTTGTCGGACATCATGGACCGACCTCAATCCCGGGAGGAGATATATAAGTTGTCCAAGATTTCGTGTAAATGTTGAATTTCTTTCCTATTTTTAGATATTAGGGCTAATAATTATTTGGGGGTTTTGTATAAGATGTTAACATGGGATCCAATTGTAGTTAAAATGACTGTTACTTAAGATTTATGTGGGTGTGTCGTGCTTTTTCTTGATTTTTTTGATAGTCTTCCTTTTTCGTAGTTAAAGGGGTTGTTTGCATTAACTTTGATTGGAGTAAATTATATTGTAGGTGACTGAAGGGTGCAATTTTTTCAAATGTCTTGAGGACCCACTGTGCCCAAGAGCTACTCAAATTATTCCCGGGCTTTTAAGACGAGCAAATAAATTTGAAGCTGAAGTTCAAGTGATGGAGGCTGACGTAAAGAGACTTGAATTAGATGTGAAGAAGCACGAAAAAAACCTGAAAGCACTAGCAGCTAAAAATTGTAAGCTTGAAGAATATGTTAAGAAGAAGCGAAACCGGGAACATTGGTTGTGCACGGCGCTTTTGATTACTTGGTTTGTTATCTGGATAAAAAAACAGCTAAAAGGTGTCTCTATGGTGTATGTGATTTTAGTGTGTTGTACGCCGTTTATTGTTTGACTTGCTAGGTATGAAATCGAGAGTAATGTTTTTTAATCGAAGGATAAATTAATCCAGTTTTCATGTTTCTTATTTTCCAGAGAAATTGGAAAATGGAATCTTAAATCAATTGAGAACACAGGGGATTTGTTAATAAACGCTTGGAGGAGAGAACAAACACAACCAATCTTAGAGGTTATTAAATGCCTGACACATAAATAAAAAGGCTATAAAGTAATTAATTTCTAGACTCATAACAACCATTACTACAAAAGATTAGGCATTCACATAGTCCAAACATAAAACAATTCCCCATTACATCTGATTCCATCCCAAACACATCTAGAATTGCTATAGCAAAACTAAAACTAAAGATGGGAGATCCAAGAGATGAAGGGCGAAGGTTGAGTCGAGTGGCAAACATAAGTCTTCATGCATCTCCTGGCAGCCAGTAAGGACAAGGCGACCATCTGATGCGCAGCTTGATACATCAACAACCTAACGTTGATCAGCAAACCCTATAATTGTAGCCTTCACCTGATGACCATTACCTCCTGGGACCACATGCTCAGTCCAGAAGTCCTTTGGAATGGCCTATAAAAAGCTCGCATGATTAGAAGCTGTTAACGTCAAATCAATAATTGGTGGAAAGTGTATTAGTTGCAGATAATTTAAGAAATCTTCAACTTACTATTCGTCCATGCTCTAGAACAGTCTTCGATACTGGTACTTTGAAATAAGGAAAATGAGTCAGCTCAAGGTCAGGATCTTTCACACCTACAAAGCGATTGCTTGAAACTCCTTTGTCGTCAAAGACTATTACATCAAAATTATAAGGCTCATTATTTATGAAGACAACGGAATAATCCTCTCTAGTCTTTTTGTCCTCCACAAGATCGAGCCACTCCCCTTTGAACCGCGCCTACAATAAACAAACAAAGAAACAAACAAAAAATTAAAAACAACAGAGTATAAATGCAAACTCTCAATCGTATCTGGTTTGTGGAAACTTAAACAACACATCAAGAATGACATTATTATATACATACGAAGAAATACAATTCATAATCAGTCGTATCACCGTCTTGAACACAAAAGAACACAAATAACACAAATTGAATAAGGGTACTTAAGCACGCAAAGTTGTTCATCAAAAAACTTGAGTTAGTTATGGAGAGAACAAACCTGGTCACCATCTTCACCAAACAACTCCACTGTGACATCCCAAGTCTGCCCCATGGGATTGCGCAATTGAAAATCCTTGCTCTGAAGCTCTGCAAAAAAATGGATAATTTTCTGCGGGATATGCTGCAATTGTGTCGACAATTATTCAGAATTACAAAAAATCATACAACACAAATCAGAAAATATATATCAGAACAGAAAAAGAAAAAAAACGGATGAAATAAAATCACATATACCATGAAACATGAGAGCGGCATGAGGATGGTCTTGGTGAATGTCGGAATTAAAGTCATCCTTAGCCTGGGATAGAAGATAATTCGGCAATATGTGTGGATGAATTTTTCAAGGCCGATTGTGTGTTTTTCGAGGGTTTAATATATCGTAAAAATTAGGGTTAAGCATCGGTTGTTTGACAAGAGCCGATGCATATTCATCGCTGGTAAGAAAAACGCGGGAAAAAATGTCAACCAATATTATATGCATCGGTTGTTTTCATACAAATCAATCCTACGGACATACTTTAAGCATCGGTCGTAATGGTAATAACCGATGCTACTGTTAAGATCTTAGGAAAATTTAAAAAAAAAAATAGACGGGCTACGGGTAGGCCCTAGCCAATCCGATTAAAGATCAAAGCCCGGGCCATGCTCCATGTCCATCAAGCAAAGCAGTTCTAGGCCCAATCGAGCCCAATAGTGATTCCTCTGACCAGAGATCGATTTCGAATGGTCCAAGGGAGAAGAACATTTTTAAGTTGCCAAACTTCCTCTTAGAAAGGCGATGTGGGATAGAGGATTATGCAGTAAACTCTTTTTTAATGAAGGAACTGTTGTACTCTGTTTATTTGATGAAATTTCCGTTTTGTGTTGATATCCTCTACCATTATATGCATCGGTTTGTCATCCTTTAATTCTTGATGTTGTTTAATTCCTGAACATGAAAAGGTTTCTTTTTTATTCCTTCCCTTCATCAGCTGTATAGTTCATTCATCTTCGTACTTCTTCATCTTCTCCTTCAAAATTTTGCATTTTTGGCATCTCAAATATTGATATGTATATATACCAACGAAATGCTGTTTTTAATAAAATGTCTCTTATAATCAAAGGTTTGAAACAGAAATAAGCATACATAGAATTATTTGTGAAATAAAAAATAAAAATAGATTTGTACAATAATGACAAAATAGATAATCAACCACAACATCAAGAAAGGATGAAAACACACAACGGAAATTTTCATTAATAAACCATACAGAAATTAAAAAGAATTAAAAAAAATACAACAAAGTTCATTTATCTTCATACTTCTTCAGTTTCTCTTTCAACACCTCGTTCTCAGCTGCCAAGCGATCCCTCTCTTGCTCATAGTGTTGGCTCTCGAGAAGAATTTCAACAATGTGGAATAACTGATCCACAAAGTCTTTCTTGAGGCAGACTATTTCCACCTCGAGTTGTTCTACGAGGCCGGATGTACCAGCCTCGTCGTCGCTACTTCCGAACCCCAAGCTCGACATCATATATTTATGATTAAGAAGATCTGAGAAATGAAGGGAGAGGATTACAAAAGAAGAGAAAAGTGAGTTGAAACTATTCTGATGGCAGATTTAAATAGACAATTTAAGAGGTTGGGGAGCTCAAAAGACTGTGAAATTGATCATTTAATTGACATGACCTCAAACCACAAACCACATTGACAATTAATTTCAGCTTGCGTGAAAATGGTATGCTATTTACACCTCTTACTAATTATATGAAATGATTACTACTCCCTGCAGATATCCATTGAAGCAAACCCCTGTTTTTTTTATTGGGAAACATGCAAAATATACGTTTTGTAGTTCCAAATTTACCCTTATATTAGTTTGGCCACACATTAGTTATTTGTATGTTTCACATAAACTCACTCCACATTTATACCAAAAAATCTTTCACAAGATTTTGAGGCAAATGACAAATCAAGAAAATCATGACTGTTAGTGTATATTAACGAGGGTATTCCTAATTTGTGAGTTTTGTGCTGGAAGTCTAATTTTGCTCTTAAATAAGTCAGTTTAAAAAAAATAATGTTTATGCATCCAAATCGAATGAATACTTTCATATTTTGATTAGACGAAGTGCTCCAGCTACCCAGTGAGCCTGAAAATTATTTGGTTGCTAAGATTAAATGCATCGGTTGTATATACCATCCGATGCAATTGATAAATTTTAAGCATCGATTTTGAAGTGAGTTGTATAACCGATCCTTATAAAATAATGGCCAAAATGCAGAATTAGTCCATTAACTTTGTGCAGTTGGGAATTTTAGTCCACCAAATACACGGGTGGCAATTTTAGTCCACTAATTTAAAAGAAGTCGCACATTTAGTCCATTTCTGACCTGAAATTCGAATTTTGGCCGGAAATTAGATTTTGACCTGATTTTGGGGGATTTTGACCGGCCAATATGCCACATATGTGCTTACTTAATTTTCATTTTAATTATAAAAATTAATAATGCCAAGTGGGTATTTACTTAGGAGGGAAATAATAAAAAATAAAAATAAAAAAATGAAGAAGAACCCAAACGCCCGATTTCATACAAGCCCTAAAATCCTTCCTTCTCCCTCGCCACTGTATCTTGCTGCTGCAAAAAAAAAAATCCTAAAAATCCTTCCTTCTCCCTCGCCGCTGTACCTTGCTGCTGCAAAAAAGGACATGGATGATGCCTGAATACATATGCTATTGGAGGGTGGTGACACCAGACACAAAAGTTGTTGCCGTTTCTGATAGCGGGCCGTCAAAATGGGCCAGACATGACCCTGGGCCAAGGTATGAGGGGAAGAGGGGACCCTTATAGAACCCTTTTGAGAGAAGGGACAACTGCACTTTTCAATTCTTACAACAACATCCAGTTCCCTTACAACACTGTTAACGTCATTAAGCGTATGAACTGGGCCCTAATCGGGTCGAACAGACAAGTCCTCCGCACTTCTTGGATCTTCATGTGGGCAGATTCTGGCGCAGCCACTAATGCCACTTGCAGATTCACTACTTGCGAGGGAGAAGGAAGGATTTTTAGGATTTTTTTTTTTTTTTTTTTTTTGCAGCAAGATACAGCGGCGAGGGAGAAGGAAGAATTTGAGGGCTTGTACGAAATTGGGCGTTTGGGTTCTTACTTCTTCATTTTTTTTATTATTATTTCCCTCCTAAGTAAATACCCACTTGGCATTATTAATTTTTATAATTAAAATAAAAATTAAGTCAGCACATATGTGGCATGTTGGCCGGTCAAAATCCCCCAAAATCGGGTCAAAATCTAATTTTCGGCCAAAATTCAAATTTCAGGTCAGAAATGGACTAAATGTGCGACTTCTTTTAAATTAGTGGACTAAAATCGCCACCCGTGTATTTGGTGGACTAAAATTCCCAACTGCACAAAGTTAATGACTAATTCTGCATTTTGGCCTAAAATAATGGTAGCAACCAGTTGGAAAAAGAAAGCAATTTGAACGACCAGCAAAAAATAAAAATAAAAATTCGAGAACAAAAAAACTACAAAGCCATTCAAACTTTGAATTATTAACAATAATCGTTTGGCATACATCATAATTTGGGACACCACGTGAAAAGGAACAATCTTCAATGTAAAAACAAGGGRTCAATAGCTGCTTTTTTATTCCTTCCCACCAGCAGCTTCCTTTACTGCATAATCTCCTATATCCCACATCGCCTTTCTAAGAGAAAATTTGGCAACTTAAAAATGTTCTCCTCCCTTGGGCCTTTCGGAATCGACCCCTGGTTCGGGGAATCACTATTGGGCTCGACTGGGCCTAGAACTGATTTGCTTGATGGACATATGGCGCGTGGCCCGGACTTTGATCTTTAATCGGATTGGCTAGGACCTGCCCGTAGCCCGTCTAAAGTTTTTTTTTAATTTTCCTAAGATCTTAACAGTAGCATCGGTTATTACCATTACGACCGATGCTTAAAATATGTCCATAGGAAACAGTTCACTTCAAATAATTCTATGCTTATTTCTGTTCAAACCTTTGATTACAAGATACATTTATTAAAAACAACATTTCGTTGGTATATATACATATCAGTATTGATCTAACAAAACTATTATTTGTTTAAGGATATATCTGGGATGCCAAAAAATGCAAAACTTTAGACACACTTCAAGCATCGGTGCTAATGTTAAAAACCGATGCTACTGACATATTCTGGCATGAAAAAATCAAGAACAAAGCTTTGTTTAGGCACGGGTTTGAATTTTATGGGTAAATATACATCTACCAAAAAAATTCAATATTTACAGAATAAACCCTGTTCAAAACTTATATTTACAATACAAACACTTCCAAATTTCATACTTACACAAGAGATCATTACAAAAAACACACTTGGTATGTGGCTTTCAACCATATTTCACTTAGGTTAAAACTGAAAATTTGTTCTTAAACTGTCTATATGAAATTACATAGTGTCTTTCATAACTTGCTATTTTGGTAAAAGAACCAAATCCACTAGTACAAAGGGAGTTCCACCAATAACAAAATCAGACTAAAACAACAATAAAAGGTGTGTGTGTATGTGTGTGTGTTTATTTTCTAACTACACACACAAAATAATAATAATAATAATAATAATAATAATAATAATAATAATAATAATAATAATAATAATAATAATAATAATAAAATAAAATAAAAAATACAGTGCAACCACCATGGAGATGAAGACACAGTGATGAGTCTATTCTTAAGCTCGCATGAAGCTGCTTCCAAGCATAAGGATGTCTGTTTATAATTGAGACAAAAAAAATGAGTCAGAAATAACTGGTATAACTTATTATGACCAAGTAAATTTCACCGTCCCAAAAAATAATCTTACAGGTTTAGTGCATTAATCTTTATTTTCAATCCACTCTCCTTCTCCATGGTCAGAACAAATATAACCATCACCTAAGGTTACCAGAGGTTCATTAATATCAATGGAAAATGGTGGGGTTTCATCGAAGTGGTCGTACTCGTCTTCATCTACGACATCGCTAACACCAAAAATACTTCTTTTGCTGGGGAGTACCAGAGACCACCTAGAATCGGCAGGATCAGAAACATAAAAGACTTGTTTTGCTTGTGATGCAAGTATAAATGGATCATCCCGATACCCCGACCGACTAAAATCAACCGAAGTGGATCCCAAATCATCAACCCTCACACCCCGTCCGTTGTCGACCCAACTACATAGAAAAAGAGGAGTCTTGAACAATTTATAGTCAAGTTCCCAAATGTCCTCAATGACCCCATAAAACAACATAGAAGCATCCACTGGTCCTTTACCTTTCGCACTCGAATAATCGCTCGTTAATGCAACTATTGAGACACCACTATTCTGCAGCACACTTTTGTTATCCTAACGTTTCGTGTAAAACGTATACCCATTGATGTCATAACCTTCATAACACCTCACATGTGAAGCAGGGCCATATGCTAACCACTTGACTGTTTCGGTGATGTTATTAGGTGTCCTAGATAACTCTTGCCTCGCTGTCTCTTTGAGCCATTCATAAAATGTGCGATTATGTTCTCTGGTCACCCATATTTCATCCCTCGAAGGGTTCTGCTGTTTTAAAAAGGACATGTGTCGGTCGAGGTATGGATGGACCTCAGAAATGTGTTGAAATACGAGTTTGTGTGCCTGGATGCGCAATTCAGAATTTGCAAAGAATTTTTTGAGCCCAATAGTACCTTTTCCTGCAAGCCTTCCTTCGTGGCGAGATTTAGGAATGCCAATAGTTTCAAAATTCGCCAAGTAATCTATACAAAACTCAATTACCTCCTCGGCAGCGTAACCTTCAATGATACTCCCTTCAGGCCAAGAACGATTCCTCATAAATCCTTTTATTATACCCATGTACGTCTCGAACGGGTACATGTACCTCTAGAAAACCGGCCCACATAACTTAACCTCTCGAACTAAGTGGGCAATTAAGTGCACCATAATGTCAAAAAATGATGGAGAAAAAAACATTTCAAACTCGCATAACGTTTTAACAACATCGGCCTGCAAATCATCTAATATTTCAGGATCAATAACTTTACTATAATTTGCGTTGAAAAAACGACAAAGCTTTGTTATTGTACGCCTTACATCTCTTGGTAATGAGCCTCGAATTGCAACTGGTAGTATGTGCTGCATTAAGATATGACAATCATGAGATTTCATACCAACCAATTTCAGGTCCTTCATTGAAATGAGCTTTTTAATATTCGAATAATAACCGGAAGGAACCTTGATTTTATTCAAACACTCACAAAAACTTATTTTCTCTTTTTTTGACATGGTATAACAAGCTGGAGGTAGGTAAGTTCGCTTGTTAGTTTTTTTTGGAGCTAACTTCTCCCGTATTCCCATTTCCACCAAGTCTTGTCTAGAGTTAATACCATCTTTTGTCTTACCCGGAATGTTTAATAATGTTCCAATAACACTGTCACATACATTCTTCTCAACATGCATCACATCTATACAATGCCTGACCAACAAATGTTCCCAGTATGGTAGACCCCAAAATATTGATTTCTTCTTCCAACCACCCATTGAGACAATTTTAGAAAGACAACATGATGTACTTACGCTTCATGCATAGCGAAGTAGAAAGATTATAAATTGTTAAAAGAACTGGCCAAGTACTATGATGACTGCTCATGTTTTCATATGGGTTCATTCCATCCGTGCACAGTCCTAACCGAAGATTTCTCTTCTCACTACCGAATTTAGGAAACTTACTATCAATGTTTCTCCATTGCGGAGAATCGGTCGGATGTCTTAGTTTTCCATCCTTCTTCCTTCCTTCAGCATGCCACTGCAAATTCTTCGCTTCCTTAGCATTCGAAAACAACCGTTTGAATCTGGGAATAACCGGGAGATAGTACAACACCTTGACCGGAGGACCTTTTTTTGTACAAGCCCACCATCATCACTACCTTTTCTTTATAGCGCGATTCCCCGCATTTTGGGCAGTCCCACAGATCCTTGAATTCATTCCGATACAAAATGCAATCATTTGAACATGCATGTATCCTCTCGATCTCCAGACCCAACGGGCACAACATTTTTTTCGCCTCGTAGGTTGAAGTGGGAAGCTCGTTATCAGGAAACGCATCTTTTAGAAGCTCTAGTAACCCTTAGAAACTCGTATCACTCCATCCACTCTTCGCCTTCTGGTTATATAGATTAAGCATGAATGATAACTTTATAAATTTGGTACAGTTAGGGTACAACGGTTTCCCAGCATCAGCAGATAATCTTCCAAATGCAGCAACATTATTGATATCACTTCCTATGTCATGCAACATTTCATCTAATTGATCACTGTCTAGATCCTCGTCGGTCTCTGTATTACTATCACTAGTACCATACGTAGACGGAGCTGGTGAGTGAGTTGTATTATTAGGTAAAATCTCACCTTGCCATATCCATTGTGAATAACCTTCTTTAAAACCTCGACGTATCAAATGGCTCTTCACTTGGTCCGTAGTCTAAAACTGCCTCAGATTTTTGCAATCAACAGAAGGACACACAATCGTCCCCGAAGCAGTCTTAGCTTTATTCTCCACAGCAAATCTAAGAAAACTTTCAACCCCTAGAATATATTCAAGTGTATTACGTCAACCATACATCCAACATCGATTCATTCTCTACCGCTGCACAATTGAATTAAGAACTCAATAAAAAAACTAACAAAGAAACAGAAAATTAATTTACCAGAAAATATAAATGCATATATCTCTGTTCATAATTTATTTTTCTTATTAATTACTTTTTTTTTTGTTATTATGTTTTATTGAAAAAATTTATGTAGTTTTAGAATTCATATTTTATTATAATTAACTTTGAGATAAAAAAACTCAACTAATTATAATTATTATTTTTATTATTATGTTAATCAAACCAAAGTCGACTATCGAAAAATAAGTGTTCCTCCAACAAGTCATCTACTATTTTATGTGTATCAAAAATTTTGTGATAATTATATTACTCTGTTATTAGGCTACGTACAATTTGTGTTACATGATGTTTTATTAGGTCAGTCACATGTACATGTATGAGTCAGCTGAACTTGTTTGTAGTCCTTAAAAATTCAAAACAAACCTAAACTATATTTTATTCCTTACTATTAAGTAGCACATTTTAAAAAAAAAAAAGCACACAGTAATTTAATATAATGATTTTTATTCCAATTACCAAAAGTCAAAAAAGTTACAAATGAAAAAAATAAAAATAAAAAAATACAAATGCATGAAGAAAAATCAAGCATCGGCAGCCTTCCTCTTCGTTCTTGCCTGAGAATTACCAACATCATCACCATCAGCACCAAGCTTGGTGATGAGAATATATTCGAGCTTGGAGATGGAGAGCACCACCTCACCCCAATGAGCATTTATACTACTCAAAATATTGGTGATTGCTTCTAACTTGTCGGCTACGCTCCGCATGTCTGCGGAACATTTTTCTTGCATTAGCTACATCAACAGGACAATTTGTTTTTCCTGAGTTTCCATTATTTTGCGAAGCGGTCCCGAAATCATGTTGTCAGCCATTATTTCTTTGAGATGGAGCTTTAAATTTCAATTGCCAGAAAGGTGTTGTGAAGATTAACATTTTCCCCAAGCAGGGGTATTTATACAAACAAGTTCAGTGCACCTCTTTGAATTCTCAATGCCTTTTCAATTTCAAGAAACAACATAACCGTATGCATTCTAGGTTTAAATAAATACTAATGATGCTTCACGCCTTTTCAGATTAAATGCAGATAAATTATATGTAAAACAATAAATGTAAAAAATAAATACATACGTACCTTGATCAATTTGCAAAGAGACTGGTAGGTTTTCGGTTAATTTCGAAAATTTCAACTGCAAATTCAATAGCAATGATGAAAGATATTTGGGTGGAGTTTTGAATTTTTGTTCATCAATTATAACTGTGAAGATTCAATTCAGAATTATGAGTTGTTCTACTAATTTTAAAAATGTCGGCATTTTAAGAGAAGAAAGCATTTCCACAATATGCATCGGTTGTTGACAGAGCAACCGATGCATATTGTATGATGCCAAAATAATTAGCATCGGTTTTGACAAATAAAAAGATGCGATTATTACTTTTAAATATAAATACATCGGGATCAGTAAACAACCGATGCATAATGTTTTGAATTTTTTTGGCCGATTTTTATTCACTTTTTCTTCCATCGGTGGCGCGTAATTAAAGTTGAATAAGCATCGGTTTTTCAACAGAACATATGCTCTTGTTTTGTTCCAGGCATCGGTTGTCCATCAACAACCGATGCTATTTATTTTAAAGAAAATTTTTGGATTTTTGTTATTATGTGCATCGGTTAATCTCATAAAAACCGATGCTTCATGTTTTGGAATTTTTGCTTAGCCAATTTCACCCTTTTATCCCTGCGAATGGGCGCGTAATTAAATTTGAATAGGCATCGGTTCTATCCAGAACCGATGCTCGTATTTGGTTATAGGCATCGGTTGCTCTACATGAACCGATGCTTATATATTTTTTGTATTTATTTCTATTATAGGCATCATTTGACGTCAAACAACCGATGCATATTGATTTTTCCCGAAGTATATAGGAATCGATTGTTTGACCAACACCGATGTCTATTTATTTTAATGAAGATTTTCTATTATCTTATTATTATACGCATCGGTTGTTGAAGAAGAACCGATGCTATTAATATTTAGGCATCGGTTATCTTTCGACAACCGATGCATATAACTTTTATTTATTACAAAAAAAACCACGCAACTATAGGCATCGGTTTCTAGTTTAAAACCGACGCATATAACTTTTTTTATTATAAATAAGACCCCGCGCGACTATAGGCATCGGTTTTTGACAACAACCGACGCTTATAACCCTATTTTAATGGCGTTTTTTGTAGTAGTGTACTATAAATATGGTCTTTGAGATCAGTAATCTATAACCCTAATCAGTTAATAAAGTCTGTTCTTCTCTCTGCCCGTGGACGTAGCCAATTTGGTGAACCACGTAAATCTGTGTCTTCTTTATGTTTTCTGTTTATTACTTTATAATCCTATTCATTCATAACAATTTGGTATCAGAGCCTGGTCGATTCGATCAGGGTATTTCTGCACCGTTAGGGTTTCTTTTTTGCCGACCGAGAATGTTTTATTTCAACGTAAAGGTTGACAAATTCACCGGGAGGAATAGTTTTGGATTATGGCAGATCAAGATGCGATCTCTGCTGAAGCAGCAGGGTCTGTGGGTGCCGCTATCAGAAAAATCCAAATCTAAGGATGTATATGAAGAAGAGTGGAATAACCAAGAAGAAAAGGCCCACTCGACTATTATGCTATGTCTGTCTGATGATGTTATCATCGAGGTTGCTGATCAGGAAAATGCCGCTGCTCTCTGGTTGAAGTTAGAGAGTCTCTACATGACAAAGTCTCTAACCAACAAGTTGCTCTTGAAGCAACGTTTGTTCCATTTATGCATGCAGGAAGGTACTCCCCTTCGTGATTATCTAGACAAATTAAACAAAATTTTACTAGATTTGCGTAATTTTGATGTTAAAGTAGAAGATGAGGACGTTGCTTTAATTTTGTTAGTATCTTTTCCTGAATCGTATGAGAATTTTGTTGAATCTTTTATTATTGGGAAAGATAATCTGTCTCTGGAAGATGTTCAATCTTCCCCCACAACAGAGAAGACCGTCAACAGAAAACTGGCTCTGCCAAGGAAATTCAGGTATCAGGGCTGTTTGTCACAGGTAAAGAAAAAGGGAGATTTGGGAAGAAAGTTGGGAAGCCGAATCAAAAAGGTTCAGAAGGTCCTAAACCCGAAGACATCTGCAATTACTATAAAGAACTTGGGCACTGGAAGAATGATTGTCCTAAGAAGAAGAGGAAGCAGGAGAAGAAAGGAGGTGTCGGCGGTTCTGCAGCTGTGACAGAAACTAATACGAATCCTGAAGAAGATCTGGCTTTGGTTTCTACTGGACAGTCTCATCGTAATGATGTGTGGGTTCTTGATTCTGGGGCATCGTACCATATTTAGTTCGAACATGGAGTTCTTCTCGACCTATGAGCAGATAGATGGAGGAAATGTTTCCATGGCAAACAGTGATGTCTGCAATGTGGTTGGAATTGGCTCAGTCAGGATATGGACAAATGATGGGGTATCCTGCACCTTGAATGAAGTCAGGCATGTACCACAGATGACGAAGAATCTGATATCATTGAGTCTTCTTGACAGCAAGGGTTTCAGTTTCAAAGGTGAAGGTGGAGTTATGTCTGTCTGTCAAGGTTCAAAGGTGGTTCTAAAAGGCTTGAAACATGGTACCTTATATTATCTACAAGGTTCCACTGTGACAGGTTTACTGATATTGCATCATCTGAGGTTCAGACCATGGATATGATCAGGCTGTGGCATATAAGGCTCGGTTATATGGGAGAAAGAGGGATGCAGATTTTGTCAAAGTGGGATTTTCTTTCTGGGCATAAAGTGCAGAGTCTTGAATTATGCGAACATTGTGTGTTTGGGAAGCTTCATCGTAGAAAGTTCCCAAAGAAGACCGGTCATCAGACCAAGGGGACTCTTGACTACATTCATATGGATTGTTGGGGTCCGTCACGTGTTGAGTCTATTGGAGGCCACGGATACTTTGTATCTATGATTGATGACTAATCAAGGATGACTTGGGTAGTTATGATGAAGAACAACAGTTAAGCGTTCAAGATATTTAAGTAGTGGAAGGCATTGGTAGAAAATCAGACTGGGAAGAAGATCAAGTGACTGATAACTGATAATGGCTTGGAGTTTTGTTCGTCTGATTTCAACGAGTTCTGCAAGAATGCAAGGATTGCTCGACACCACACCATTAGACACACACCGCAGCAGAATGTTATGGCAGAATGCATGAACCAGACATTGCTGGAGAAAGCAAGATACATGCTCTCAAATGTTGTTTTGGCTAGAAAGTTCTGGGCAGAAGCAGTAAACACGGCGTGCTATCTGATCAATCGTGGTCCTCACACTGGCATTGATTGCAAGACACCTTACGAGGTATGGTCTAATAAACTTGCAGATTATTCATTGTTGAAGTTGTTTGGGTGTACTGTTTACTATCATGTTAGTGAGGGTAAATTAGAACCAAGAGCTAAGAAGGGTGTATTTGTTGGTTTCGGGGATGGAGTTAAGAGATATAGAATATGGTCACCTTCAGAAAATAGAGTTATATTCAGCAAGAACATGATTTTTGATGAGAATTATATGCTTAACCCCGCTGTGAAGTCCATTGGTGCAGAAAATTGTAGTAGAGTTGATAAACAGGTGGAGCTGCAAGTCACTCTCTATGAGAGTAAATCACAACTCCAAGGTGGAGAAGATCAACATACTATTGCTAAAAGTACAAGTTTAGATGTGCATCCAGAAGCTCGCCAGACAAGCATAGCGGTTGATAGAGCTAGGAGAACATGCGTGAAGCCTCCTATGCGGTACGATTTTGAGGATATGGTGACTTATGCATTACAAGTCGCCAATGAGGTGGAAGAGTAAGAACCATCTGTAGGTGAACCATTCACATACAGAGAGGCTATTTTAGGTGGTGAGTCGTCTCAATGGCTCACTGCAATGCGATAAGAGATGGAATCACTTGACAAGAATTTGACTTGGGAGCTGATCAAACGGCCTAAGGGGAAGAAGATTGTTACTTGCAAATGGATATTCAAGAAGAAGGAAGAAACCATATCTGGTGAGGGTGTGAGATACAAGGCTCGACTAGTTGCAAGAGGGTTCACACAGAAGGAGGGGGTTGACTATAATGAGATATTCTCACCAGTGGTCAGACACACTTCCATCAGAGTGTTACTAGCAATGGTTGCACAACAAGATTTAGAACTTGAGCAACTGGATGTGAAGACAGCTTTTCTACATGGAATGCTCGAAGACGATATCTACGTGACTCAACCAGAGGGGTTCCAGGTTCCGGAGAAGGAAGATTATGTTTGCAAGTTGAAGAGGTCCTTATATGGGCTAAAGCAGTCTTCAAGGCAGTGGTATAAGAGATTTGACAGTTACATGATCCAGTTGGGATACAACAGGAGTCCACATGATTGTTGTGTATATCACAACAAAGCTGATGATAGTTCCATGATCTATCTCATTCTTTATGTGGATGATATGCTCATTGCTGCGAAGTCCAAGTCTGATATTCAGAAGTTGAAGGATCTGCTCAGTGCTGAGTTCGATATGAAGAATTTGGGTGCTGCCAAGAAGATTCTGGGCATGGAAATATACAGGGAGAGAGAAATGAAAAAGCTCTTCGTGTCACAGAAGATTACATTTAGAAGATATTTTCTAGATTTGGCATGTCTACCGCCAAGCCTATTGATACCCTAAATGCTACAAATATTCATTTATCCGCTGATTATACACCGAAGTCTGAAGCTGAGCGGGTGTGCATGTCTCGAGTCCCATACTCTAATGCAGTAGGGAGTTTGATGTATGCTATGGTTTGCATTATACCAGATCTTGCACATGCTGTGAGTGTTGTCAGCAGGTTCATGGGATAAACTAGAAATGAGCATTGTCAAGCTATGAAGAGGATTTTTCGTTATCTTAGAGGTACATCTGATGTTGGTCTCTTGTATGGAGGTGATGCTCACGGTTCTGTGACTGGTTACTCTTACTCTGACTATGCTGGAGATGTTGATAGTAGAAGATCTATGACTGGTTATGTCTTCACTCTTGGTGGTTCTGTTGTTAGTTGGAAGGCGACTCTACAGGCCAGTTACTATGTCTACAACTAAAGCAGAATATATGGCACTGACGGAAGCTGCTAAAGAGGTAATTTGGTTGAAAGGGCTTGTAGGTGATCTTGGTCCACATAATGATCAAGTTATTGTGTTTTGTGATAGTCTGAGTGCAATCTGTTTGACCAAGGATCAGGTCCATCATGACAGGACCAAACATATTGATGTGAGGTATCATTTTCTGAGGAATGAGCAGAGAATCAAGGTGATGAAAGTAAGTACTGCTGATAATCTCGTTGACATGTTCACCAAGCCGGTCCCACATAGCAAGTTTCGACATTGTTTGGACTTGTTAAAAATGACAAGTTGTTAATTGCCCAAGGAGGGAAAATCTGAGGCAGAAAGAAGGAGTTTGTTCATCTGGTATTGTAATGATGCATCTGCAAGGAAGATTCAAGTTAAGGTGGAGATTTGTTGATATGTCTTGAATATCTCGCTTCGGCATATTGTACGGGGGTCTCGCTGCCCGGTCAGCGAGTCGGGGGGGGTCAAGGACCCCTTGTCTGGGGGTCCGGGTGTAGGCAGAGACGCCCCCGGCCCAACGGTATGTAGTTTTGGGCCTTAATCCCAATTTGGTGTATTCTCTCAATACTATAAATATGATCTTTGAGATCAGTAATCCGTAACCCTAATCAGTTAATAACATCTGTTCTTCTCTCTGCCTGTGGACGTAGCCAATTTAGTGAACCACGTAAATATGTGTCTTCTTTACATTTTCTGTTTATTGCTTTATAATCATATTCATTCATAACAAAATCAAGTGAAATCGGGTTTGAGGTTGTATCAAATATTCATAGGAACTCAATTTATGTCCAGCGAGATAGCTATGAAATTTATCGAGAAAATAAAGTTATATAACCAACTATTTTTAATTTGTCCAACAGCAAGTGGGAATTAAAGAAGAATGAGAGAAGAAATAAGTTGTTTTTTACATTTTTTTTTTTGTGGGAAATCACTTTTATTCACCGCTAAATAAGGGGAAAAGAGTGATTTCCTGAAAGTGTGAAAGTTTAAATTATGAAATCGTTGAACTAAGCAAGCAAATATATTTATTCCATTGTCACTCTTTTATCCTTAATACCACACCCTTTGTTAGACTCGTCATCGCAACAAACTCTTACAGGAGTTGTTTAAATTAGGTTTTGTTGTAATTTAGAATATTATTATTTAAACTATTTAAATAGTAAGAATTCTTATTTTATAAGATATAGAATTATTTATTTCTTATATCAAATTATATTTAAAATATAGATTTTAGTGTATTATAATATTACATTTGATGTCAAATTATATGTGAAAAATATAAAATATTATATTTTGTTAAGTATTTAAATAAGAATAAATAAAAGAAAAGAAATGAGTATGAGAATATAATAAATATAATAAAGGTTTTGTGTAATAATATGGAAAAATTTCCAAATAGTCATATAGCACAGAATCAATATTCCCCTAATATTACTTGAATATTAAAAGTTTGAGTGGAGTAGTAATCTTTTTTTTAAGTCTTTCACCAAACAAGGCATACAGTTGCACCCTTATAACATTATTTATATTATTTTAAATAGTTGAAGCTAGTTGTATACTCCAATATGGCAACCTATTGGGCCTTTAATTTCGAAATACATTCGGCTTACCCAAAAATCATTTTATAAGAGCAAGTTCAATGATAAGATGCAGTGATTGGATAAACTGTGATAAATAATTAATAATTAAATAATATATTAACTAATTAAGATGAATATTAGGTGCACAACTTTAAAATTCAAAAATCTTCTGCAATGATAATGAGGACAATTCAAAATATTATCCATTTTATAAAAATTAAATAGTAATAAAAAATAAAATAATGACAAATAAGAAGAAAGACAATAAAATAAAATAATAACTTAATATTATCAATTAAATATTCCTTTTATACACTCAATTGGTGAGTTAGATTGTTGAATAGGACATGGATGAACCACATCCTTCTTTATATTGTGTACATATTAATTATGCACAATCACATAGTGATTTGGAGAAAAGAAATTGAAGAGAATGTTGATACTCTCATTCCCGTTTTATTCGTTACAATTTAAAAAAATTCATGTCCATTCTACCTGTCACATTTATATTTTTAAGAGAGAATCATTATTACTTTTTACTTTCTCGATAAGAATCAAATGTTGCTTTATTAATTTTACCTCTACTTTTATTATTTCACACTTTTAATTATTTTAAATAAAAATATATTATGATAATTTAATACCTTTAATTATAACATAAAAAATATTAATCTTCGTAATAATCAATTACGATAGATAAAATGAGATGGAGAAAATATTACTGTGTGGCATGTATATTACTACAACTACATCTTAATATTGGAGATGTTAACAGTAGTATATTACTCTTAAGAGGAAATATACAAAATTGCCCACTTGTGTAAGCCCAAACTCTTTTCTACCCACTGGGTAGAAAAAGATGTTTTATACCCACTTGTCACCTTCCAAATGCCTCCTGCTTTTGAGTATGCACGTAACAAAAATCCGCAACCTCGATACTTGCATACGATATAGTACCATGTGCAAGATGCCTTCACTCGATAACCATATTTTTGTGTTGCATTATACAGTCCAAAAACAACTTGCAAATAAGATTTATTCTGAAAGCTTAGGCTAACATAAAGGTTACGACCAACATTCTCATGATAACCAATCTCCTGCTTGAACTGGGTCGGATCGAAATCTTTGGTATGAAATGATGCTCCGGGAATTATCCAAGTACTTGACCTTGACTCGGCATGAATGTCCCCCTGATTATTAACTAACAGAGGTGGTCTTCGCACTCTTTGCCCAGTATGATAGAACGTTCTATTATTCGAATTATCTTCAATCGGAACATCTGAGCCTGAAGGTATCGAATTATCGCTCCCGCTACGATTAATGGTCTCTTCAACGAAGTATTCATCAACTTCCCATAGGAGTTCATCGTATATTAACTTTTGCAATACCTCAGAATCGAAGTCAATATCATCATCTTCACTTCCAACTTCATGTTTATCACTTTCTGTGCAATCATCGTACTCATTTTCATCATCCTCTTCACAGTCAACATATTATGCATCTCCCTCATCTTCATCGGACTCTTCGAGTACTCTGTCGTAGTGAATTTCATAATTTGGACACTCATGCGTGGATTTCCTTCACCAAAAGGTTCATAAGTCGCTGAACTCGAACCCGGGATATCTGACATAGGAGTTGGTAAAATATGGGCACGTTCAGAGGCATTCCAAGTATTACTCACTTGTTGTGTTGAATTGTAGTCAAATGGAAATGAATTGACAACTCCCGTTATATTATCTTGGACAAACAGAATTTGACTGCCCACAGTTCCACCCCCCGCTTGCGGATAACTAGAGCTTCCGCCGCCGAAAAATAGACCGCAATCAAATGGTTGTTGTTTTATTTCTACGGTGACATAAACTTTACGGGTTTGCATCACGACACGTTGTATATCACGACTTGACAATATAACAATTTTCTGAACTTCTCCTTCCTCATTCGACAACAAACAATGCCATGAATACTCAGTTGTTCTCCTATCACCCTTCACTGCCGAGTGAATCACATCCAAAAATGCATGATAAGTCATATCATGTAATGATAAGTCAGTGATCGTCTCTTCTCCAAGCATGTAATCTTTCCCATCCCAATAACCAAGGTGCATAATAGTTAACTTCATATCCTCCATCTGCCATGATATTTGTTCCAAATTAAAATCTCATTAATTAATATGAGAGCAGTATATGGTATATGTATTACGGGCGAGAGTTGTAAAGAATATATTATTAGGGAGAGAGGTTAAGTTACATTTTATTTTTATGTTTGCTTCGAGTTGTACAAAAAAGTTTGGGTCGGGTAGTAGATAAGGTTTGGCCGAGAGGTTAAGTTTGTATCGGGCAATATTTTTTTATTTCGGGTCGACTAGTATAAACAGGTATGAGTCGAGTAGTAAAACGGTTGGGGGCGAGATGTGATGTTAGGGTCGACCAATATTTTTTTATGTTTGGTCCGAGTAGTATAAACAGATTGGAGTCGACTAGTAAACAATGTTCGGGGTGAGATGTAGTGTTAGGGTCGACCAAGATTTTTCTATATCTAGTTCGAGTAGTATAAATAGGTTTGGGTCGGGTAGTAAATAATGTTTGGGGCAAGAAGGAGTGTTAGGGTCGATCAATATTTTTCTATGTTGGTTCGAATTTAAATAGGTTTGGGTCGAGTACTAAATAAGGTTTGAGTCGAGTAGTAATGTTAGGGTCGACTCGTGCAAATTATGCAGCTCGACCTGAATTAGATTTGTACCTTCAAAATGCGGATAAGTACAGTAGCGTAGCAGAGAAACTGAAAAACCCTAGGAATTATCGAAAGGCCAAATGGTGATAAATTTTAAATACAAAGCTGAAGAACTTACATTGTGCATACGAAGAACTCTAACCTTGATTCTCGCAACCGAAATTGCCTGAAAATTGCCGATTTTTTTTTAATTGGACGAGTTGAACTATTGAACGGTAATAATACTAAAACGTGTGGGAGTTATCCTCTTGTTATCCTCTTTTAATCTCTTCGAACCAAACTGGAGATATTTTAGTCTTTTCCTGTTGAAAATGGGTACAAAAGATATTTTATTCACTTGTGTAAAAAAAATAGTTTGACATTACCCAACTGAGTAAAAAACGCAGGGCCTCTTACTTTAAATAGTTGAAGCTAGTTGTATACTTCATGACGCCAAGATAGTCTATTGGGACTTGAATTTCAAAATACTTTCAGCTTACCAAAACAATCGGAGAGAGAGGATTTGGGTGTTGTGCCAAAAACACAACATCATCTGCTTTGCAGTTGATACAGTGACGTTGTAGGAATAATAAGGATATTTAACTCAATTAATTTAAAAAGGTTGAACTAAATATATTATATCCACCGTTCTTTCGTTTTACAAACTTCAAGAATTATCGTCAGATTAGGGGTGATAACTTAATATAATTGATGCCAACTTTAACCAGTAATTCAATTAATTCATTGAAATATTTTTAATTTCGAATTATAATTGTTTAGACCAATTTTGACTTCTTTTTTTGGGCTATTCAATGCTGACGTGATAAAGAAATGAAATGAAATACCAGTTCTTTTTTATAAAAATAATAGAAATCGATTTAAATCTAACATTATTTTAAATATGTTGAAAAAAGTGTAAGAAATCCTGGAAAAATACTTTACCAATATGAAAAGGCTATTTAAATTATAAAATTAAAAAGATTTGGAAAGATATTCATAAATATGAAATTATTTCAAATATGTGAAAATTTTGTTTAAAACATAAATCAAATGAAGTCTTGAAAAATATTTTATTAAATCTAAAATTATTTTAAATATGTAAAACAAAGGGTTTTTAAATATAAAATTAAAATAAAATCTAGAAAAATAATGTATATAATTTAAAATTTTATGAATTATGTAAACATGTTATTTAAATAAATATTCAAAATATCCACACTTTTGATTCAATATAACACCATTTTAACACCCCTTGTTACATGAGATTTATCAACAAATAAAGATAAAAAATATTTGTGATATTTATTGAGTTAAAATTTAAAAATAAAAAATTCAAAAATGTCGTATTTTCAACCTTGTCTTGTACCAATATCTAATCACTATTCATTAGTTATTGGTTTAAATAATGTTATATTTTTAGATTGAAATTAAATTAGTTAATAATTTTTATTTACATACTTATGGAATTTTTAAAAGATATTTCAACCCATTTTCGCATCGACCATTTCTAATTAATTTAATTATTATCATATAATTTTCTATTAATATTTAGATTAAATTCATAAATAATAATTAATTACATGTTTAGATTATTTAAAATAACTCGCAACTTTGATTAAAAAAATAACTTACTTATTTAGGACATTTGAGATTTTATAAATAAGATTTTTTTATATTTTCTGGTGAAAAAGGTTAATTTGATTATAGTTCACACTAGGGATGACAATGGGTAATGGACCCGAAAATTATCCATGATGGGTAATGAAATTACCCATTTAATGGGTATGGGCACGGGTATGGATAATTACCCACAATATTTATTGGGTACGGGCACGGGTATGGGTACTTTAGTACCCACCCCACCCCATACCCATACATACAATATAAGTAATTTTATATATATATATATATATATATAATTTAAAGGAAAATATTTTTAATATATTCGAAATTCGGATTCTAAAAATAAGGTAAAATAAGTTTTGTAATCTTTTCAATTTGTATCATCAATTTTTATTTGACAAGAAGTAATTCATATATGACATCAATATTTGGCAAGTTGTAGAGAGTGTTGGAGGTTCACATTTAAAATTTGATGATTTAGTGGTGTGGTGTTGAATTATTTAAAGTTTATTTTAAATGATTCATAATATTTTCATGTTTGTGAATTTTTATAAAACGTTAATTATTATTATTTTATATTTTATTGAATTATAATTTAAGTTTTAATCAATATTTCTAATTTCACTTTTTGCAGGTTGTTAACATGCGGATAATGGGTACGGGTATGAGTACTAAAGTACCCATAGGGTATGGGGATGGGTATAAAATTTGGGGGAAATTGTCAAATAGTACCCCAGGTGGAGGTCCATTTGTCAATTAGTCCTCCATCTAGTTTTAAGTCAAATAATACCTACTTTTTGCCAAATAGTCCAAAATTGTGATATGAATATACCATAATACCCTTACTATTAAAATAACTAATAATAATAATAATAAAATGGGGCCACATGCTGCCGCCACCTGCCGCCACCCGCCGCCGGAAAATTTTCCGGCGAGATTTTTTATTTTTTTTTGCCCAGCAAATATAAAGTTAGCCGCCGGCCGACCGGAAAATTTTTCGGTCGTCGGAATCTTTTCTCGATCACATTTTCTTTGCCTGATCATCTAAAAATATTTTCCGGCCACCGGAATATTTTTCGGCTGCCGGAATTTAGTTTTGGCATTTTTTTTTCTGCCCATAATTTCTTACTGTATGTCTGAATTTCTTACTACATGGCCATGGAGTCAGTTCCAGTTGCCGTAATTTATTTTCAACATTTTTTTTTCTACCCAAAATTTCTTACTGTATGTCTGAATTTCTTACTACATGTCTATGGAGTCAGTTTTTTTTCCAACCCAGATATTTTTCTTACTATATGTCTGAATTTTTTACTATATGCACGTATTTCTTACTATATGTCCAAACATTTTTTACTTAATCTCCAAAAAATAATTCCGGTCACCGAAAATATTTCTTACTATATGTCCGAATTTCTTACTATATGTAACAGATTTTTTATTTAATGTCCGAAAATTCATATTTGATGACAAAAGGTTTATTTGATTGCAAAAGTTTCTTGCTTTGATGTGCAAATGTTGTTATGTATTTTTACTTATTACACACTTTTGTTTTGCCAAAAAAAATAGAAAAAAAAAATTCTTCCTTAATAGCAAATTATTATTATGTATTCTCTTATTTAATACAAATTATATATTATTTTATAGTCAAGTTTCATACTTTATGTTCAAAAAATTAATAAAATTTCTTACTTTATATCCTTTAAAGTAAGAAAGTTTGTTATTTTATATTCGAGAAAGTAGAAAATTTTTTTATTGTATAGTGAAATTTCTTACTTTATTTTCTAAAATAAAGATATTTTTAATTTATGTTCAAAAAGAAAAAATCTTACTTTATAGTGAAAATCTCATATTTTATGTATGAAAAAGTAAGAAAAACTCTTATTAAAAACTTCTTACTTTATAGTTAGATTTCTAACTTTATATTTGTTGGGCAAAAAAAAAATTCTCACCGGAAAATTTTCCGGCGGCGGCCGAACAGCAGCAGCGGTGGGGTGGCCGGCGGGAGGTGGTGGTGTATTGTTTATTGATATTATTATTATTAGGGGTAACCTTGTAATTGTATATTTGTGGTGGACTATTTGACATTTTGTATAATTAGTCATAGTATTTGACAAAAATATTTTTTCCTATGTAGTATTTGGCAATTGCCCCTAAAATTTGCTACCCACACGGGTATGGGGATGTGGACGGGTATATTTTTAAAACGC
The DNA here is from genome assembly GCA_014905375.1 of Phtheirospermum japonicum. Lineage (NCBI taxonomy): Eukaryota > Viridiplantae > Streptophyta > Magnoliopsida > Lamiales > Orobanchaceae > Phtheirospermum > Phtheirospermum japonicum. Next base: position 2,074,873 of record BMAC01000050.1, read on the forward strand.
GGGTATGGGGATAGATATTTTAGTATCCTATCCATACCCTACCCATTGCCATCCCTAGTTCACACATATATTTAGTTTTATTAATTTTATCATAAAAAATGAAAATAAATAAACAATAAAGGCAAAAACTTGCGTTAATCCAGATTGACGGGTCATGACCTGTTAGGCCATCTGACCCGATACTCTAATGTATTGGTTTTTGAACTATGATGTATTGGTTTTTTTACTCAAAAGTATTGATTTTTCATAAATATTTGAACCGTGTTATGATGTATTGATTTTTGTATTATAATGTAGAAATTTTAGTTTAATGAATGATTCGTTAGTTCGGTCTGACAGGAGTCTTGCCCAACAATAAAATGACTTTCATTTGACGCAGTTGGAAAAAGGGATGAAAAAAAATCTACAATTAGACATTATATAATTAGTTGAGGCCCAATTACCACCCACTCACCATAAAACGTCGTCATAATAGCGCACACGGTGCTGTTTTTCTTGGCACCGCACCAACGGATCCTCTCCTCAAATTATTACATCTATACACAACCACGACAAAATATACGGCTAAATCGAATGCCATAATGCACCTAATATAAACTCAACCATGAAAATCTTGTTAGATATATCTGTTTAATAGTGTAAAGGGTATAATGTGATTGGTTACTATAAGCCAAAGTAACACAGATAAGTCTTGAATCAACGAAAATGACCGATAAACAAATGAGTCAAAAATGTCTGCAAATTGGTTGAATGAGATTGGTCCAATAATACTCTTTCATCCACCACTCTCTATTCACGTTATACCCTACAATTATTACGTTAACCAATACGCGGTCTATGCACATAGTGATTGGCCGAGTCAAACAATAGTGAATCAAAGGATATTTATTATCTTTTTACATGTAGTCTATATAAACCCTTATCCTCAACTGCTACTTTTTCCAGAAGGAATTTTAAACTAGTGACCAGATGTTTCATAAATTATCTCGATTTTTTTTTTCTGAGAAAAAGCTTTATACAAAGCATAAATCACGTTTTTAGCTTCGATTTTTTTTTTAAATGTAAGCGCAGCCCTTAAGATCGCCTTCCAAAATCAATGTAAGCGTTTTGAGTCATAGCCGTGCAATATTAAATGCATCTGCAATATGTTTTCGGAGGCTTTTATTTTTGGATATTCAATTATCCTTTGATGTCTCTGTATTTGAGATGGTGGACAATCTCACTATAATTTTCTTCATTATTTTATTCTTTTTAAATATTTAATTTCTATTGGGCCTCAATGATCACTTGAGTGGATTCTTCCTATTTTATTTTATTATATTTATTTTTTGTTTATTTGTTTTGATTGAAAGATATACTTGCTCATAAAGATCTCATTAGTATTTTAATCTTTCATTATTTTAATGGCAAGAATGAGGAGTTTTAATGTTGTGCGACCATGGTGAGCTACAAAACTAAAGCTTATTGATATTCTGACTTGTCCTTCATTTTACTTTGCTATACTTTTTCTCGTAGGATTTTAAGACTTGTATAACTGGAATTTCCTAATAATAATGTGAAAATTGAAGCAACTTATGTTTTTATAATATGGATTTATAAATCTATGTAACATGATTTTCAGCATCTTTATTAAGCAATTAGCTGTAATTAAAATATATCTCGTTAGGAAGGAATATTTTTGTTGTTTGAAAGTTACAAATCTAGAAAACTGTTGATTCTTATTGAGGCCTATGATGACCAAAGTACTGCCGACATTGTCTGATTGTTCTAGTTGAAGACTGTTGCTTAAGATTGAGGCCTTTTGGAATAAACAATCTCCAATTTATTTGTAGCTTATAAAATTTTTCTTTGCTGTATACCTGATTAGTAATTACTAGCTTGTAAAGAACGAAGCTAAAAAATCCATTATGTGTTTTTTTAAACAAAAATGAATTGTGTTTTGCTCCCATCTGTTTTCTATGTAGATCGAAACACGAGTACAACTTGGCGAACCTATTAAGGGGCGTGAACACCCCAAAATCCGCATCCCCACTAAAGAAATGCAAAAAATGCAACAATGAGCTATTAAAGAAAATATTCATCCATTCACGGCCACGTCTAGGTCTGCAATCGAATTGAGTCGAGTCGAACATTCACGATCTTAAGGAAAGATTGATTTTTTTTTACCATGAAGATTGCTGCTCGACTCGATAAGGAAATGAGTATGCACGAGACTGACTCTAAATCGACTCGATGATTCTTGGCTCGACAAAAACTCGGGCTTTCTTGGTTTTAATTATAATAAAATTGTGATACTTTTGTAATTAATAATATAAAATAGGGCTATTTTGATAAATTTATACATAATTGAGCAACTTGTTGAACTCGTGAGCTTACTAGTGATGTACTCGAGCTCGACTTATTTGTGAGCTCGAGTTTGACTGAACTTGAGTTAAGCTTTGACTCGAGTTGTCTGCAAGTGCTTGTGGGCTGCTCGACTCTTTAGCAGGTCTAGCCACACCACTTGGGTTGCCCATTTTTAAAAGTAAAAACCTTTCATTTAAGGGTAATGTAGGTGTGGTTTTTTTTTTTTTTTTTTTGGTTTTTTTTAAGTGTTTTGAAATCTGGTACAGCCTGATTTGGTGGCTAGTTCCCATACAACCCGAACAGGGTTTGGTTGGAACGAGCTGAACTAAATCACCTTAGCAGGAGAAAAGGTGAGGCTGAAGACAAGCCTATGGCCTGATAAAGATTGTCCTGACCTCATTTGGAGCTTTGGATGAGGTTTCAAGAGGTCAGGTCAGGAATTGGGAGAGCTTCGCGACAGAGTTGATCCGCCTTCTGGAAGAAAGCTTTCAGGTCAGGTCAGCTTGTGTAACGGCCCGAAATTCACGGGTTTTCTGTTTTCGAGATCCCGAAAAGGCCCCACTGTGCAAAAAACTATAAATATCTCAACTCCAAAGCCGAAAGAGGTATGACATTCTAAGCATTTTTCTTCTAATTTTGCTTACTCAAAACGCTTAAACTAGCTTAAGTATCGGAGAGGTTTCCACCGAAAAACTCCCTGGTGGTCCTTTCTAACGTGTTTTGTTGAAGTATGTTGGGATATTTCCAGGGAAGAAACTGGTGCTCTTGGCGAAATTTTCAGAGTGGAACAAAATCCAATTGCTATGATAAACAAGTTTGGTTCCTTTTTTTTTCTTTTTGTGAAAGTATCCTATTTTTTGGAAGGTTATGTAATTAAAAAATAGGCCCCTAATAATAATTTAAAATATTTATGATTATGAAAGAAACTATTTCAAATGAATTTCTAATACGTTTGTTTCTTTTGTGTTTTTAACATATTATTGGTGTCGGTATAATTAAAAAGTCATTTTTATTATTCGCCTTGGCCTCCAAACTGTCAGGACTGTCTCTAACCAATGGGTTTAATTTGACGCGTGTTGTTAATGAAATACAATTTAGCCTTCTGGTTTTCTTACTATACTAGTTTGGTAACCCACGTGTACGCGGGCATTGTGAGAAAAGAAATAAAAATATAATCTTCAAGAAAAAGTTATTATAAAAAGAAGATAAAAATATTATTCGCTTTAAATTTTGAGAAACTTACTTATAAACTATATTAACCGTCAATGATACAAACTTCGTTGCATAACTGATACGCAGATCTTGAGAAATAAGTTATCAACTTAGAAAAATGAATTGTTCATATAAACTAAGAAAATATAATTCAATTGATGTATATAAGTCTCGCGTGTTATAGGATTTGTAAGAAAAGTAATAATTATATTTACTAAATAAAATCAATATATTATGTAGCATGTGATGATGTGTAATATCGAATATAACTAATTCGCTTTCATATATTATTATTCATGGTTTTTTCTCTTTGATTTGTGTTTTACATTTGTGAGCTTCATTTGCAATTTGTAGTTTTGGTTTGAAGTGATATTGGCTTCTACTTAATTTTTTTTTTAATTTATACTTTTTGAAGAAAAAGGAAGAGAAATTGAAAGAATCAGTCAAGTTAATTAATGAATACTTAAAAAATAGAAGAGAAACCCCCCACCCAAAAAAATCGTTTTACCATATAAAGTCAAACAAATATCGTAAGAACTATTTGTTTTAAAAACCGCATTTTACGCGAGCGTATATAAGAAAAAAAAACGCAATACTAATAACAAACTTTCATTAACTTCAGTAAGTTAATTATTAATAAATAATATATAAAAATATGTTTCTCACTTTAAATTCTGGAAATTTTCTTTGTAAACTACATCAACTGTCTTCTTCACTTGAAAAAATAGCAATGCGCTCACTTTTAATTAAAAAACAAACACGTATAAAAGAAGATTGAATATTTTTAATTAATAAATTGTAGTAATATGATTTTTTGCTATAATTTGGATACATTTGGAGGATTATATTAAAACACACTGGTATTTAATAAATGAATAATATATTTGCCTAATTTATGTTATATTCTATTCATATATGATTTTTGTTACAAAACTCAAACTATGAATGCAAGATCTTTATTTGGGTGGTTGTCAACTTTAAAATATTGATACCAAAGGAATCAGTCGATCTTCAACTTTCTAAAGCTTAACTTTTTCATTCTTTGTTGCGGTTGATTGTGTTGGAATCAGTCAAGAATCAATTAAGATAAATTAAGGGATCAATCATACAAACAAGAATCAGTCGAGATCCCTTAAATTAGTCTACGAATTATTCTATTTCCTTGTACGAATCTTCCTTGACCCTATTTAAAGGAGTCTGTAATTATTTGTAAAATACACAAAAATGAATATAATTTACTTTACAATGATATACCATGTTATAACATGGTATCAGAGCAGGTGATGATTCTAGGAACTCAGAACTAGATCATCATCGTTCAATTACCTTCTCAACCTTTCTCGGTTTTGTCCCAATACCTTCTCGACCTTTTTTACATTTTTGATCAAGGCAGTAACCTTTTCTATTTTTTTCCTTAAAAAAAACACAAAATCTAAAATGTTAAACGATCCACAGACAACCCTCACAACCAACACATCACAGAATGAATTAACCCTCTAAATTGAAAATCTAGTACGAAATCCCGACAATGTTACACTCGGATTCAAATTAGATGGGAACAACTAGCTACTGTGGTCTCGCCTCATGAGAGTTTCTATAGGAAGCAGAGGCAAATCCAGCCATATTACTGGATAACCACCACCACCAAACGAAACATATCCAACCTATTATCAATGGGAGGAAACAGGCTTGTCTGTTTTCTCATGGCTCATACAGAACATGGAAAGGAGATTAGTAACAAACTTTGCTCAACATCAGACCTCCAAGGCCGTGTGGGACAGCCTGGAAATCACGTACGGGAGTGGAACAGATCTGTTCCAAATCTACGATTTGGGGGTAAAAGCCAACAAAGTCAATCAAGGGCAACTTACACTGGAGGATTACTGGAACCAATTACAGGCCATATGGCTCACCATCGACTGAAGAGAGCTGAGCCCTCTCGGCTTCTGTGATGAAGGAATCAATAAATACAGAAAAATAATCGCAAACCACCGATTATACCAATTTCTCTCCGGACTAAATACCAAGTATGATGGTATTCGGCGAGATATCCTCAAAGAGATACCGATTCCCTCAGCCGAGTCGGCGTTCTCAAAAGTGAGAAGGGAGGCCGCTCGGCTACAAATATTGCAACTGGCAACCAACCCCACCGATTCGGACATATCATTGGGAGTAGGAGCCGGATTCGGAGCTCGCAACACCGCACCACGGCCAGAGGGACACCGACAATCAATCAGAGGACCTCAAACTCGCTCTGAAAACCCATCATCACGAGAAAAAGTGGACAAATCGAAGCTTCAGTGCACTCACTGTGGAATGCAAAAGCACACCAGAGAGATGTGTTTCCAACTCGTAGGATATCCCGACTGGTGGGAAGATAACCAAAAAATCCCACAGGCGAAGGGAAAATCGGCGATTGGAGTGGATAGCCATGAGGTAGACGGAGTAGCAGTAGCGGTGAGAAACCCAAAGGCAGAAAAAAGGGGGCGTGCGGTGGGTTGTAACAAGGAGCAGACAGAAATAGGGTTTGGCGAAGATTGGAAAGCGGCGGATTATGACGAGGAGAAAGGTATAGGGTTTGGTGATTTGCCACTAAACCCTTTGCTTTCCTCAAATTTATAATTTAACCCCCCCTTCTCATATTCAAGTGCAGAACCAACCCCATGCTTTACAAAACAAACCCAATTTTTTGCATAATACTAAAACTAACCCCATTATGTAAAAATACTCCCTTAAATATTTCCAGTGCATACCAAGCCCAAAAATTGTGTGATATAAAAGATAGAGGATGGATTTTCGATTGTGGGGCCACAGATACAATGACTTTTGACAAAACTGATATTCTTGAGTCATCAAAACCACTCCGAACACATGTTCAAACTGCCAGTGGTGACTTAACTCGAGTGGAAGGGGCCGGAACTATAGAGATTTCTCCCACTTTACGACTATCAAATTGTCTATATGTTCCGTCACTTTCTCATAAGCTAATGTCAATTAGCCATGTCACAAAAGAACTTAACTGTACAATGCTGATGCATRCTCACTTTTGTTTTCTACYGGATATCAYGACGGGGGAGATTATTGGACGTGGCACTGAGCGAAACGGGTTGTACTATGTGGATGAGATAGCTCAACAAGGCAAAGTGATGCTCGCTCATGGAACTACAGACCGAAAAACCTGGCTTTGGCACTGACGGTTGGGGCATCCCTCCACGGGTTATCTCAAGCTTTTATTCCCTAAATTAGTGAAAAATAAGACTTTATCTTGTGAAACTTGTGTTTTGGCTAAGAGCCACAGACAATCCATTAAACCAAATAATACACAAGTTAACTCTATATTTTCTTTAGTACACTCTGATGTTTGGGGTCCCTCACCCATTGTGGGTGGACAAGGTTTTAAATATTTTTTGCTTTTTATTGATGATTGCACTAGGATGACATGGGTATATTTTTAAAAAATAAATCTCAAGTGTTTGATAAGTTCACACATTTCTGTACAATGGTACAAAATCAATTTCAAAAAAATATCCAAACACTGAGATCCGATAATGGGGGGGAATTGTTAATAATCCCATGAAGTCCTTATGCTAGAAAAAAGGTATAATCCACCAAACCACTTATCCCCATACTCCAGAACAAAATGGTGTTGCCGAAAGGAGGAATCGAATCCTTCTTGAAATGACCCATGCCATGATGATTGAGTCTCGTGTACCCACATATTTCTGGCCTGAAGCAGCTGCCACCTCTGTCTACCTACTGAATCGCCTTCCTACCAAGACACTCCAACTTAAAACCCCGTTACAAAAATTATCCACCCTCGCCAAAATACCTCTCGTCCTTACACTTCAACCTCGAGTCTTTGGCTGCTCCGTATTTGTTCATATTCCCAAACACGAACGAACCAAACTCTCTCCTTGCGCAGTGAAGTGCGTGTTTGTTGGATATGACATTAACCAAAAAGGATATAGATTCTACAACCCCAAGACTCGCCAAATATTAACCTCCATACACAGCAATTTTCTTGAAACAGAGTTCTTTTATGCTAACCACCTTAGCAGTCAGGAGGAGAGTGAGAAAGAAAGTGAGATTGACCTACTAAGTTGGTTGCCAATGCCAGATTCGGAAGTAGATCCAACAGAGAAAGTTAACCTTGCCACTGAGCCAATCTCAAACACTGAAGCACAATCTACAGCTCCGCTGCCAGAACATATGTCTCCTCTGCCACTAATATTTGAGGTAAGAGTTTCGGAACCTACCTCTATTTCTGAGTCATCTAACAATCTTTTTCCAGTGATTGAACCGGAAGAGAATATAATAGATGGTGATACTGGTCGATATATGTTACCACCCAGAAGTAATCGAGGTATTCTTCCCAAACGATATACCCCAGAGAAAACCGCGAGAAGAACTCAGTACTCCATTGGTAATTACGCCAAAGGAAATCTAACCAAAGTCACTACAGCCTACGAAGCAGCTTTATATGAAGAAGAGATCCCACAAATAGTAGAAAGGGCCCTCAAATCCGAACATTGGAAGAACGCTATGAAAAAGGAGATGGGTGCGTTAGCCCAGAATCATAAATGGGAGAAATGCCAGTTTCTAGAAGGAAAAAAGTCGATAGGATGCAGATGGGTGTTCACAATTAAACAAAAACCAGATGGATCTGTTGAACGATACAAAGCTCGGCTGGTTGCAAAAGGGTACACACAAACATATGGGATAGATTATGTAGAAACCTTCTCACCGGTGGCAAAGATGAACACTGTTAGAGTTCTACTCTCCATTGCCGTCAACAAAGATTGGATACTTCATCAATTTGATGTTACAAATGCATCTCTTCATCGGGAATTAGAAGGAGAGGTTTACATGGAGGCACCCTAGGGCCTCTCAGGTGAATTTGAAGATGGCGAGGTTCGCAGATTAAAGAAAACCTTATATGGACTTAAACAGTCCCTGAGAGCATGGTTTGGGAGGTTTTCCACAGCTATGAAGAAGTATGGGTATCAACAGAGCAATTCAGATCACACCCTATTTCTGAAGAAACGAGGTAAAATGATTACCTGTTTGATTAATTATGTAGACGATATGATCATAACAGGTGACGATTCAGAAGAGATCAAGAAGTTGAAAGAGAATTTGTTTAAATAGTTTGATATGAAGGATCTGGGGAATTTAAAGTACTTCCTCGGGATCGAAGTACTCAGATCAAAAGAGGGAATTTTCATCAACCAGAAGAAGTACACTCTAAATCTTCTAGTTGAGACAGGAATGCTAGATTGCAAACCAGCTGATACGCCCATCGCTCATGGGCTACGAATTGTGGAGGGGACAAAACTGGCAGATCGAGGGAGATACCAGCGACTTGTAGGGAGACTGATTTATCTTTCTCATACCCGACCAGATATTGCCTACGTTGTTAGTATTGTAATTCAGTTTATGCATCGACCTCAAACTGATCACTTAGAGGCAGCGCTAAGAATTATAAGATATCTAAAAGGAACCTTTGGATATGGACTGTTGTTTAAGAAAACTGGACATCTGGAGATACAAGCCTACACAAGTGCAAACTGGGCCGGAAATCCAATAGACAGAAGATCTACAGCTGGATACTTTACCTTTGTTGGAGGCAACTTCGTCTCTTGGAGAAGCAAAAAGCAAAAGGTAGTGACCCTCTCAAGTGCCGAAGAAGAGTTTAGAGGAATCAAAAGTAGTTTAACTGAGGTTCTTTGGTTAAGAAAGCTATTGATAGAATTAAATCTCCATTCATTTAAAACATGCTAAATGTTTTGTGACAATAAAGCAGCCATCAATATCTCACAAAATCCAGTGCAACATGACAGAACGAAACACGTCGAGGTGGATAGACACTTTATCAAAGAAAAGATCGAGGGTGGAATCGTGGTGCTACCATTTTTGCTATAAAAAGATCAGCTCGCTGACATCTTGACCAAGGCCATAAATTCCAAAAGTTTTGCAAAAATTCTCGGCAAGTTGAGTATCGGTGATCCCGCCACTTAACTTGAGGGGGAGTGTTGGAATCAGTCAAGAATCAATTAAGATAAATTAAGGGATCAATAATACAAACAAGAATCAGTCGAGATTGCTTAAATTAGTCTACAAATTATTCTATTTCCTTGTACGAATCTTCCTTAACCCTATATAAAGGAGTCTATAATTATTTTTAAAATACACGAAAATGAATATAATTTACTTTACAATGATATACCATGTTATAACAGATTGTTGTGATTCAAACTCAATATTATAAATCTCAATGCAATCGGAAGCCATGTGTTTTCGAAGAGCTATTTATTTTGGACGAATGATAAATGACTGTCATAAATCATCTCTATGTACACGATTTTTTATCGTATTTAAGGAGGAAAAATAAATTTGAACATGTTATGAGGATATTTAATATTTAATACTCTCAATCAAATAAACCACACAATGAACATTGGACATAATAGGTCTGTGACTCCTTAATAATTCTGATCTATGAAATTATGAATGATAGATTATGTGGAATGTTTAACATACTATAATTTCCCATCTTTATTCACTAGAGTAAAAAAGGCGATCAGAGGTGGTTCGAAATAGCCTTTGGAGGCGATTCTGAACCGCCTCTTATAGGAGCGACGCTTAAAGTAAAAAAAAAAACGGGTGGCGGTTCAAACCGCCGCTTATAAATGACGTCGGGTGGCAGTTCGTAGCTCGTACCTCCACTAAAAAATGCGAAATTAGGTCAAGAACCGCCACCAAAACTATTATTAGCAACGCTTCTTATCTAAGAAGCGCCACCAAAAATAGAAACCGGGTGGCGCTTCTTGGCTAAGAAGTGCTGCCAATAATGTTGGGCGGATGACGGTTTTGCCAATAAGAGCCACCAATAATACTGAGCAATGACATCGATTTCTTAAGGAACCGATGTCGTTGAACAAGCCATCTAAATTCCAAATAATTATTATTAAAAAAAGAATAGTTTTAGATGGGTTATACTCAAAATACGGGAATTTAGATGGGTTATTCTTTTTTTTAATAATAATTATTTGGAATTTCGATGGGTTATACTCAAAATACGGGAATTTAGATGTCGTTGAACCGTCTATTCGACAATGACACCAAAACTATTCTTTTTTTTAATTCTTATGGGTTAAACAAGCCCTTTATCCCTCCACCCCTGTAAATATTACAAGTACAATTTCAGACCTCTTCTGATTGCAATAAGACTAAAATCAGCATAAATTACAAATATTACCCTGAAGTTTAGCCTAATTACAGGGGAGAGAAAATCAGTTCATCTTTCACGATTACAACAACTCCTTGAAAAAGAGAAACAAATTAAAGGTAATTGTTTTTTAGGTTAATTACATTTATTTTGTCTTACAGTTGACCTTCAAAAGAAAAAAAGAATAAAATCATTTTATAATTCTCTCATGCACATTTATGAACATACTTCATATTAACAATGAACCAAACTTCAGAGGTATTATTGAAAATTTTAAAGTTAGATGGATTTTTTATAATTAGGTCAAACCTCGAGGGTACTTTTCGTAAATAGACAGACGTACCTCCAAACTTCTATGAGAGTGTGCCTCATAGTCATCTTCAATGGTCTATTGGGATATTTCTATAAAATGATTATAAATAAATAAATAAATAAGTTATAATGATAATAATAATAATAACAATAATAATAATTTTAAAAAATTGACAAGCCACATATTAGTAGTTATAACACCACCATGCTCATAAAAATTAGCAATTTCTCCCTTCCACTTGAGTAAACTCAACCTAGATATCTGTGATTTACATATTTGTTTAAAGTATTACCTCGATTTGTCTACGTGTCTTCGAAACATCAAGCGGACATGTGGCAGCAGCAGCAAGGCTACCAGCAGCAAAACCAACAGAGAAATTTGCAGAAAAGACACTGACAGCATTAGCTTCGTCTCCGACCACACCTAGAAACCGCCTCCTCACCTATAATAGATGTTTGAGATGAAACACACATTACACAACAGGGTAGAAACTTATGCAAGCTAAAGAACGTGACAATGAATCGGCCACTAAAGCCACATAAGGTGTTAATCCTGGAGCATTCCGTGTAGTAATTTCCTCTAATCGGTGACAGAAAATGTCATAGCAAGGCAAGTAAATACCAACCTGTTTGAAAACCACCAATAATAACCCTTATCCCAGTTAAGTACAGAAAATTCATCTCGAAAATAAATTTAAAAAAATAGTGGTACTAGATGCCTGAAGTTTTTTGCAATAACCACTCAAAACTTACAGTAGGTATGGCAAGTGCTAAGCCAACATTTGTTACTCTCCAGAGGGTAGAAAATTCCTCCTACAAAACAAGCAGGAGTAAAGGTATAGGTAATTGTACTATAAAAACTGATGCCTCATGGTATACTATTGATACAAAGTGGGAAAAAAAAGTTCATGACCAACCAACCTGTCGAACAATTTTGTGGAAAACACTCAGTGTCCCCTTATAATGGAAGCAATCAGGTGGGCGAATAGATACTGTCCCCTGAACCCCAGCACGTGTGCACAAGGGAGAACACCTCAGATCAGCAAACATCTATCAACAAATTGCATAAAGTAAATCAAACTTTATTGCCTCAATAAAAAAAAAAGGAAAAAAATTCCAACCAGTTGGTAGTGTCCATAGACCTACATTAAGGATGCACATTGACTCGAACTTTTGTGTACCTACTTATAAATACTTGTCAGGATTTTGAAAGCTCACCCGCAAAAGAACGGGATCGCGTGTAGGTTGATAAGTTGACTCAAGTCGTCTCTCAAGGAAAACTAGATTCGGAAGTGTTTCTTGTGTTTGTTGTTCACGAATAAGAAATAAAAATAAAAATCTAATCTAAACACAAAAAAACAATAAATTGATTAAAACTAATAATAATTAAATCAAAGGTTTTTGAAAATTTTTATGAATCAAGGGTTCTAGAGCTTCGAATCATTTCCACGATCTCTTGGGAAAATTCCAATTGATGGTTCACGGCGATTCTAGGCTCTAGACCCGTTAGATCTAGCCAACAAATCTCATCAATTTCATCATCAATAAACTCAACTCAATCATCAATTCAATCAAGATCATACAATTCATCATACATGGGGGGTTTGTTTTGTTGTTTTGATTATTTTCAACTACCAAGCAAAAATTAAAAGCATAATAATTAATTAAACTAAACTAAACAAAAGGAAATCGAAAACTTACTTATCAAACGATGAAGAATAACAGCGTCTTGATTGTAGAAAACTTGAATCTAAATTCTCTAAGAACTAATCTACTTAATCTAAAAACTAGAAATTTAAAACTAAGAAATATGGAGAAGTATCAAGAGAATTGAAGAAATCCTAGGGCTTGGAAAACCCTGGGAGTCCCCTAAAAAAACGTCCAACTATACTTTGAAGAAGTATGGTAAGGTATATATTGGATTACAAAGACTTGGAGCACAAGAAACCTCCCAAAAATAGGATTCTGGGCCGCTAACGGTAGCTCTAGCGATATGCCTAGCGGTTACGGTTACCGCTAGGTGCTACGGCTAACTTCTCTGACAGGCAATAGGCAGTCAACACTAGGTAACCCAGTGTCAATCAGCATACCCAGTGTCAGCTTAAATACTTCAAATCGAGGCCCGTTTTCGCTGAAACTCCACTTGTAGACTCATCCTTGATTATGTCCAAACCAAAAATCTTCAAAATATCTAAAATAAACATAATTAATTAATTATAATTAAAATACGATAAAAGAAGTTGGAGATATGAAAATATGTTCAATCTATCCAACTTACACCAGAAACAATAACAAAAACAAACTAAAATACTAACTAAAATCAAGAAAAATCCATTTTAATCAACTACCCCACGATTTTTTGGTTTGTTCGTCCTCGAGCAAATGATAATTTCAAAGATTAGCAAGAATGAAAATAGGCTCAATCAAAGAGTCTTGTCGTGCTACCTACATAATTTTTATAATATAGATAAATGAAACGCAACCTCAAACGCTCGACCATTATTACATTGTCTCTCCAAAAACAAAATCATGCGTCCTCTCAAAAGGGTAATATATATGTGTACGCTCAAATCAATCAAGAATATTTATGGGGACGTGTTTACACTCAAATCATCAAAATACAAGAACAATAAGAAAGAACCAGAAATCGAAAACTTCTCCATCGCATTTAAGTGTGTAACTAACAAAGAATCGGAAAAGGTCTTTTTGGGTTGTAATGTACGCTCTTTGGACGGGTATGGAATATATAAGTTGTGTGGTTAACTCACGATCTATCGTGATCAATAACTCACCAAACTAATCTAGTCACGAAGCAAAGTGCTTCACCTCATTCAAAAAGACCTCACTAAACACTCATAACGTAGCCTTTAACTTAGGCTATTTCTCAACTCGTAACCAAAAACCGACTTTTGCTCGAACCACTTAAACAAAATAGAAGCTCATGATACGCTTCTTCTACAAACACAACTCTTGTCTCTTAAACATTAGGCTTCATAATAAAATAAACAATAAAACACAAACCTTTATTAGCGTAGGCAACAACTCGACTAGAATTACCATCCTTCTGGTTTTTGCATGAAAAAGTTTTGAATTGACGCTGCTTTTAAGGTTTTGCGAAATCAATTGCGTCCAAGTACTATTTTACAATATATAAATAAAAATTTTGAAAAATTTACGCACTTATACATTCTCAAAGACAAAAACATCCAATCATACTTCATTAACTTTGACAGGCAAGCCAGACAAACACAATTCAGCGCGGGAATAGCAATTAATCACGTAAAATATTAGCTACTACAAATCAACGAATTTTTTTTAATTGCACAATTTTTCAAATATAAATCACAACTCAATCTCCTGATTGTCATAAATATAAAGAAAATCAAATCAAAGGAGGAAAGGAGTAAGAAAGCGTCCCTGAAAATTAAATAGTCGAGTTGCTTCAAATAGCATTGTGCAATTATCCATTCGTCTCGAATCGCATGATCGAAAATGTCTCGATGAACAACCTACAAAAATAAATAAGCAAACAAAACAAATAACAACTAAATTAATATTTTTTGACTTTTTGATTTTTGTTTATTTATTTATTTTTCAATAAAGGATACGAAAAGCTCGGGTTGCCTCCCGAGAAGCGCTTGTTTAACGTCGAAAGCTCGATACCTTCTACGAACGATGATATCCCGGATCAAAAAATAAGTGACGTTCGTGCCACGCCTTAGTGTTCTCTAAGAGTAAAAACGGGCGCTTAAAATCACCAAGGCGGGCATGGTAAGCAAGTCGTAGAACAAAAATTCCAATTCGCTTCGGAGGTCGAAAAAGCGAGTAGTCGATCACCACGAACATATCAAAAGTAAATTGGGGAACAGGGCGATCCTCAACCTTTGGAAAGATTAGGAAATCCTTTGAACAAATGGCAAATCCCTCGAACTCCTCAAACTCCTTCACTTCTTTGACGTCCCCCTCGACGGTTTGAAAAATATTTAAATCTATATTCGGGCATAGGGGAGGGGGATTGGAATTCTTCTCAACTAACACATCCACCACCTTTTCTACATTGGGCATTGCAGCACCTCCATTCTCATTGAGCTTGTGTAGGCTCAAATCTTCAACGTCGTTTGGGTTCTCCAGTGGCAACACCTTCTCATTATTATCCACGACATCATCAAAAAGCACAAGAGGGGCGATTTCCACTGTATCCCCAATATCATCCTCCGTACACATCTCTCCCAAATTCGGCTCCATCTCAGCATCCGCATAAAAATTGAGAAAACTTGAATTCGTAAGATCTATATTGAGCTCAAACGGCAATACCTACACATTCTTGTTTAAAGCTTTATCAATTAGCACAGGGGAAGTGATCTCAACCAAATCTTCAATAACCTCTTCCTCACACGTGTCTCCCAAATAATCGTTCAAGCTTAATTCCTCAACATCAATTGTGGGCTCAATCACATCAAAAATTGGCAGCTCCGGTTGACTCGGAAGTTCGTCCTTGTCGTTCAACAACCTTGTTATAGATGCTGACAGTTGACCCATCATCATATCTAAATGCTCCTGCCCTTGCTGCATAGTCCTAACAAGCTCATCAAATTTTGAATCGAGGTTAATTATTTGCACAGTCGATTTCACAATTCCGTCCCGATGACGAATGGTCTCAGCCTCTTGATTTTGCTGCCACATCAAAAATTGATCATTTGGTTGGTAGTCATAGCTCAGAATTGAGTTGTGAGAGGCATAAGAATCATAGCTCGTATAATATTGGGTGGCAGTATCATTCCATTGTGGCTCATCGTCAAATGGTACTATGCATTTATTCTCCAAATGTCCTCAGCCTCCACAACGATCACAAACTATATTGGGGATGTAGAACTTACACATGAATTTATCATATACTTCATCCCATGTTTGCAAGGAATCTGGCTCTAGCCTCAATAACCATTTCTTTGCTTGCTCCTGTAGTGCAAAAGTGAAGAGTCGCATCCGCACTTGATTCCTTGTAAGCCCGAGAAGAGGAGAACTCTAGGTGATAAACTCGTACTTTCGAATGAATTTTAGCGCATCTTCGTTCCGACGCCCATGAAAAATCGGGAGATTCAATTGGTCGTATTTGACAGGAAAGTAATTCTGCATCGCGACGCTCAATGGAATGGTCGATCGAAGGGCGCGACGCCAATCGAACGGTGGTTCATCGTACGGGTAAAAAAAATTAAAAAAATATATATATTTTTTGATTCTTTTAATTTTTTTTATATTTTTTTATTTTTTAAAAAACGGTTTGATAAATCTTGCGTTTTGGTTGTAGACGTACTTTGCAAACACAACACTCAACACACAAGATTAAACGCACCAGTGGAAAATAATAAAAACGAATAAAACAAAAAAAAATCACAAATAAACACTAAAGATAAACGAAACGAAATAGAAACACAAATAAGGTTGCGAAGGGCAAACACAAAATTCACAACCTTAGTTTTCCCCGACAACGGCGCCAAAATTTTGATTCGAACTTTTGTGTACCTACTTATAAATATTTGTCAAAATTTTGAAAGCTCGCCCGCAAAAGAACGGGATCGCGTGTAGGTTGATAAGCTGACTCAAGTCGTCTCTCAAGGAAAACTAGATTCGGAAGTGTTTCTTGTGTTTGTCGTTCACGAATAAGAAATAAAAATAAAAATCTAATCTAAACACATAAAAATAATAAATTGATTAAACGAATAATAATTAAATCAAATATTTTTGAAAATTTTTATGAATCAAAGGTTCTAGAGCTTCGAATCGTTTCCACGATCTCTTGGGAAAATCCCAATTGATGGTTCACGACGATTCTAGGCTCTAGACCCGTTAAATCTAGCCAACAAATCTCATTAATTTCATCATCAATAAACTCAACTCAATCATCAATCCAATCAAGATCATACAATTCATCATACGTGGGGGGTTTGTTTTGTTGTTTTGATTATTTTCAACTACCAAGCAAAAACTAAAAGTATAATAATTAATTAAACTAAATTAAACGAAAGGAAATCGAAAACTTACTTATTAAACGATGAAAAATAACATCGTCTTGATTGTAGAAAACTTGAATCTAAATTACATAAAAACTAATCTACTTAATCTAAAAACTATAAATTTAAAACTAAAAAATATGGAGAAGTATCAAGAGAATTGAAGCAATCCTAGGGCTTGGAAAACCCTAGGAATCCCCTAAAAAACGTCAAACTATGCTTTGAAGAAGTATGGTAAGGTATATATAGGATTACAAAGACTTGGAGCACAAGAAACCTCCCAAAATAGGATTTTGGGCCGCTAACGTTAGCTCTAGAGGTATGCCTAGTGGTTACGGTTACCGCTGGGTGCTACGGCTAACTTCTATGACAGGCAATCAACAGGCCGTCAACACTGGGTAACCCAGTGTCAATCAGCATACCTAGTGTCAGCTTAAATACTTCAAATCGAGCCCCGTTTTCGCTGAAACTCCACTTGTACACTCATCCTTGATTATGTCCAAACCAAAAATCTTCAAAATATCTATAATAAACATAAATTAAATTAATTATAATTAAAATACGATAAAAGAAGTTGGAGATAAGAAAATACGAAAATATGCTCAATCTATCCAACTTACACCAAAAACAATAACAAAAATGAACTAAAATACTAACTAAAATCAAGACAAACCCATGTTCATCACACATATATCACCAAAACAAAGAGAGGTGATAGGAAATATGTCCATTTATTAAATCATGAGTGAGGGGGTTATATTGACTCCACTTTGGGCCTTGCAGTTCTAGAATGCAACTGAAAGTTATACTCATCCTTGGCAAGTATAGATTAAAACTAACTGATTATAAAAGAGACAAATTATACACATATAGAGAGGATGTTAAACCATTATTTTTACTTTGAAGTGGATAATCAAGCATTAATTGAAATTCAATGCATTATTCTTAAAAGTTGTTTCCCATGATGAATTAAAAAGAACAATATTGGGATAGGAATCAAATAAATTCACATGAATAGTTTGTTGAACCAGTTTAGAAAGCTGCAGATTTCCTAAGGTACCACTAAACACTATAAATAATCAACATCGCATCAATTAAGAAATGAACCAGATCGGGGGCCTAAACCTTCATTGTTCAACACGAAAACGATCAGAATGAAGCAGTTCGCATGACCCACTGGAAATCGCTCCACCCCCACACACTCGAATGCGTCGCCGCTATCATTAAATGCAGAGTATAGAGAAGTACGTATTTGAGAGGGGGGGAAATAGAGAGGGGATGTCGTATTTGAGAGAAAAAGAAGTCAAGGGTATAATTGTCTTATCACAACAAATGTGTTATTGTGCAAAAATAAAATGGTTGATGTAGTCATAATAAAAACTCAATAATGTGTATTTATTCATTCTCCATTATTATTATTATTGTTGCTATTGTTGTTGTTGTCGTTATTGTTATTAATGTTGTTTTCATTATAAGGGTGTTGTGATCTTTTTATGTCGTAATTTTGACTAATTAGTTAAAATAATGGACTATATAACCTAAAATCGAGTTTTGAACTATTGAAAAATGAACTAACTTATAAATAACTACTATCTCACAATTTCTCCTTAGAATAAAAATACAGACGGGTAGACTTTAAAATTTTTATATAATCATATTGGATCTTTTTCTCTCTTAAAGTATTTAAAATAGGATACTTGTTACAATGACATAGTTGGAGGGATAATTAAATAAATATAAATTTACAAAATGATACATATACAAAAAAAAAATGAAAAAATGGACCGAGACGCTATTCAAAAAAGCGTCCTGGACCATTTAATTTAAAAAACAACTGGGGCCGAATTGAAAAAATAAATGTGGGGGCCGGGACGTTGTTGCCACCAGCGTCCCGGGGTCGAATTGCAAAAAAAAATAAAAAATTCCATTTCGGGATGCTGGTGGCAACAGTGTCCCGGGTCAAATTGAAAATAAATTATATTAGTGGTCGGGACACTGTTGCCACCACCATCCCGGGTCAATTTTGCAAAAAAAAAAAAAAGTTCCTCCCTTAACCCTAACATGTTCCTCACTTAACCTAGCGTCCCACCTTCCAGCAACAACATTTCGAGCCTCCCAGCAGCAACATTTCACACAATAGACAAAACCTCCATCTCTAGGCGGTGATGAGTTCCAACATTTACAAGGTAATTACTAGCTCAAAGTTTTCATTTATTTTTAAAAAAAATAGTTATTTTATAAATATTTAATTAATTTCCTTTAGAAATAATTATTTGTTGTTGATGAATGAATTATTCATTTGTTGTGAAATTGAGTTTAGTTGTTAATATTTTTGTATATATTGAATTTATATGCTTGTGATTTTTAGTTGTAAATATTTATGAAATTTGATTTGATTTGTTTGTGAAAAAAATGATAATTATGTGAAATTCTGAATTTTCATTTTGTGTTTAGTTGTTAATTGTTTATTAAAATTGATTTTATTTATTTGTGAGAAAATTGTTAATTATGTGAAAATTTTAGTTTATCCGTTTTGTGTTTAGTTATTAATTATCTATGAAAACTAACTTTATTTGTTTGTGAGAAAATTATTAATTATGTGAAAATTTTAATTTATCATTTCGTGTTTAGTTGTTAATTATTTATGAAAATTGATTTTATTTGTTTGTGAGAAAATTATTAATTATGTGAAAATTTTAATTTATCCATTTTGTGTTTAGTTATTAATT
This sequence comes from Phtheirospermum japonicum, assembly GCA_014905375.1. Taxonomy (NCBI): domain Eukaryota; kingdom Viridiplantae; phylum Streptophyta; class Magnoliopsida; order Lamiales; family Orobanchaceae; genus Phtheirospermum; species Phtheirospermum japonicum. The sequence goes on from BMAC01000050.1 coordinate 2,094,708, forward strand.
ATTTATGAATATTGAATTTATTTATTTGTGAAAAGATTTCTAATTATGTGAATATTTGAATTCATTTATTTTGTGAGAAAATTATTAATTATGTGAAAGTTTTATTTTATTCATTTTGTGTTTAGTTGTAAATTATTTATGAAAATTGATTTATTTATTTGTGAAGAAATTATTAATTATGTGAAAATTTTAATTTATTCATTTTGTGTTTAGTTGTTAATTATTTATGAATATTGATTTTATTTATTTATGAAAATATTTATAATTTTGTGAATATTTGAATTTATTTATTTTGTGAGAAAATTGTTAAATATGTGAAAATTTTAATTTATTCGTTTCGTGTTTAGTTGTTAATTATGTGAATATTTGAATTTATTCTTGGGGCATTTGTATATTATAGAAGTAACCGCACATATGACGAATATTTCTCCTGGCAATGATTATGACATGTATGCATCAATACTATGATATGAGGGTGGAAGAACTACTACTGATTATGAAAATTTAGATCCCACGAGCATCCCCCACTTGTGATACCGTACTATACCACTGATTACTTTGGACCAGATGAAGGTTACAATTCTGAAAAGAGTTTAGATGAACTAGATGATGGTGATGAAACATACGAAGAATTCTTTCGGTTGGGCGGTAGTATATCAAATGAAGATCATTTTGAACCTACCGTAGTCGAACATGTTCCTACAAGCCATAAACGAGAGGATAGAGGATCGAAATCTTACAAGAACACACCATTCTTTAATTAAGAGTACGAAGACACTCCTCTTGATTCTATTGGTGTCCCTCAACGGGACTACTACTACGACAAAGATGAAGGAGTGTTGAGAAAAAGCATGATATTCAGAGATAAAAAAAAACATATGATATGGGATGTTAAAGTTCAGCCTGTGCGTGTCTCCAAGTGTGCGTATAAAGTGGAACAGAGTAACCTAAAACTTTGGAAAGTTGTTTGTATTTTGAAAACACTTGGGGAGAATGATGTAAATATTCTGAATTCATCTACCAACAAATCACCTGAATGCAAATGGTGACTTCGCGCTAGTTTTCATAAACGAAAGGGTATTTGGGAAATCACAAGATTAGGTTCTGCGCACAGATGTCTTGCATCTTATACACGTGATGATCACCCCAATTTGTGTAAATACATGATTGCTATGCTCATTACCAATCACGTAGAGAAAGATCCTTTATATAGAGCTTTGCATGTACAGATTGTTGTCGAACAAGAATATGGTTATAAAGTGCCATATCACAAGGCATGGAAAGGTTTGCGACGGACTTGTGAAAATGTGTACGGGGCGTGGGAGCAGTTGGTCCAAAATTTACCAAAATACATGGAGGCCTTGCAGACGTACAACCCAGGGACAGTGGTCGAGTGACTACACAAATCTTTGGGAGTACTCAGTGTGCATGTGTTAGAATTTTTATTTTGGGCATTTCGACCATGTATTGAGGCTTTTAGACATTGTCGCAAGTGATCAGTGTTGATGGAACTTTTTAAGTTAGAAATTACAAGCACACGTTGTTGATGGCATGTGCAATTGATGCAAACCAACAAGTCATTCCACTAGCTTATGCAGTTGTTGATTCAGAGAGTTATAACTCGTGGCATTAGTTCCTTCACATGGTTGCAAATTATTTTGTTCGCGACATAGAAGGGGTTTGTCTTATATCTAACCGACATGCCAAACTACTTAGTGCACTACAAAGAGTTCTAGTATTCTTGCCACCTGTTGGATCCAACTGTTTTTGTTTACGACGTGTCTCTTCTATCTTCAATATGCATTCCAAGTCTGTGAAATTGAATGGTATCTGTTTCAAAGCTGGAGTAGAACCCACAGTTACAGTCTTTCATAAAATAATGGAGCATATTAAAGTCATTGATCCAGAAGCATTTGCATACTTGAATGACATTGATAAGAGCAAGTGGACACTGTCTCACAACGGTGACAAATGGTGTGGGATCATGGCGACCAACATGTCTGAGTGCATCAATGGAGTGATGAAACGTGCTACAAGGCTTCCAATAACTACTCATCCGAAACACATTTTCCCGAAGTACACAAAATTTATAAACACTTGACCGATGCGACAAGAGTCGATAACATGCAACAATTTTGTCCTGATAAAATTTATAGCATATTCAGGTCAAGACAGCATGCCAGGACATCTTACCAAGTTACGGGATATAATTGGGTGGCATAAACGACTGAAGTTTCCACTCGGGTCAATGGAGCAGTTCGTGCTCGAAACTTTTGAGTGTCCTTGTCGAGTGCATAATGCTCTTGTGGTAGATGGTTGAGTAGTGGTATTCCATGCTCTCATGCATCGATTTCAGAGTGAATCCTTGATCTTACATACAAGATTGCTATAGCAGTGATGCATACCTACGTACATACTTTGTTGGGGCTTTTGAATCATTGTCCGATGCGGAGGACTAGAATGAAGCAAGTTTTAAATTGGTTCATGATCCAGATACTAGGAGGTTTAGAACCGTTGGACGACTTAGGAGTAATAGGATCCACAACAAAATAGACCAACTACAAATACGCGCAAGACAACAAGATCGTGCACAAGAGATGGCTAACATATCACAAGGAGGTGGATGCTCTAGTTCCAGGCACTAATGTTAGATAAGGCAATAATTATTCCATTAGTCTGATGTTGTAATTCGCTTTGTTTGTCTGCTGATAGACGTTTGACACTACTTGATGTTGTAATTCGCATTGCTCTGTGTATTAATAATTGTTGTTGTATGAATTTCTTAAGTAAAATTTATATTGATGTTGTAATTCACTTTACTTTTCTGTTGATAGTTGTTTGACACTATTTGATATTGTAACCCGCATTGCTTTGTGTGTTAATAATTGTTGTTGTATGAATTCATTAAGTAATATTTATCTTTGGAATATAATATTTGTTGTATGAATTAATTAATTAATATATATCCGTGGAAAATAATATTTTTTTGATTGCATATAATTTGTTATCAACTTATATCCTGCGACTTTTCATCTGATATTGATTTTGATCGTTTATATGTATTTATCTTGCAGATGGCATCACCACATGATGATCCGTTGTTGACCCAGTAGCATTTACATCGATCAAACAATATTGCACGTGGTCATATTGATGGGGTTCTTATGGTTAAGCGTGCAGCATCTAATATCTTCTGGAATTTAGGTGATGAGGATAACTATTTGCATCCTCAAGTTATATTAGTACTAAATCGTTGGGGTTTTACAGGGTCGCACGTTGTAGAGCGATTAGCTTACTAGACAACCATTTGATAACAGCACTGGTTGAGAAATGGCACCGCGAGACACATAGTTTTCATTTGTTCGTAGGAGAGGCGACGATCACTCTACAAATTTTGCTATAATTTGGGGTCTTCCGATTGAAGGTGTCACGATGATAGCCGATGATGTTCAACATTTCAGGGAGTATTGGGCTCAGTTTATAGGAAGTCAATTTATGTCCAGTAAGATGGTTATGAAATTCATTGAGAAAATAAATTTATATAACCAACTATTTTTAATTTGTCCAACAGCAAATGGTGGGAAATTGAAGAAGAATGAGAGAAGAAATAAGTTGTTTTTTATTTTTTATTTTTGTTGGGAAATCACTTTTATTCCCCACTAAATAAGGGGAATAGAGTCATTTCCTGAAAGTGTACGAAAGTTCAAATTATGAAATCATCGAACTAAGCAAGCAAATATCTTTATTCCATTGTCATTCATTTATCCTTAATACCACACCCTTTGTTAGACTCATCATAGCAATAAACTCTTGTAGGAGTTGTATAAATGAGGTTTTATTGTAATTTGAAGTTTTATTATTCAAAATTCTGTAAATAGTAAGAGTTTTATTTTATAAAATTTAGAAAATCTTTTTTTTTTTTATGTCAAATTATGTCTGAAAAATAGATTTTGATGTATTATTCTATTACATTTGATATCAAAGTGTGGAAAATATAGCATATTGTATTTTGTTAAGTATTTAAATAAATAATAATAAAAGAAAAGAAATGAATATGAGAATATAATAGATATAATAATTATTTAGTGTAATAATATTAGTTGAATATCAAAAGTTTGAGTATAAGTATAAGAGTGCTAGTCTTTTTTTTTCTAGTCTTTCACCAAATAAGGTCATACTAGTTACACCCTTATAACATTAGTATATTATTTTAAATAGTTGATGCTAGTTGTATACTACAATATGGCAGCTTATTGGGCCTTGAATTCCGATATACTTGTTTATCCAAAAATCATTTTATAAGAGCATCTTCAATGGTAAGATGTAGCAGGTGGTACTCAATATGGAATGTTATAGAATTCTATTGAATAATTATTTTTTGAAATTCTATAAATTATATGGATAACTTTATAGATTCCATTGGATTCTAATGGAATTCTATGGAATTATGTGAATTTTAATAGAATTCATTAATGTATTAGAATTATTACAACTCTTTTTTACAATAATAATTATCACAACTTGGGAAAATATACAAATTGCAATAATAATATTTATTGTGCAATATTATCATTAAAGATATGAACTATTGAAAATAACAACATAATATTATGTTACCAATTTCTTAATTAATTATTTTTTTTCTTTTTCAGAGAATCAATTTTAAAATTAATTATTTTTATAAATATGGCAATATTGATATTTTCTCTTATTTTATTTTTATTACAAGATGAATGTTATAAGAAATATAAAGTTTAACATTGTCTTTTTCTTAAATAAAAGAATATTCCATTTATATTTATAAACTAAAATAAACAAAATTAATGATAAGTTCTCATTATACTTTATGTGAAAATATGATAATGTAATTAATGTAATCATTTTCATATCATATTATATTGAAATATGATTATTTTTAATAAACTTGAAGAAGAAATAAATATTTATTAAATTGCACAAATATTTTTTCCTTATAGATTGATTGTGTGTGTGTGTGTATTTATTTTGGAAAAACTAGAAAAATAAAGTGAATAATTGTTTTAATAATAATATTTTTTAATTTTATATATATATATATATATATATATATATATATATATATGTGTGTGTGTGTGTGTGTGTGTGTGTGTGTGTG
>BMAC01000050.1:2101639-2131408 GCA_014905375.1 Phtheirospermum japonicum
ATTTTTTAATCTTTATTTATTTATTTAATTATTATTATTATTTTATTTATTTATTTATTTTATTTTTTTTGAAGTTGTGTCATCTTCAAAATGGAGATAGTCCATTACGACCATATCAGGCCCATCATACTTTCGTAAAATTAAAATGTCTCTATAACTTCATACCTCTTTTTGACCGATTCAGTCCCGGGTGAAATGGGTCGCGACGCCATCAGCTGGAAAAGTATCGCCCCTAGCTCGTTTTATAGACGGTTTCTCCCCGCCTAACTTTCTTCCTGGGATGTTGAGCTACAAGTTATCCAGCTCCTTCAGTAACTTATCAGCACAGCCTTGGTTCGTTTCCTACTCCAGGCGTACGAGATACTCTGGTTGTAGAGATAAATTAAATATACTGAACACACATTGAAGTAAAAAACCTTTATTTTATCAAGAACTAAAAGAAATTTTTATTACATCAGTAACCTCCTTTTGGGAGGAGATAACCGTTTAGCCTCTCATGAAGAAGGCTTTCACTCGTAAACACATAAACTTCTTATTATTACAGATAATCACAATATATATTATTTCTCTCTCTCTTAATTTTATTTCACTATGAGAAAATAGAAGAGAATTTTTCGATATCCTCCACTTCCTCAAATGTTCTCTATTTATAGATCAGATTTTTGGATTCCAAATCTGGACTCCGAAGCCTGTTGATAAAAGATGTGTCTTTTATTCACATCTTTCTTCTATTATTGTAGGTTAGTGGGTTTTGTGTCCACCGTCCTCCTTTATTGCTGGTCCCTCATAACTTAGCCATCTTGTGTTTGTCGAGAATCCTTTCACATGGTGTGTTCTTCACATGGTGCGTGGTCCCCACGCTTTTTTGAAAACAGCTTGTCTATTGTCCTTCTCGGCTGTATTCTCTTGTTGGTCCGGTTTAGGCCGAAAGCCTTTTCCGAACTAGGGCTCTTTCTGCTCCGGGCATGCCTGACAGATCCGGTCAATCCATCGTCCGACATGCGCCATGTTGCAAAATTTCCGGTATATTTCTTTACTTACCGGAATCCTGTTTTCCCAAAGAACTCTCCTCTTTGTTTCAAAAAGTGTTTCTGAAGCTCGTAGTAACTCCTGTCATAGAATATAGGAGGAATGATCCATTTTCTGAATTTTGAAAGAACTTGAATGGGTATTTGACTTTGTCCATTTCCGTTAGACAAACCAATAGTCCCCATGCTCGTCTTGTAGAGGCATCATTTTCTGAAATTGCTCCTACTATTACTGGCGCGTCCTCCGGTGAGGCAACCTTGATATATCTCAAAGCGTTCCCATCCGGACTCCTTAGCTTGATGAAATGAAAAGCTTCATTGAATCCCTTCTTTGCTGGCTCAGGCGCTGCACTGATAAAATACAGCTCCAAAACATCTCCTCTGGACAAATGTGGATTATTGGCCCAAGTCTCGTGAACTGCTTCCCCGATCCACTTTGGTAATTTGGAGATTTCCGGAAATCCTGGCGCAATGGTTTATACTGAAGCTAAGGCTCCAAAACTATACCACTCTTGTACTTCTTTTGGATGGCTTCCAATTTTCATCCAGACTCGCGGATATTTTCCAGAGATATCAACTATTATTTTTATTAGCGTATATTAGCATAAACTAAGAAGATTGGCATGTCTGTTTGTATTACCTTAATTATTGCCTAACTTATAGGAATTAGCTAGATTAGCTTGTCTATATATTGTAATTCTGAAAGGTAAATAAGACACGGAATATCATTATCTTACATGGTATCAGAAGTTAGGGTTTCAGAAATCTTTTCCACTGCGCCCTCTTCATTCACGTCTCTCAGATTTTTTCTTCTTTTCACCAGACGCCGCCATCTTCCTCCTCTCATGGCCACTGGAAAATCAGAGTTTCATCCGGCCCTTGCCGTATCCAATATCCGCAACCACATCCCTATCACTCTAGAGATGGAAAACGTCCAATATGCGACGTGGGCTGAGTTATTAAAAATTCATGCCTGTTCTCATCGCATCATCAATCATATTCTCCCGTCCACCACGACCCCGCCGCCGGCTCCATCTACTTCTGCCGAGAAGGAATTATGGGAGACGTTGGACGCTACGGTTCTCCAGTGGATTTATTCAACCATATCCTCCGATCTCCTCCACACCATCCTCGTGGCCGACTCCACGGCCAAACAAGTATGGGATCGTCTTCAAGATATTTTCCAGGATAACAAGCACTCACGGGCGTTCACCCTGGAGCAGGAGTTCTTAAGCGTCATGATTGAGAATTTTTCGTCTGCCTTCGCCTATTGTCAAAATCTAAAATCCCTCGCCGATCAACTCGCCAACGTTGGAGCTCAGGTATCAAATAACCGCCTCGTGTTGCAGATGGTGGCTGGCCTCACCGAGGCGTACAACGGTGTCGGTACTCTCCTTCACCAAAGCAACCCACTCCCGGAATTCTACAAGGCCCGTTCGATGCTCGTCTTGGAGGAAGTAGGCTTGGCCAAAAGCGCGACGTCTACAGTTGCGATGGTCGCGAATACGCAACCGCCACCGTCGACGGCTTCTTCTCCGGTCAACCCGCGACCTGATGCTCATCCCTACCCATCCTCCTAGCAGCAGCAGCGGACTGCCACACCTGGTCACCATCACAACAAGAAGAAGGGCCGCGGTAGTCATGGCCAGGCATCTCCAGGCGCGTCCCATTCACCGTGGCAGCAGCAGCATCAGTGTCAGACCCAGTGGCAGTAGCAGCAGCCATGGCAGTGGCCCTTGCCACCTTGCCCATATCCGACCACCTTGTGGTCTCGTCCTCCGGCTGGGTTTCTGAACCGTCCCCCCGCGTCGCAGCCGGGATTACTTGGGGCTCGTCCTCAGGCGTATGTCGCCTCCGAGCCTCCCTCACAAACCGATATTGAAAGCGCTATGTACACGCTGGGCATCTCTCCTCCGGATCCAAATTGGTACATGGACATAGGCGCAACATCCCACATGACATAGTCAAGAGGTACACTCTCGTCTTATGTCAATTCGAGCATTGATAAGGGGGTTATTGTTGGTAATGGTACCTCTATTCTGATTTCTGGTTATGGACAATCTAGTTTTCCCTACTCGTCCAATCTTGGCTTGAATAATGTCTTGCATGCTCCAGATATTGTTAAGAATTTAGTGTTTGTGAGGAAATTTACGACTGATAATTCTGTGTCTATTGAATTTGATCCGTTTGGTTTTTCTGTCAAGGATTTTCTGACGGGGAAGCCCCGAATGAGATGTGAGAGTCGAGGCCCATTATATCCCGTAACGTCTACCTTGTCTGCTCAGCAATCCTCTGAGTCAGCATGCGTCACCACCACCCCTACCATTTGGCATGACCGTTTGGGTCACCCGGGATTTCCTGCTTTAGAGAATCTTAGAAGAAATAACAAAATTCTTTGTAATTAACAATTACCTTCAGTGGTTTGTTCTTCTTGTGTTTTGGGGAAACATATTAAATTGCCATTTTTGGCTTCAACATCTCGTACCAGTTTGCCTTTTGATATTGTTCATTGTGATGTGTGGACCTCTCCTGTGTTAAGTTCTTCGGGACATCGATATTATGTTTTATTTCTGGATGATTATTCCAATTATTTGTGGACTTTCCCTCTAGCTCATAAATCTCATGTGTTTTCAACATTCTTGAAGTTTCGTTCTCTTGTTCAAACTCAGTTTGAAAAGAACATTAAAACATTTCAGTGTGATAATGGGAGGGAATTTGATAACAAATCGTTTAGGGAGTTTTCTACACTTTATGGGATGGTATTTCGGTTCTCGTGTCCTTATACATCTTCCCAAAATGGTAAATCTGAATGCCAAATTCGCACTATTAATAATATGATCCGTACTTTGCTCAGTCATGGTTCAATTCCGGCCTCACTTTGGCATCTTGCTCTCCAAATGTCAACTTATCTTCTCAATATTCTTCTGAAGAAAGGTCTTTCTTCTCATACCCCAGTCTCCCTCCTCTACCATAAAAACTCAACATATGATCATCTACGTGTGTTTGGATATTTGTGTTATCCATTGTTTCCGTCCACGACTATTCACAAACTTCAACCACGTTCTACTCCGTGTATCTTCTTGGGGTTTCCGTCGGGTCACCGTGGGTATATATGTTATGATCTTTCCACAAAGAAAATTTTCATCTCTCGTCATGTCATTTTTGATGAGTCTCGGTTTCCATTCAGGGAAGTACAATCACCCACCCCTTCCTCATACGAATTCCTCGATGATAGTCCTTCTCCTTACGTTAAGTTTCACCAAACTTCTCCTCTGTCCCCATCTCTAGTGACAGATGCTCCCCCGGACATCCCTCCGCACGTCGCGTCCGATATTCCATTAGTACATAATCCGGTGGTATCTCAACGTCCTGTCACTCGTAGTCAGAGTGGCATTGTTAAGAAAAAGAGAGTCTTTAATTTGTTATCCTCTACTATTCGATCTCCTCTTCCTAAACGTCCTAGTGATGCCCTTAGGGATCCTAATTGGGAATCGGCTATGTATGATGAATTTAATGCTCTTATTGATAATAAGACATGGGTGTTGGTAACCCGTCCTCCTAATACTAACGTGATTCGTTCTATGTGGATCTTTACTCACAAGAAAAGTACAGATGGTTCGTTTGAGAGATACAAGGCTCGTCTCGTCGGCGATGGTAGAACTCAACAAGTGGGTATTGACTATGGAGATACGTTTAGTCCGGTGGTCAAACCGACAACTATTCGGGTGGTATTGAGTTTGGCTATTTCCAAGAAATGGTGTATCCATCAGTTGGATGTTAAAAATGCCTTTCTTCATGGAGAGTTGACTGAAACAGTGTATATGCACCAGTCGCTTGGTTTTCGAGATTCTCAATGTCCGGATCACGTTTGTTTGTTGAAGAAGTCTTTGTATGGATTACGACAAGCTCCGCGTGCATGGAACAAACATTTCTCAGACTTTGTTTCCACTCTTGGATTTCGTCGTAGTGTCTCTGACCACTCCCTCTTTGTGTTTCGAACGGGTGATAAGGTGGAGTATTTGTTGTTATATGTGGATGATATCCTCTTGACAGCCTCATCGACTACACTTCATTCTGAGATTGTCTCTTGATTGAGTACTGAATTTGCCATGAAGGACTTGGGTCCTTTGCATTATTTTTTGGGTATTGCAGTGACGCCTCACAGTGGGTAATTGTTTTTGCAGAAGAAGTACACCAAGGAGATTATCCATAGGGCTGGTTTGGAGAATTGTAAGCCGTCCGCTACTCCTTTTGACACGAAACCAAAGCTGGCAACTGCTGAGAGTCCTCATTTTCCCAATCCGACTCTCTACCGTAGTCTGGCTGGGGCACTCCAATACCTCACTTTTACACGTCCTGATATTGCGTATGCGGTCCAGCAGGTATGTTTGTTTATGCATGATTGGTATCAGAAGTTAGGGTTTCAGAAATCTTTTCCACTGCGCCCTCTTCATTCACGTCTCTCAGATTTTTTTCTTCTTTTCACCAGACGCCGCCATCTTCCTCCTCTCATGGCCACTGGAAAATCAGAGTTTCATCCGGCCCTTGCCGTATCCAATATCCGCAACCACATCCCTATCACTCTAGAGATGGAAAACGTCCAATATGCGACGTGGGCTGAGTTATTAAAAATTCATGCCTGTTCTCATCGCATCATCAATCATATTCTCCCGTCCACCACGACCCCGCCGCCGGCTCCATCTACTTCTGCCGAGAAGGAATTATGGGAGACGTTGGACGCTACGGTTCTCCAGTGGATTTATTCAACCATATCCTCCGATCTCCTCCACACCATCCTCGTGGCCGACTCCACGGCCAACAAGTATGGGATCGTCTTCAAGATATTTTCCAGGATAACAAGCACTCACGGGCGTTCACCCTGGAGCAGGAGTTCTTAAGCGTCATGATTGAGAATTTTTCGTCTGCCTTCGCCTATTGTCAAAAATCTAAAATCCCTCGCCGATCAACTCGCCAACGTTGGAGCTCAGGTATCAAATAACCGCCTCGTGTTGCAGATGGTGGCTGGCCTCACCGAGGCGTACAACGGTGTCGGTACTCTCCTTCACCAAAGCAACCCACTCCCGGAATTCTACAAGGCCCGTTCGATGCTCGTCTTGGAGGAAGTAGGCTTGGCCAAAGCGCGACGTCTACAGTTGCGATGGTCGCGAATACGCAACCGCCACCGTCGACGGCTTCTTCTCCGGTCAACCCGCGACCTGATGCTCATCCCTACCCATCCTCCTAGCAGCAGCAGCGGACTGCCACACCTGGTCACCATCACAACAAGAAGAAGGGCCGCGGTAGTCATGGCCAGGCATCTCCAGGCGCGTCCCATTCACCGTGGCAGCAGGCAGCATCAGTGTCAGACCCAGTGGCAGTAGCAGCAGCCATGGCAGTGGCCCTTGCCACCTTGCCCATATCCGACCACCTTGTGGTCTCGTCCTCCGGCTGGGTTTCTGAACCGTCCCCCCGCGTCGCAGCCGGGATTACTTGGGGCTCGTCCTCAGGCGTATGTCGCCTCCGAGCCTCCCTCACAAACCGATATTGAAAGCGCTATGTACACGCTGGGAATTATTGCCTAACTTATAGGAATTAGCTAGATTAGCTTGTCTATATATTGTAATTCTGAAAGGTAAATAAGACACGGAATATCATTATCTTACAGTTTTGTCATGGTTGGTACCACTTCTTGTGGCTAACTTCTCCCACTGCTTTTGGTAAACCTGTATCGGAGAAATTTTATCTCGTCAGTTTGAACCTTAGAGTTGCCTGTCTATGGCATAAGGTTCAACTCTCCCTGTTTAACCCCAGAGGTGGTGGGTTGACTTGAGTCCTCCGATTGTGACACTGGGGCCTCAATATTCGTTGCAGCTTGTACATCCTCGGGGAATGCATCATCTATAACACTCGTGATTTTGGTATTTGAATCCATAACCTCCGGGTTAGAGACCCATTCTCGAAGTACCCCTTCGCAAAGATGAGAACAGTTGACACTGTGCTAGCTGGCATGCTCGTATTTGATCAGAAACGGAATCCCGATCAGCCTGTTGAAGTCGTCCTGTGACCTCTGCATTCAGACATAGTGTCCCAAATTCTCATTCAAGGATCTCGAGGTTTTCTCTGAGATGCCTTAGCCTTTTGAGGGTATCGTCAGCAACGTGTCCCTCCATCTCGAGTTAAAAAATCTGCAAGAACACTTTCATAAGATTTTATAATGATAATATCAAAATCATAATATTGACATTTAGCTTGCCATCTAAGTAGTCTAGCCTTTTCGGGTTTAGATTCAATTTTATTTTTCAAAAAGGCTTTTACGCTCGAGTTATCAATCTTTAAGGTGAGTTTCTTTGAGAGCAGAAATAATGGCCATTTTTAAATGCCTTTCTGACTGCGAAAAACTCCTTCTTGTTGATATGCCATCGATTTGCCTCACTATTCAAAAATAGCCCGCTGCAATATTACATGGCACTTCTCCTTTGGGCGTTAGTTTCGTAAGAACAGCTGCCCACCAATAATCATTAGCATCCATATAAAGAACCAGTTCATCCTCGTCATTTGGGATTGCTAGCTTGGGAGTTTGTTTGCAAACTTCTTCAAGTTGTTTAATTCCCTCATGGTGTTCCTTTTCCCATTTAAAACCAGCATCCTTTTTTAGTAGGGAACTAAACACCTTCCTGTAATGTACCAGGTTATTTATGAACATCCCGGCAAAATTAACAACTCCTAGAAAACTTTGAAGTTGTTTTTTTTATCCTTGAGTGTATCTGGAAATCCTTGTATTTTTTCTACAATATGATTCTATAGAATGATTCCAGACTCGTCGATCTCTATCCCAAGGAACTCGATATTTCTTGTAGCAATTACTGCCTTCTTTTCTGAAAGCACTAATCCTTCCTTATGGCAAACATCTGAGAAGATCTCCAAATGTTTTAGATGATCCTTCATGTTCTTTGATGCGATGAGTATATCATCAATGTATACGAACATGAAGCTGAAATAATCTTTAAAGAGATTATCCTTCTTCCTTTGGTATATCTGAGGTGCATTTGCTAGACCCATTGGCATAACGTTCCAGATATAATGTCCTTGCGGTGTGGAGAAGGTCGTGAACTTTCTTGCTTCCTTCTTCCATCTTAATCTGGTGGAATCCAGATTTGCAATCAAACTTGGAGAACACTTTTGCATTCTTAATGCAATTTACCAAATGTTCTCTGCTTGGGATATAATATCCATCGAATTTCAAGATGTTATCGATTTCTTTGTAATTAATTAATAGTCTTGGTTTTCTTCTTTTTATTTCTCCATGGTTGCGAACCAAAAACCCTGGGCTGCTGTATGGAGAGACGCATGCTTCAATCAACTTAAGGTCCATGTGTTCCTTAAGTAGTTGTTGTATATCTTTTCGATCTTCTTGATTAATTAGGATAGGCTTATATATGACAAACTCATTTTATTTTCCGGTTTTCACCTTCAAAGATGCTTTGAGCTCATTCTTGTCCCACCATGCTAGAGGATCTTCATTGAAATTCTTTTGATATCTTCCAGTGAAGTTTGTTCTTCTACGGTGGTGTCTGGTTGTGCACTTGTGTCTAGGATGGCTTTGAGGAGTTCAATCATTTGTGATTTAATCTTCTCTTCCTTTCGGCCACCTAGGCTTTCGTTTCGTAGTTGGAGAATCGCTTCTCCATACCTTCTTCGATCTTTCATTTTTGGGTGTCGAATTTTTCCTTCATCACCAAGCTTGCTACGAAAATTGATTGGCATCTTTCTGTGGAATGCCTCTCTTAATCACTGGACTATAATCTATATGATCACAAAGGGTTGTGAAAATAAGTCTTCTAGTCTCATTTTCTTGTGTAAATCTTTTGAATGTCTGTAGGAAACTATTTCCTAACAGAATATCCGGGTCCCGTGTCATGGAAATAGATTGGTGGAGTTTTGACTTTGTACCACGGGGTACCGTTTGCTCCTCCCATCATCATTTTTGCTTGCTTGATTCCTCTTTTAAGGACTAAGATTCTTTTAGAGAAGTCTCTTCCCGCTACTGGAGATAATTCTTCTTCCATCTCTTTGGGAAATACTTCTGGTTTAGCAGTGCAGATTCCTGCGCCTGATCAATGTAGGTTGCAAAATATTCTGCATGATATCTTGAATATATCATTCCAACGGGAATGTATATGGAGAATGGGTTGGTTCTCATTTAATTCTGTATCTTTTTTCACCCACCGTAAACTCCATTCCATCTCTTAATCTTTCCCAAGGTTTATGATCCTCAAGAAATTCTATCCCTAAAGTTAGTTGCTCTGCGATTCTTCCTGCACTTCCTTCAATGATTGTTTCAATTTCTCCAATCTTAAGGACTCCTTGATATCTTCCCAGGAAAGGTTTTTGCAAGTGATACAATGCATCACAAGGGAAGATGTTATTCTTTTGAGTGATGTCAAATATTACTTTTACACCTCTCCATCCTTCTGGGCACTTCAACTCCCCATTAGTTTTGAATACTTCACGAGCTCGAGTGCTTTGGCTGATTCTTGGACCTTCCCATTGAGGTCCACCGATCATTCTGTCTTATTGGAAAGACATTCTCCTTGGTTCGATCATGAGACTCTGACTTTTATTAAGAACCGGTCGATCCTGAATTCCCATATCAATCTCTCTTATTGTTGGAGATTGCATGATCTCTGGTAGGACTGCCTTTGCTACGTCTTCAAAGATCCTTGGTATTTCTATGAACTCTTTTCTCAGGAATACTTCCAAATGATGAGTATTCGAGAGTGCATAAGAAATCTTGTACGTGATTGAGTAGGGTCTGTTTCCATCCGTCATTAGGTCTGGTCTCTTGCAATCTTGATGAAGGGTGAGAACTCTACTGAAATCTCGATCTACCAAATTATACGCGATCCTCGGGTAGACATTGAATGCCAGTTTTCCTGCATATAAGTTTAAAGTGATTGCTCCCAGACAAGAATCTTTGAGATTTGAGATTCTTTTATCGAAGAGAGCTGGATTTAATGGCGAATCAACTCCTTCTTTAAAAGTTGATTTTATAATCACTCAAATGGCTCCAATGTGGATCCACAAAAGTGTATTTGCCATTTCTCTCTTGAGTGGGATCTTAATCTCTTGGATCTCATGGTAGGGGATTAGTTGCATCTCGATCTGGTTTTCCGTGTATTCCGTTGGTATCGTGAATTCTCCCGTGGAAACTCTATAAATAATTTGGTGTTTTAGATTTCTTAAACCCAACTTATCCATCACCTTTTCCATTGCCCCTATTGTAAATCCTTCATACATTTGGAGCTTTGGATCTTCTTTCATTATTCTCATAAGCGTCTTATGAGAAACTGTTGTATGTGAGAGGAATCCAGACATATCCCCTCTTACCACTTGTTGAAGAAAATCTTCTTCACTCTGATTCTGAATATGATTCACTTCCATCTTCAGAGTAAATCTCTTCTTCATAGATACTTTCATCTGAGGGTATATCCTCAAATTGATACACCTGTACCAAATTTTGGTAATAGACAGCTTCTTCAAACTATTGAGTTGTCTCGAACTGTCTAACGCCTCTTCTTTGATTCTCAGGGCAATCAGTAGAAATATGCCCCTTGACTCCGCACGTCCAACAGTTGCAATCCTTAAAACTTTCATTAGCTCTGGTGTGAGCTCGCCTGAAAGTTCTCTTTTTTGGCGTCCTATTGGTGTTTCCTTGGCTTGAGAACGAGCCTCAGCTTCGACTTGGCCCCGTCCTTTGTCCTGATTTATAGTTTCTGGCCTTTTGTTTTGACCAAAACCTTCTTGGTTTCCAAGAAAACCTTTTCTTGTTACTTCGAGCGTAAGGGTGACTTTTTTCTTTCTTCCGCTTATGTCTCCATGGTTGACCTCCCACTACTGTTGGAATGTCATTCTCGACACAATATAAAGGAACCGATTTATTAATTCCTCTTAGTCTCTTGTAATTTTTGTGAAGTGTTGCCTGGTGGCACCACTCTGCTAACTTGGTTTTTAAGAAAGACATCCTTCTAGCAGCCATATCCATGTCGGTCGCTGGCTTGTATTCTTGGATCAACATTTCTATCCACGGACTTGGTATTTTCACAAAGAAAAGTTGAGCCGCATCTCCATCATTCACCTTTGATTTCCATCGGTATTCGCTGAATAGTTAGATATATTCGTCCACATGACAAATATCTCGTAACTCGAGGCAATAGAGGGCTTGTCGATATTTTTTCTATTTGTCCTCTTCCATTCCCTCGAAATATCCTATGCCGATAAATTGGATTTTGAATAATTTAGCCATATTATCGACGATTCCTTTTAATGATTCTCCAGCTATAACTTCCCTCTTTATATCTGCTCCTGTTAAATCCCATGCGATCTTTACGGATCCTTCAAGGCTCATTTCAAGGAGTAGAATGAACCCTTCCTTCTCTAGACCGAGAGTTCCAGCTGCAATTCCCATTGCAGATGCCCAATCGTCTATTAGTATCTCTCGATTCTTAAAATCTGGACCGTCCAGATTTAACATTAATCCATATGAATGTATGTGACCAAGCTGAGACTTCCGGTATGGCGTTTTGAGAATATTGGGCCTTCAGGAACGTTGCCTGATGCCTACTATGTGTGTAGGATCTCCTTTTAGGGTGAAATTCCTGACATGTGGCATTGATGCGTCTTGCACTGGTTCGTGTGAAGCCGTACTTTCGCCTTGATTAAAACTTTTTAGTGGAGCGCTTTTTGGTACTAAGGCCGAAGAATCTTCTGAGTTCATTTTTAGATCCACAAGACCTAATCCGGTGAAGGATTCGATAAGGTCGTGTAAATCTTCCATGTTGATTCTTTCCATTAATTCTTGGGTTGTAATGGAATTCCCTTGATTATTTCCATCATCTTCTCCTCTTCCGTCGGTTGTCTTATAACCTCAGTCGGTTTCCCTTTTTGGTGTAAAAGGGGTTTCGTTCCGAAAGTTATATATCGTCTTCCTCCGGAGGTACTTGGTTTGACTTCAAGGGCCTTGACTCGCCTTTGAACATCAATTAGAATTTCTCGTATTTTCTTTTGATGTTCAATCATCCCTTTCATCTGCACCTGGATATGGTGTTCGATGTCTTGTATCGTCCTTTGGATTTCTCTAAGATTCTTAGAGGAATCGGATACCTCGCTACAATTGGATCTATTGATGGGATTCATGAGCTGCATCCCTATAGTATATGAGATCCGCCTCCAGCATCTAATTCACCCAAAGGTAACTCAGGTGATACGTCTTTTCTTTCTCGCCTCCAGCATCTAATCCCAATATGCTACTTTCTCTTTGGGGTCATTCTCGTATATTTCTAATATCTGAAAATATCGCCTGAAATGAATACATCATTTTTAGAAATAAATCTTCTCACCAAAAGTTAATTACATGATTATAACAAGTTTTTCATTTAGTTCTTAATAAACTTAGGCTCTTATACCATTTTGACCGCCCCACTCCCGCACTTGGGTAAGGAGTTTCCCATCAAAAGGTACCTATCAGTTTGCTAACCCAGAGCACCACATTTTGGATTTAGGTGATGGGTCATCCCCTACGGAGAGTTGCGCTTCGGGATCATACGTCACGCAGTAGAGGCTCGGGGTTTTTTATAAGCTCTGATACCATTTTCAAGGGTGACACAACTTTCATAAAATTTTGTAAAGAATTAAATTAAATATGTCTTTTTTTTGTGGTATTGTTACACCTACTTTGACCCTGTACTTCATTTAGAGGCATTATCATATTACGATAGGTCATGTCAGGTTTTCAGCCGATAAACTTAGCCATATCTGAACATAAAATTTATTTTGGAAATAAAATATAAACTTATAAAATTTTATGGGATTCAAATAATATTTTCTCGTTCTTTCTTCTTTTAAAAGCCTCAAGGGCAAAGAGGTGAAGTCAACAAATGAGACCCACCTAAGATGGTGTGAAGGAGGGCGAAGATAACCCTCGTTAAAGGAGATCACCAAATTTGTATTCCCTAGTTGGGCCGTTTCAATTTAAGAGGCCCAATTACCACCCACTCAACATAAAACGTCGTCATAATAGCTGCACAGCAGAGCCCACGGTGCTGTTTTTCTTGGCACCGCACCGGGTCCTCTCCCCAAAATATTGCCAACAATTCTGGCCCCAAATCAGTAACCCTAAAGAAACCCTATATATAGCCTCGCTCCCTATTCTCTCTCATCCTCAATAGCTACTTTTCCCAGAAAGGATCTTAAACTAGTCACCAGATGATTCATAAATTATCTCGATTTATTTTTTCTAAGAAAAAGTTTTATGTAAGCGCAGCCCTTAAGATCGCCTTCCAAAATCAATGGAAGCGTTTTGAGTCATAGCCGCGCAATATTAAACTCTACACGCATTCTTATTAGGGTTTTCCTTTTGAGTATCACGTTTTAAATCCATCTGCGATATGTTTTCAGAGGCTTTTATTTTTGGATATTCAATTATCCTTTGATGTCTCTGTATTTGAGATGGTGGACAATCTCACTATAATTTTCTTCATTATTTTTTTTAATATTTAATTTCTACTGGGCCTCAGTGATAACTTGAGTGAATTCTTCCTATTGTATTTTATTATATTTATTTTTCGTTTATTTGTTCTGATTGAAAGATATACTTTTTTTTGATTGAAAGATATACTTGCTCATTAGTATTTTAATCTTTCATTATTTTAATGGCAAGAATGAGGAGTTTTAATGTTGTGCGAGGGGCCAAAGGCCCCATGGTGAGCTACAAAACTAAAGCTTATTGATATTCTGACTTGCCCTTTATTTTACTATGCTATACTTTTTCTCGTAAGATTTTCAGACTTATATAACTGAAATTTCCTAATAATGTGAGAATTGAAGCAACTTATGTTTTTATAATATGGATTTATAAATCTATGTAACATGATTTTCAGCTTCTTTATTTAGCAGTTAGCTGTAATTAAAATATATCTCGTTAGCAAAGAGTCTATTTTTGTTGTTTGAATGTTGCAAATTTAGAAAGCTGTTGATTCTTATTGAGGCCTATGATGATCAAAGTATTGCCTACATTGTCTGATTGTTTTAGTTGAAGACTGTTTCTTAATACTGAGGCCTTTTGGAATAAACAATCTCCAATTTATTTCTAGCTTATAAATTTTTCTTTGCCGTATACCTAATTAGTAATTATTAGCTTGTAAAGAGCGAAGCTAAAAAATCCATTATG
The DNA here is from genome assembly GCA_014905375.1 of Phtheirospermum japonicum. Taxonomy (NCBI): domain Eukaryota; kingdom Viridiplantae; phylum Streptophyta; class Magnoliopsida; order Lamiales; family Orobanchaceae; genus Phtheirospermum; species Phtheirospermum japonicum. The sequence continues at coordinate 2,115,893 of BMAC01000050.1, forward strand.
TATTTTTTAAACAATAATGAACAGTATCTGTTTTCTATGTACATTTAAGACAATATGCAGATCGAAACACGAGTACAACGTTTGCGAATATATTAGGGGTATGACCAACATAAAATTCGCATACTTAAAAATGCAACAACAAGTTATTAAAGAAAATATTCATCCATTCTGCAATTTAGTTGAGCATTCAGGATCTAGAGGCATGATTTTTTTTAATCTGGGCTTGAGCTTGATAAGCCAAGATGATTGAAGCTCGACTCAACAAGAAAATAAGTATGAACGAGTTTGGCTCTAGATTGACTCGAATATGCTTGGCTTGACAAAAGATTGGGCTTTCTTAGTTAATTCAAATGAAACTGTGATACTTTTGTAACAAATACTATAAAATAGGACTATTTTGGTAAATTCATACATAATTGAGCAGCTTGTTTTTCTCATAAGCTTAATAGTTATGTGCTCGAGCTTGACTAAGTTCGAGTTAAGCTTTGACTTGAACTGCTCGCGAGTGCTTGTGAACCGTTCGACTCGTTTGCAGCCTAATTAAACCACTTGGGTTTCCCATTTTTGAAAGTAACCACCTTTCATCCAAGGTTAATGGAGTTTTTTTTATTGGTTATGTCTCTTTCATAAGAGATTGAGTTTTATCCGCAAGTGTTTGTGTCCCCTTAATAAGCAATGTTCCAGTACGTTTGATGTACGTTCGAAAGAATTAGTGGTTATGTTATTGTTCAGATACAATATATGTTTATTAGCTTTAATGGAGATTATTGATTATGTGAGATCACTTCCATTGATTTTTCATGCAATATTCTTTATAATTAATGGTTCTCATCTGTATTGGTTCTACTTACATTTGTATTTACATTAGATCCATCAAATAAATGTTGGTTATTGAAATGAGCTAAATGTTGTTTACTCTCCCTTAAGTGAACTGCCAAATCGACTTTTTTTAGGTGCTCGACCATACTTAGGCGAACACCTTTTGGACTGTTCGGACCTTGATTGCCAAATAAAGAAGGTGTGTTCGACGACTTGTTTCTTCTTTATAGTTTGTGTGTCAGCGCAGGTGTTTGTATTTGTGTGCGCTTGTTTGTGTGTGCATGCGCGCCCTCTTGGGTTTGTGTGTTTGTATGAGTAAGGTGTGTGAGTGAGGAAAAAGACAAAGTATGAAGAGTATGAATGTAGGTGAGTTAGCCAAATAAGAGGTTATAATAGATACTAATTACACTATATTAGTTAGAGTACCTTTAATGAGATAATATGAATTCCTAATGATATGGCAAATACAATATTATTATTTAGAAATTTTCTCCGATAGTAAATATGAATTTTGTAAAATACTTAATTACTATTGGTGGAGAGGAGAGAGAAATAAATTAGTTAATATTAATAGGGGAATAAATAAGGTAATTTTATTAATAAACGATGTCTAGCACATCATCTAGATGTAGACGGTGTGCTAGACAATGTCTATATTTTTTTATTTTTTTTGCCACATAAGAATTTTGAGCTTATGTGACAAAAGTTTACTCCAATTGACATTCCATTAGAGATGCTCTTATATAAAAATAAAAATAAAAATTGGCAATTGACTAAATGACAAATACTCCATAACAAAATATTAAGGTCGTAGAAATTATTAGGCGCTAGTCGGGCCTTGAACTAGTGCATATAAACTGCTTGCAGGTTGGAAGTCCAAATTTTCAAAAATAAAAAACATACTTTAATTTTGGCCGATTTTTGCCGCTTGGACCGCTTAAGCGGCCGCCTAAATCCGATATTTGCCGCTTAGGCCACCTAACCCGATTTTTCAGTTGAGACCAGCCGATTTTGGCAAAATTGCATCGGCCTAGATCCGCCTATCGTCTAAGTGACCGCCTAATCCCATTTTTACAACTAAAATATTGGTTTCCCAAATAATTCAAGTAATCATTTAATTTGTCATTTATTCCAATCATAAATATACAATTGCATTGTTACTATTTTTGTAAAATAATAATACTAATATGATAACTAAATAATATTCCCCACTACCACCGCCACCTGCAAGCCATGGTCGCCGCTGAATTTTGTGCGAGAATATTTTCTTTGAACCAAAATTTCTCAAAATATAAAATATTTTTTTTCTATTTAGTAAGAAATTTTGTATTTTTGTATGAACTGTGAATAAATAATAATATTTTATTATCAAAGTAAGATGATAATGATGACTACTGCTACTATACTATTTTTAAGAAGAAAAACAAATAGAAATTGTATTTGGTAAGTAAGAAATCCATTACGACATGTGCACATTGAGTTAGAAATTCATGCAATCAAGTAATAAACTTTTGATACCTTTGGACCAAGTAAGAAATTCTCGAGCTTTAAAAAGTAAGTTTTTTTTTAATCAAGTAGGGATTTTTTTTTTTTAATATCATTCCCTAGGTCCCATAAGTAAGAGATTTGTGATATTAAATAAGGAATGTTTGAAAAAAAAATTCACCGCAAAATTTTCCAAGCGGTGAGATGGCTACTACCTTACTGCCAAGTATTTATTTATTATTATTATTATTATTATTATTATTATTACTACGGGAAATTACTCAATAATAAGTACGAAGTATAAGATATATTTGGCCATTAAACCACTTGTATCTTTTCTTTGCATATTAGATACAAATTTCAAAAAATAATAATAATAATTTATCGCCAACTTTTCTGACTTTTCTGACTTTTTTTTTATTTTCAATCTTGCACACAATTCTTTAGCAATTCAATTTCGCAAAGTATATGTTTTGCACCAGCTTTATTGATAATATTAACACAACCAATAATAAAATTATCACAATAATAATAAGGTTATGAGTAGTAATCACATTATTTATATTATAATCATGATATTTTACATCAATCATGTTTTTTTAGATATTATCACAGATACAAATAGTACCACATGCAATAATGAATTTATCCAGTAATTATCATGACTACATCAAACTTATTTTCACTAATCACCAACTTAAAGTAATCTATTTTCACAGTTCCTTTTAAGAGTTGTCAACAAAACTATGCTATTTTTATAACGCAATAACTACAATATACATTTACACCAGTTATGTATTAAAACTTACACAATCGTGTTAGAATTCTACAACCAATTATAAGGTTATCTGATCCAGTAATCATCATAACAGGATATCTACCTTATTTTTAATGATATCGATTCAAGGGAATTCTTTATTGTACCACAATAATTATAGTACACATCCAACAATCGTGTTTTTATAGATGCCCCAAATAACTATAAATATCATAACTAGTAATAATATTATTACAACTAATAATCATATCCCCAAACCAAAACTCCAGTACCAACTTTAGATCGAACCCAAATTCGAATATCAAAAATCCACGACTACGAAATTAGCAAACCCGATCCAACTTTTCTGATCGTCGAGGTGGTCATCCCAATGCGATAACACTGATTAGACGACCAACCAATGGATCTAATTCAGATGCAAGAGTGTTGATATCTAGAACCGCATCTACGATGTCTTACCTGGACGTCACTCGAAGCCCCAACCGCCTGACGGGATGGCGCCGCCGTCTGCAACAAACAGTGGTGGAGGGAAAAACTGGGGAATGAGATTTGGTTTTTCACCAATTAAGATATAAACCAGACCGGACGGCCTAAAGCTTCCGTTGTTCGACATGAAAACGATCAGATCGAAGCAGTTCGCATGACACACTGTAAATTGCTCCACCCCCGCACACTCGAATGCGTCGCCTCTATCGTTTAATGCAGAGTAGAGAAGTACGTATTTTAGAGGGGGAAAATAGAGACGGGTTGTCGTATTTGAGAGACAAAGAACTCAAGGGTCTAGTTGTCTTATCACAACACATGTGTTATTGTGCAAAAAAATATGGTTGACGGAGGTGAGAATAAAAACTCAATAATGTGTTTATTGATCATTCTCCACTATTATTATATTATTATTAATGTTGTTGTTTTCATTATAAGAGTGTTGTAATCTTTTTGTGTCGTAAATTTCGACTAATGAGTTAAAAATAATGGACTATATAACCTAAAATTGAGTTTTGAACTATTGATAAATGAACTAACTTATAAATGACTACTATCTCACAATTTCCCCGTAGAATAAAAAAACATAGGGTAGACTTTAAAAATCTTATATAATCATTTTGGATCTTTTTCTCTCTTAAAAGTATTTAAAATAGGATACTTGTGTCAATGACATAGTTGAAAAGCATGAATTAAACCCATTATTGCACAATATACAAATATTTATGTAAAATCTTGAGCAATACTAATTTATAATACATCGACTTCGGGAGTGTTTTGAAAACCGGATCGGAACGGCCAGTCCGATCGGGTTAATCGGGAATCGGTCCCGAGCTCGATTCGATTTTTTACTTGGTCCGGTTGGCTAAAGACCTAATGCTACCCGACAAGACCCATAAAAACCGGTTCTAATATTTTTTCTTCTTTTTATTAGTAAAAAAAATAAAAATAGGTAGTTCCAATTATTCCAAATATCAACTTAGTATCAAGATTGTTTAGAGTGATTTTAAATTTTGAAATGATTAAGATTCATTATTTGCAAACTTTTAAATGATCTTAAATTTTTGTTGTCATAATAAATTCATACAAAATGAGATCGACTTTGAATGAATGTGTTGGATAATAGAATTGTACGTGATACATATGATATTAATATTACTGTTGTTTTTATTGCATTATTATTATTTATAGTCCGGTTTGATAGCCCATTTTTTAAAAAACGGTTCAACCGATCGGATCAGTGACCCAGTAAACTAGTTATTGATCCGATTCGATATCCCGTCCGATTTTCGAAACACCGCAAAGATTTGACTCTTTAGGCGCCATGCCTAAACTGCACGTCAAACCTAGTTAACTCTGGGAGAATAAAATTTATTTCTTATTAAAGTAATCAAAGACCAAAATATCCGAAGAAGGAAGAAAGATTTTTTATTTTTTTTCCTTTTCAATTTGCATTATTAAAGAGGGGAAAAAAGGGAAACAAAACCTCTGTGAGCTTACATCAGACATCTCCAGTGTCAGACTAGTAATAGAACTCCATAATCCATTGCTTTTTTCTTCTTCTTTGCTATATATATTTTTTCAAGAGTACTAATTATTAATGCTAATAATACTTCGATTTCAAGACTGACTGAATGAGCACAGGCCCTCAACAATAATTAACTTCCGTCAGACAAAAACTTGACAAAATGAATCGAAGACTTGAAAAGGCAGATAAACAGATCGAGGGCCAAAATTGCAATTAAAACAAAATAAATAAAAATAAAGATAAAAAAAACAAACTATTCCTAATCCAGAAAACCTGTTTGGCGCCACACCGCATTGCGCACCTGCCGTAGATCTCTCCCCTTGAGCGTTCTCCCCACGCCTTCCAGCACCGAAAACGTCGTCGTTCGATCCCTCATCGATCCACGCGCCACGATCTCGTGCGGCGGCAACACCTCCTCGTCGTCGTCATCGCCGACGTCCACCTCACCGATCAAACTGTTCCTCGGCTTTCTCGGCATCATCGGGATCTTCACCGGCGCCGATTGCTGGAACCGCCGGATCGGCATCGACTGAGAGTACTTGCTGATCTCCGACGAGGAATGAGGTTTCGGAATCGACGGGATGTCGCGACCAAACGACGTCGTCGTCGTCGGTGAGGAAGGGAGAGAAGGCTTCTGGACGATGGAGTCCGCGCTCCGGCGGTCCTCCGGCAGCGCCGCGAGGATGCCGTACTTCTCCGACTTGAGGAACGAGTGTCGGTATCGGTGGTCGACGGCGGCGGGGGACGGGGCGGCCCGCGGCGGCTCGGAGAAATCGGCGGTGTAGAAGACGTCCAGTTCGCTCAGCTCGTCGCCGGCGGCGGAAGATGAGGAGATGGTGGCGGCGGTGGAAGGAGGTGAGAAGACGCCGATGAATCTGTCGGAAGAAGGCGACCGGCGGTGGCGGTAACCGGTGGCATTGTTTTGATCCATTTTTGTGTAGAACGAAAACGTGAGCGTAGTAGGTGTAGTAGCAGTAATTAGACTTTGAAATCATTACCTGCACCCAATGTGCAGCATATCTAAATTATTAAAAGAATCTGTGATGGGGCCCACGTGAGAGTCCAACGGCTAAGATGAGGGCAGTTTTAATGCAAAGGGTCTAATGCAGGGCTGAGTGGAAATGGGAAGTGGAGGCTTGTGTTGTGCTTGTGGCCTCATGGGAAAGATGTCTAATACTTTCTTTATTTTTCCTGTCTTTTATTTTCCATTGTTACTCTTTATTTTTATTGGTTATTGCTCATTTAAAAGATGTGTTATAACTTACTGCAATTAAATAATACAGTAATGTTTAATTAAATAAAAATGATAAGAAAGTATCGTTCACGCCACGTCAGTAAAGAAGTATTTCGTTTTCATAAAATTGGTGCACATAGTAATTTTGCTTAGAATTATTAGATGTTAGTARAACAATATTGAAATTAACGGTCACGTCAGTAAAGAAGTATTTCGTTTTCATAAAATTGGCGCACATAGTAATTTTGCTTAGAATTATTAGATGTTAGTACAACAATATTGAAATTAAAGGTCGTAATAAAAAAAAAATGTCGGATTTCGCCACGTTTTTAAAAATTAACTTATAAGGTTAAATATCTCAATTTATGAGCTTATAATATGCTTTCCTAAAAATTATCAATTTTTTTTTATTGTGCTTACAACTTACAAGCTCAAACTGGATATCGCCTAATCTGATCACATGCCACAAATTTCATGTGATATTTTCACATTTTACAAAGTAATGACCGATGATTATGTTGATCGGAGTTAGAACTCAAAAATTTCTAAAATATTTCACTGTTTATTATCCCATTAAAAGAAAATCGAAACCCATTTTTAATAAAATGATTAATCATAAAAATAAAAGAAAATTGTCCATTAATTAACAAGAAAAATTATTCGCACGTCTATTCCTTTTCAAGCGATAGACTGTTATAAACCAGCTAAATAGATAGGTTTTGCACAAAGGAATGCGACCCTCCACATGAAGTTCTTCGTGTTCACTATCAATAAAATTAAAGGATTTTCTAATAAAGTCTCGAGTGGGCCCCACAATGGTGTCGCCATTTCTCCTTTTTCTTGCTTTTTAAAGTTCAGTTATTAATTCTTAGGATGGTCCACGATGTATAAAAAAGGAACATCCTTATCCTCAACGTCTGAACAAGGTAGACCAAATGAAGGCTTAAACGCAATGGACGTGATTTGTAGATGATGTTCTTCGGTTTAACAATAAGATATTGAACATTATTTATGAATATGATTGATAATATCGTTTGGAGTAGCTTTAATTAGATTAAATTTTATTTGACTTGTAGGATTATGAATTAGGTGTCTGAATAAGACAAGCAATATATTTTTGTTTTAATGATTAAGGGTATGTTGGCGACAAAAGCTGATAGCTTACATATGATGACTGATAGCTGAAAAATTAACTGATCTAAATAAAAGTGTTTGACAAATTTAGTTGATAAGCTGACTCAAAATACAAAATTACACAAAAATATATGTTTAAAATAATAATGTTAATGCCATATTTTTAATTTATTTTTATATAATACTAGGATTGTAATTTAATTATTATTGTTTCTATTACCAATTTCGTTATATATATATATATATATATATATATATATATATATATATATATATATATATATATATATATATATAATTCTCAATAATTACACAATACTTTTTTTAACGGATCGGGGAAATGATCTTTTTTTATTTCATTTATACGCCAATTTATGGTCAAGCTAATAATAATAATAATAATAATAATTGCACAATACTAAAACAATTCTAGATATTTTATTTAATTAATAATAATAATAATTTCACAATACTAAAATAATTCTTAGATATTCATCCAATAATTAATAAAGTGGTGAAATTAAAAAGAAAATTAATACCTAACAAAATAATAGTTTAATTTTCTAAAAAAATAAAAAGGTTAAAATAGGAATAAAATCAAAAAGCTCAATGAGCTTATTTGAAACGCTTGTAATGGTAGCATCTGAGATAAGCTCAGACTTTTCAAATAAGCTCATGCAACCAAACAAGGCTTATTTAAATACTGAGAGCTTATAAGTCCTCTAAATAAGACATAAGTTAGCTTATTGTGCTTACCAAACATACACTAAGGGTATGTTTGGCGGACAAAGCTAATAAGCTAGCTGATAGTTGAAAAGCTAGCTGATGACTGATAAGTTATTTGAGAGCTGATAGCTGATGACTGATAGCTGAAAAGCTAGCTGATCTAAACAAAAACGTTTGACAAATTTAGCTGATAAGCTGACTAAAAAATACAAAATTACACAAAAGTACATGTTTAAAATAATAGTGTCAATGCTATTTTTTATTTATTTTTATATAATATTAGGATTATAAATTTAATTATTATTATTTCTATTACCAATTTCGTTTTATATATATATATATATATATATATATAATTTTTAATAATTTCACAATAATTTTTTTTTAACGGATTGGGGAGAGGATTCTTTTTATTTTTTTTTCCTTTATACGCCATCTTATAGTGAAGCTAATAATAATAATAATAATAATAATAATAATAATTTCACAATACTAAAATAATTTTTAGATATTCATCTAACAATTAATAAAGTGGTGAAATTAAAAAAAAAAAACTAACGAAATAATAGTCTAGTTTTTAAAAATAATAAAAGGGTTAAAATAGGAATAAAATCAAAAAGCTCCATGAGCTTATTTGAAATGCTTGTAATAGTAGCGTCTGAGATAAGATCAGACTTTTCAAATAAGCTCATGCAACCAAACAAGACTTATTTAAATACAGAAAGCTTATAAGTCCTCTAAATAAGACATAAGCTAGCTTATTATGCTTACCAAACATACACTAAATATTATAATTGCAAAAGTTGCCAAATTGTTTTCGACATTTTGTTATATTAGTCCTGTAGATAGTTGATAGCTTAATGTATTAGAAGTTAGCGGATAGGTGATTATGTTAGTTAATTTGATAATATGATTGTATTAGGTATTTATATAAAAATGTTTGATAAATAACTGTTACTTGATAGTTGTTTGATTGTATAAAATATTCTAAAAAGGCATTTACAATTCATTATTGAATATTTTCTTTTGTCAATAACATATATTTATAATATATTGAACAATTACAATAATTTTTACAAAGTAAATAATCATTATTTCAAAATTATTATATATAAAGTCTTTATTTATTAGCAAGATTTTAAATATATTAAACTTACTTTGGATAGTTATTATTATTATTTGATCAAAGAATTAGTTATATATAATATTTGTATGTAAATTAATAATATAATTTTTTTGATTTTTTCTAATTTAAGGATAAAATTATCATTTTAACTCACATTTCAAACCGCTATTCTCAAAGACTCTTTAAAGTCTATTTTTTCTTTCAAAACTAGCTTTTTGGAACAAAAAAACTAATTCTAAACTCTATATTTCAAACAACCTAAGTAGAAGATTTGACTAATCAATCCCCTAAATTGAAGTCAAACCTCTAACTTACTCCAAATCTCTAATTTCCAAACACCCATATTTTCCAAGGAAACTTAAGAGTTTGAAATGATTATTTTTTTTTAAATAATTTAATTAGTTTGATATCCGCGTATTATGCGGGTAAATCAAAGAAGAACATAAAAACTAAATTTATCAAAAGAAGATTTATTAACTTAAGAACGTGAATTCTTAATACAATAATAAAAAAGAGAATGTTCATTTTAAATTTTAGAAGATTTCTTTGTAAATTACATTAACTGTCTCATTCACAATTATATTATTATCGTTGGATTAAAGAATTTAAAACCCTTTACACCTCTTAACTCGAGAAATTAGATATAAATATAAGATGCATAAAAAATAAATATATAATAACTTAGTTTTTAATGGGTAAAGAACATAAATAAAATTTATTAAACTTTTTTGTATACATATTATTATATTCTACACACCTTTCGATATTTCTTATATTTTATCTGTATTGGGGTCTTTAGGAATAAATAGATAATTTTTAATACTCTAATTGATACCCGTGTATTGTGCGGGATTTTAGAAATAATTGACCACCTTGATAAATTAAATTATCTATGCAAATGAAACACATATTCAGGTTTATAGTGATAAAAAAAAAATCTTAAAACCCTTAATGACACAATTACAGTGATAACTAAATGTTAGAAAAATAAAAAAAGAATAACAAAAAGCAACTAAACGAGCTAACTTTTCTATGAAACTATGTTGTATCATAGAATTGTTGTGAAAAGAAACATAAGAGGGTTAAAATCTTTATTGATGAACTTTGCCATAAAATATTTAACATTCCAGCATAAATGGTTCTGAAAGAATTGCACACATCGATTCACAGTTTTAGTTCAAATAAAATATGTGTTTTAAAGAGTGTAAAATAAAAATAGCAAAAACCAAAAGAAACATGTATAAATTTTGAGTATAGGAATTTATTCTTATAGTCGAGCCAACAGAGCGAAAATGATTACAAAAATCGTAAGCTATTAAGTAAAGATAAATTAAAAAACTCCTTAAGCGTAGATATGATCTAAATCAACATAACTCTTTCAAAAACTAAGATTCACAATCACAAGATTGGATCTTAACGAAAACAGTAAAAATTATGAAAGAAAATAATTCTGGCTACAGGATGTTATGTCGGATGCTAGCGGCATTCACAGTCGCATCCATTTTCAGGCAAAACTGCAGCAAGAATAAAATTTGCTCTCAATCAATTTTTCTTCGATTAAACTCTCTGAAAGCGTAATTCGATTGTGAGCAGTCCCTCAACTTTATATAGCCACAACTTGCTTGTATAAGAGACCTACAAAATAAAGAAAAAAGATAAAATAAAGTAAGTAAACATCATTAGTTAGGAAATAAGATCATATCTCTATAGTCCTAATAATATTAACGAGATATCTATGGTGCCGTGAAGGCACCATTTTTTTACTTAATAAGAACCATTAAATTAAAAGTTGGTTATGAATAATGGTAAACCAATGTATGTTAATGCAGGCGGTGCTGTGCATGGTGCCTTCACAGTACCGTAGTTATTTCCTAATATTTAATACCTATAAAAGAAATATACTCTAAGAAAAAATATACATGATATATATATATATATATATATATATATATATATATATATATATATATATATATATATATATATATATATATATATATATATATATATATATATATATATTATATGTGTGTGTGTGTGTGTGTGGTGTGTGTGTGTGTGTGTGTGTGTGTGTGTGTGTGTGTGTGTCTAGGGGTGGGTTCAAATGGAACCATGTCATTATATGCGAACCTGCGAACTAGTATTTTTATTATATACCAACAGTGCTTTTATTATACAATCACAGTGCTTTATTATTATTTCAGTTATATACACCAGTAGTGCTTTTAATTATACAATCCTAATATTTTTAATTAAATAAGGAAATACACAAAAAATCTGATCCATAAATTTAATTAGATATAAGGCACATAATTGACCCTAGGTTCACATATAGAAACATGGTTCTCATTTGAACCTAATCCTCTCTCTCTCTCTCTCTATATATATATATATATATATATATATATATATATATATATATGTGTGTGTGTGTGTGTGTGTGTGTGTGTGTGTGTGTGTGTATTATATAAAGGCACGAAGATAAAGTCTTAAATAATATAAATATAATAATGCACGAATTCTAAATAATAGAAAGAGAATTATAACCTAATCTAAAACTAAATAATGTACATGATAATTATCACACACGATAAATATCAAACCATTCATAAATAATTAAATCTTGGTAAGAAAGTCAAAATACTAAATAAGATAAATAAATTATTTATTTATTACATCATGTATTTGAAAAATTCGTGACTCAACAATCTTCCCATTTTTGTCTTTCTTGGCCAAAACATATATTATGAAAATACCAAGTATGAAACTTGTATAATCACCAAAAATTACTCCCCATATTGCTGTAATTAAACATATGACGTTAATAAGAATGAAATGACATCCGACATAACATTTGCAAAAGCAAACGAAAGCAAGCCTTAATAGATTAGAGTAACAGGTCATAGTCATTCCATAACAAAATAAATAACATGATAAAAAAATAATAAACATTAAACATAGTTTATCGAGAAGAACAGAAAACATATCTTATGGAAAGATATCATCAAAATCCGAAGTAGGATCACTTCGATTCTTCACAACAGTAGTTTCAAAATCGAACTTCATCCCATCATCAACTTTATCACGAAGGCCAGTAGGCAACATAAAGTTCGAAGATGGGCAAGCTCTCCCTGAATGTGATGCAAGATGAGCAGTGACATCCGCAACGACATCGACAACAACATCTGCTGATTGATCAAGTCCCTCTGAACTAGGCATAATCTCCTTAGTAGGAGTAGCCAAACCAGAACCTTGAACAACAGAATCTTCATCTACATCTTCCCCTTCTTGGTCAGAAAGAGCATCATCGGAAAGCACGCCGAGAAGTTAGGAACAAAGAGTAGTAGAATAAGTAATAGCTTCATTGACATACTACAACTGACCCAATAAAACTGAACGAGGCACTAGAATCAACAAACTCTGGGCAGACTCTGCAAGTTTGCGAATGCCAGCATAGATGCGGATTGTATTTGCGGCAGCATCCGGGGTAACATCATGAATATGAGCAGAATCATGAACAGGGTGAGCAGGAGCAGATGCATTGTAATCATAACAGTTATCCTTATCATTGGATTAAACTACTAGAATATTAACTAATCAGTTCTTAGCATTGAGGAGCGACAGGGCGACAAAAGATGCATCCGAACGTTCGAGTGGAGGAACTTGGGGAACCAGACCTTGATACACGAGCACTTTGAAAATCAAATTGGAAAAGGGCAATGCCCATTTTCTCAAAGAGGATGTGGCAAAGAATGTGATGGAATTGAAGACATGGGCACCAAAGTTGAATGTCATCCGCATTCCCAGTCGGTCGAGGATGCGGGTATGAAGCTCGGTGATTCTGGAGTTGTTATTTGTAGGCGTCTAGTTTCTACAACATACTTTTTCCATTAACCCATAAAATGAAGACAACCAAGATGAAGGGAACTGAGTTGGCCACTCAGCAGTAACATCACTCGTAAAAAACTTGATCATTCGAGTGAAATCAGCTTCTTCGGAGTCTTCATCAACATCTGGAGTCTCAAACGACTCATTGATCATAGTAGATGTGAAGTTGAAGATTTCCCCACACACATACACACTCCCATATATCGGAGAGGTAGGATCACAAACTTTAGCACATAGATTTGAGTAGAACTCATACACCACAACTTGCTCGAATGGCACGACATCATTAATGGTGAACATTAGTTTCTGGATCTCAAATAATATGTCGAAGTTGTAGGTTCAGAATGTCAGCATATGTCGGTGCTTCTATTTGATCAGAGACCTTCCATCAAATATTGTATACCTATCATGAGCAACTGCAGGATAAAGAGTGTTTATAAAAGCACTACCAAGATTGTAGTCTGCACCAGAAGCAAATGCAGATGTGATCGCATTCTCAGCAGCATCCATGACTGCATTTGTGGCAGTGACTCAAACTTTTGTGCACCCCATTTTTAATAAATCAATTTAAAATCACGACAATTTGCTCGCAAGAGTACGAGGTAACTGTAGGGTGATGAGTTTGACTCGAGTCGTATCTCTCGAGGAAATAACTGTTCGGTCCTTTCGATGTTTTTCTCAATTTATGAACTAAAATAAAATACATATACATTTGGGGTTTTAAAAGATGTTGAATTGATCATTATGAACTAAAGCAATAATTAAACTAAAACTAATTAAACTAATTACTCTAACTAGATTATCACCTACGAGCAATAATTAATCTATCAATAATACGCAACCGAAGATTAAAACTAATTAACGACTCTAAGAGCATGAACATGAGAAATTATAGCTAAGCAATGAATCATAATAATCTAAGATTAACGAATAACTAAGCATAAATCAAATCGCATAAATTAACTAAATTAACCAATATCCAATATCCAAGCATAAAAACGATTAAACTAATTATCAAAACTAGAATTAACTAAAAAATCAACTAAGCAATTAACTACGAATTTAACTAAGAGTTTAGAGTACTTATTGTAACTACGAAAAGCAGTAAAAAGCTCCAGCTATTACGGAGTTTGAACGTTGATCTTAGGCGAAGAATGAATCCCAAACTCGAATTCGATGTTTTGGACGCGTTGTTCTTCGATCCTTGATCTCCGTCTTCAAATCTCGTTATGAGATGTGGGATTATTGTTATTGTAAGCTGAGATACCCTAGGGGGTCGTGTGTCTTCCCAAAAATCCGAAATATGAAGGGTTTATATAGATTTTGCATGACTTGACGCATAAGAAACCCTAAAATCTGAATTCTGGGCCGTCGCGTTGACGGTGCGTCGACGTAGCGTCGACTGACGCGCGCTGGTGCTCGGCGTCGATGCTGCCTGGGCGTGCGCGTCGATTGGGCGGGTGCATCGACATCGACGCTTCAGCAAGTTGCGTCGACGTTGCGTCGACATCGGTGCGTCGACATCGACGCTTCAGCAAGTTGCGTCGACAGTGCGTCGACGCTGCGTCGACTGACACAGGCCATGGCTCACGTGGACGTAGCATCGACGGTCGTGTCAGTCGACGCGACTGCGCTTCTGTCTCCGTTTCTCGGTCTTTTGCTACTCGTTTCACCGGAAAGCTTGTTCTTCTACTCTTGAACATCGAACTTCGTCTTTTACGCGCTAAACTCTTCCGGTTACTTAGCTGTAAGGTGAAAATTAACGAAATATCACCTATTTGCATCAATTATGAATAAAATATGGTAAAATAAGTCAGAACTATAAAAATACGGAATTATGCTGAAATCGTCTGACTTATACCAAAAACAAATAGAAAAACGTACTAAAATACTAATAAAAATAAGGACAAATCTACTATAATCAACTACCCCACGCTTTATTGGTTTGTTCGTCCTCGAACAAACGATAAGTTCAAAGTATAACTAGAATGAAAATAAGTTCAAGCAAAGAGTCGTGCTATGCTACATACGTAATTTTGAAAATATGGGTACAAGTCACGCAACGTCAAACACTTGACCATTATTACATTGTCGCTTCAAAATAAAATCATGCTTCCTCACGAAGGATAATATATATAAGTAAGCTAAAAAACACTCAAGTATTTTCTGCATGGGACGTGTATACACTCAAATCATACAATTACATGCACAATAAATAAGCACCAAAAATCAAACTCTTCTCAATCGCAAATTAAGTGTGCTTTTAAAACTAAGAATCAGAAAAGGTCTTTACGGGTTGTAGTGTAAGGCTCTTT
>BMAC01000050.1:2131853-2152059 GCA_014905375.1 Phtheirospermum japonicum
ATTTTTTATGGGGTATTAATTTTGTCTCTTTTTTTTTTCCCGGATGGTGGTCCTTAATTACAAAAATAATAAATTCCTAATAAAAATTTTCAAGATTCAAATAACCAATAAAAATACGAACTCCTACCCCACGCTTTTAATGGGTTGTAGAGGTCGTCTCAAAAACACTCATGGCTATAGGCATGAATTATTTGGCTATGATTGGCTCATTCGTAATTTATAGTGGCTAAGTTTTATGAATATGGCCGGAATAGGGTTTTATATGTGCCTTAACTTCATATTCAAAGTCGACTACACACAGCGGTATCAAAGAGATATCAAGACTGAAAATTATTCAAGCACATGCAATGATGATAAACACTCAGGCTACTCGCTGGTTTTTTGCATGAAAAAGTTTTGAATTGACGCTGTTTTAAGGTTTTGCGAAATCGATTGCGTCTAAGTACCATTTTACAATATATAATAATAAATTTTGAAAAATTATGCACTTATGCATGCTCAAAGATGAAAACAAATAATCATACATAGTCAACTTCGACAGGCATGCCATACAAACACAATTAAGCGTAGAAATAGCGATCAATCACATCAAAAATATGCATTTCAAAACAAAGACATCAAATTGCACTAACCATACTCAACCACCCCCTCCCTAAAAACTTGGCAATCTCCTGATTGTCATAAATATTAAAGAAAATAAGAGTATGGGAAATAAGAGAACATCCCTGAAAATTCGATGGCTGAGTCTCTCTAAAAACGCATGTGCAATTATCCTTCGTCTTAGATCGTGTGACTAGATTGTCCCGAACAAACCTATAAAAATAAAAAAAATAAAACAAAACATGATTGTGATCAATTGCAACGCGCAAGTGCCCGTTGGCACGTCCTTTTGGATTTGAAACGGCCGGATTGCGGCCAACGTCGTAAATGGCTGGGTTGCAGCTCATCAAAAGGTTGCCGAGCTGCGGCTAACTCGGGTCGGATTGCGACCTCGATCGACGAAATCATCATAATCCATGAATGCTGCGGTAAGCGGTAAGTTCAGTGGTTGATCGTTATCGTTAACGCCTCGAGTGGAACTAGCGGTAAGGCCTTGCGGTAGCGAGCTTCCCCTATATAACCGTTGTCCAGAATAGGCAATTTATCGTATTTTCTGCACATCAACACACACATAAACGTACCACGGCAATTGACACAATATAAAAAGACATAAAAAAAATAAAAAAATAAAGAAAATAAAACGAAAACTAACTAAGCAATTAACTACGAATTTAACTAAGAGTTTAGAGTACTTATTGTAACTACGAAAAGCAGTAAAAAGCTCCAGCTATTCCGGAGTTTGAACGTTGATCTTAGGCGAAGAATGAATCCCGAACTCGAATTCGATGTTTTGGACGCGTTGTTCTTCGATCCTTGATCTCCGTCTTCAAATCTCGTTATGAGATGTGGGATTATTGTTATTGTAAGCTAAAATACCCTAGGGGGTCGTGTGTTCTTCCCAAAAATCCGAAATATGAAGGGTTTATATAGATTTTGCATGACTTGGCGTATAAGAAACCCTAAAATCTGAATTCTGGGCCGTCGCATCGACGGTGCGTCGATGTAGCGTCGACTGACGCGCGCCGGTGCTCGGCGTCGATGCTGCCTGGGCGTGCGCGTTGACTGGGTGCGTCGACATCGACGCTTCAGCAAGTTGCATCGACGTTGCGTCGACATCGATGCTTCAGCAAGTTGCGTTGACAGTGCGTCGACGCTGCATCGACTGACGCAGGCCATGGTTCGCGTCGACGTAGTGTCGACGGTCGCGTCAGTCGACGCGACTGCGCTTCTGTCTCCGTTTCTTGGTCTTTTACTACTCGTTTCACCGGAAAGCTTGTTCTTCTACTCTTGAACATCGAACTTCGTCTTTTACGCGCTAAACTCTTTCGGTTACTTAGCTGTAAGGTTAAAAACAACGAAATATCACCTATTTGCATCAATTTCGAATAAAATACGGTAAAATAAGTCAGGACTATAAAAATACGGAATTATGCTTAAATCGTCCGACTTATACCAAAAACAAATAGAAAAATGTATTAAAATACTAATAAAAATAAGGACAAATCTACTATAATTAGGCAGCATCCTCGAACACATCCCCCAAAATAGGGTTAACTGAGTCTGCAACTCTAGTGTATTTGTTTATAAACTCATCAATGGGCAAGCGCGAGCTTGAATTATCTCCAGCCGAGAGGTTCTCATCACTTGAGATCTCAGTCATCGTCTTGGATGGATAATGCAAAGGGATAATAACAATGCCCTTCCCCTTTATAATATATAGAAGAGCATAACCAGTGGGTTCTAGATCATTTTCGAGAGAATCGTACATCGGGGTGGAGGGAAACGAGTATGCCTGGACATGAAAAATTACAAGGCCTCCGAATTAGAATTGGAGCCCTCTATAGGCACATGTGACTCACACTTACCAACTATAGATGTTGATTTATAGTTGGTAGGGATGTCGGTAATATCGACAATCACATCCGCAATCACAACTCACTACTGCAGAAATTGTATACGAAGGCAGTTTATTAACGGCGGTTCTGGAAAAATCGCCGTTAAATATGTTTTAACGGCGGTTTTCTAAAAACCGCCGTTAAATCTATATTTTTACGGCGGTTTTTCAAGAACTGACGTTAAATATATATTTTAACGGCGCTTTTTTGATAACCGCCGTTGATTACTTTATTCCACGGCGGTTTTATATGAAACGCCGTCAAAAACCCCAACATTCTACGTCGGTTATTTGAAAACCGACGTAAAATGGAGGCCAGCTAATTTTAACGGCGGTTTTAAAATAACCGCCGTAGAATGTATATATAAAAATAAAATAAAAATAGAGATCATAAAATCCAAAGCCACGTCACGGATCCTAGTGCTTGTTGATCTACTGATCTCCACCGTCCATTCAAAACAAATATACTAATCTCCACCGTCCATCCAAAACAAATGTATTGACCCACCATTCTACTTTCCCTCTTCGTCATTTTCCTAATGAATTCGCCAACATCTCCTTCCCGTCGCGAAATGCAGAAATCCGGAGAAACCTACCTTCCATCACAATTAATCTCTCTACAGACCCTGCAATTCCTCCAAATCTCCCCCCTGCACAAGCCCAACTCGATTCCAGCAATTTTTCGATTTTACCCAAATCTCCCGTTAATTCTGGGTCTTCGTTTCCGGCTACGTCTGGCCGGAATAATGAAACCTTAGCCTTCGACGGACTCAATCTTCCCCCCCTTACATCTAATTTCTTTCAATTTACCAGCACCCCTTCAATTCGTAAAAATTCTGAAAAAGCCGCCCGCGATCCCCTTTTGGGTCACACCTGCGTTTCGCCGGCCGGTGACTATCCGGCCGAATTGGACGTTGTCATCTCCTCTCCTCAACAAGGCGAAGCCCCCGCTGCAATCAATTTGGACACGGAGCTCCAATTTTGGAGAATTCGTTTTTTCGTCCTGGCGATCCCCTTTTGAGCGATATCGGCTTCTTGCCGGTCGGAGCCTCGCCGGTCCAATTGGGTCAGACTTCACCTACCCCTGACCAAGTCGATGTTGACCCAAGCATCAATTTACTGTTCCGGGCCCCAATTGTGTCCAGCCCGACAAATTCTGCTGTCAGCCCTTTCCCCTCGGAACTCGACGCTCCCGGCCAGGCTGCTGCCAACCACTCCTCTCGGACATTTCAATCCCTCACTCTCAATGGTAATTCTGATGCTTCTAACTCGTCTGTGCGTCCTACCAATTCTATTAATTTTCCCCGACTGTCGCTGGAAGAGAGAGAGAGAGTATGGCGGCTGCCGCCGCCGCGCCGGCGCTCAGTTGGCCGCTGGTTCTCGGCCTCTTCCGGCAACCACTTCCGAGGCCCCTTCGCCTCCCATTCCTGTTGGTTCTCAGTCACCCAGACCTTAGGTCCGTCTGCCCCGACAGCACCCCCCGTCGTCAAATCGTTCGCCGAGGCGGTGACGGCGAACAAGCTTCACAAAGCACAGTCCCTTGGCGTCGTCAACAAATCTCTCGACAATCCGGAGGTCGTTTTTTCTGCCCAGGATCGCTCGCAAGCTTCGGCAGATTTCGAGTTTGCTCTTGTCGGCAAGTTCTCCTTCGGAAAACCGAAAAATCAGGTACTTCGCTCGTACCTTGGAAAAATTGGTTGTATGGGATGCAAATTGACCTACATAAACTCTCGACACGTTGTTATTAGCAGTATTGGTTGTATGGGATGCAAATTGACCTACAAAAATTGGTTGTATGGGATTCATCTTTGTTGATCCGTCATGCAATTCTTGATTTGCATGAGCTTGTATGTTTGTTTCTTTCCTTTTTTTCTGTGCAAACAAATGATATATGTTGCGCCTAAATGTCAATGTTATTAATTTTATTATTTTATTTCAATCACGCCCTGGGGTGTTCATATGTATCTGACTGTTATTTTTATTATTTTAGAAATTTAGAGAAAGCTTTGATTTTTGGGACAATGAAGTGGTTTTAAGTATTTTTCTATTTCTATATTATTATTTTTTTCTGGGAAAAAAAAAGTTAGCTTGGTGCCATCAAGATCTCTTCTTTTTTAATGTCAATTAATTTCATCTATTACTGAGGTAAATTTGGTTTCTGGGCTTTAGATTTTTGTTTAATTATGAACATAAAGCTTTGTTGTTTTTTTTCCCGAACAAGGAAGTGCGTTTGTATACTTATTTTGTACTTTTTTTCCACATGTGGTGATTAAAAAAATAAATAAAAATCTTTACTTGGTTTCTTGAAATTTCCTCATGTTTTGACTAAATGGGTTTGTGGGATTTGGGTTTTTTTTTGTTTAATTATCAAGAAAATAAAGAGATTTGGTTTTTTGACAGGGAGTGTGTTAAGTGGAGGAGGGAGTGTACCAGCTCCAAAAGCTTCAGCTGAGGTTTGGGTTAATATGGTGAATGATTTTCAAAAGGGTGCTCTTTCGACTCGCCTAGGCATTCCCATGATTTATGGAATTGATGCTGTCCATAGCCACAACAATGTTTACAAAGCTACTATTTTTCCTCACAATGTTGGCCTTGGTGTCACCAGGCAAGTATTTTAATATCTACACCAGAATATGTCAGTTTTTTAATTTATTTTACTAATAACAATAACAACTACTATAATAAAATAATAATAATAATAATAATAATAATAATAATAATAATAATCAAGTTCTCTGCCAAACTAACCAAAAAGAAACAATTTTACACGACAAAAATAAATTAGTATTAATTAATTTTTGCGTGTAAAATTGCTTCTGTTTGGGCAGATAATTTGTTTCTTGAAATTATAAGGCTACAATCTTTGTACTTGCATTTGGTCAAGAAAGTGCGAAAAGGCTTCTTTTCGTTTACCTTTTTAGTTGCCGTGTGAAAATTGTTTTTGTTTAGTTGGTCAGGGCAGATAACCTTTTGTTGTTGGTTTTCTTGAAATTTCATTGAAGATGTACTTTTTAGGCACGTGTATTGTATTATTATCTGCCATTGTTGACTTGGATTTTAGTTGGATCTTAGCAGATTTATCTTGATTTTATTACAATGGTGAAAACAGTCACTATTAAGAAGTTTGTTTGTTTTTGTTTTTTTATTGGGTACGTCCCAAACTGTTTGAGTAAATGTCAAAAAAGAATTATGGGTTTTGCACTCCAGCTCTAAGCTCACTAAACTTATTTCCTAATTTCTGTCAAGGTTTTTTTTTTTTTTGTTTATAATGTATTCAATTAATTGTCGATATATTGTTTACAGAGATCCGGATCTTTTGAAGAGGATCGGAGCCGCTACAGCGCTTGAAGTTAGAGCCACTGGAATACAATATGCTTTTGCACCTTGTATTGCTGTAAGCTAAATTCTAAGCTCTCCTATTGGTGTTTAATTATTATTGTTATTTTATTTTAATTTTTTTTAAATATCTGATCGTTCCATTATTGTTACAGGTCTGTAGGGATCCTAGATGGGGCCGTTGTTACGAAAGTTATAGCGAAGATCATAAGATTGTTCAGACAATGATCGAGATTATATCCGGTTTACAGGGTGATTTGCCGGCTAATTCATCCAAGGGTGTCCCGTTTGTCGCGCCCGGAAAGTAATTTTTTTTAATTTCCTTTTAAATTATGGTGAACTATTAAATTGCAGTAATTTTATTTTTATATTCTTGAAGGCACGTTGAATTAGTTTTAATTGGGAATTGTTTTAGTCTTCGGTGAAGTTTCAGACTTTGGTTAATGTTATAGCCTTTGGTAATATTAATCAATTGAGATGGTTGACATATTTGTAGATGGAATAGCTAATTAGCTTCAGATTTTTTCTTTATTAATATGTATATTTTGGTGCAAATCTTTCATTTCTTTTTTTTTTTAAATTTTTACTATTTTCTAGAAGGTATTTTAAAAAAACCGTTGTGAATTTGCCGTTCTGGCAAATAGACTTTCTAGAAGGTATTTTTAAAAACCGCTGTGAAACGCTGAAATCTACGGCGGTTCCAAAACCGCCGTAAAAATGCTGAATTTTTACGGCGGTTCAAAAACCCGCCGTTAAATGTCTTCCAGAACCGCCGTTAAATCCCACTTTTTTACGGCGGTTTTGAAAAACCGCCGTAAAATTTAACGGCGGTCGATACAAAGGCGGTTCAAAAACCGCCGTTAAAAAGGTAAAAAAACCGCCGTCGTTTAACTGTTTTGTAGTAGTGACTGCGACTGCATCTCACCCTTTTTTTGAAACTTTGGTCGATTTCTTTGTACTTCTCTTCCTTGGCTTCTTCCGGGCCTTCTGCTTCTTGGATCTCGAACCGCCTTTCTTAGATATGCCAGAGATAGAGTCTAGAGACTTAAAAACCTCAAGCCCATACACACGGAGGTGCTTGGACTCGCGAGAAGACGGCTTGTAGTCTTTGTTGAGAGAATCGCGAATGAGATTGAGGTTTGGCCAGCTCTCTACGTCGATTTCATTCCCTTGATCTTCTGGGAACAGAGCAGCATGTGGTCAACTTTATTCGGACACCAGCACTATGGAAGTAGCTAGATCAATTGATGAAGTGTTGATCGGGGCAGAACATGGCGGTGAGGAGGCCAGAGACTCGGAAGGGAGGCAAACTTATCTTCAGTGAAAGGAGGTGGCATCGGTGCATTTGGTGGTGATAAGGTGGCTAGATTAACATGGGATGTCGACTTGGGAGAAGATGTAGCTCCAGATGCTGTCATATCAGCTCGCGTATCCAGGATAACATCGATGCCAGCATCAGCCATAAAAGTTTCCTGAGCTTGCAGAGAGCGATCAGACATGGCGACGACTCCAAAGGTGTTCGCGTTAGATGTGGGAGAGGAAGAAGAACCTTTGGTTAGACTTGAAAAAATTGATTTGACACTTTAAAAAAAACTTGGCCATGCTATCAAGTAGGGGTTAATTAGTGTCACACTCAAGTAAAAGTAGGAGAGAGAAGAGAGCTCATATAATCTAAGGATTAAAAAAAAACAAGAGTGTGTGCGTGTTGTGCTTAGTGGACCATATATGAATATATATATATATATATATATATATATATATATATATATATATATATATATATATATATATATATGAAGAAAAGTTCATGAAGTTCAAGAGTCTTTAAACAAAACCCTAGATGATTTTAAAAAGGAAAACTCAAAAAAAAAAAAAAATAGAAAAAGAAAAACATCTAGGTTTAAAAAATCCCTTAAGTAAGGAAGTTCCTAACAAATTAAGGAATAGTATCAAACATTGAACCCACATTACCATAGCTCATGAAGGTCCTAAATTCTGACAAGATATCACCTTCCAAGTTGGCTCTCTCATGTAGAACACCACACGAAATTCAATATAACCATATCTTCTAAAAGAAGGAGAAATTCGTATCATAATCTTATGTCTACGAACCAAAGATAAAAAAAAATCCAACTCATACCAAGTGATGCATGTTCTATGTAAAGAAAATATGCACACAAAAAGAAATAAAAACAAATAGATTTAACTGTTGGAGATGCGGTCCTAAATGCGAATGACATCCGTCCGCAAGGTCAGTGGATTGCAAATTCTTAACCCCAATAATGAATTAACATTCTAAGTTGTTAAGGATTTGGTATATTGTGTTTAGGAGTAGATAGTACCTCCTCTTTATTGAGCAACAAAATTAACATTTCATTTGATCACATTAATCATAGATTTGTATTTGTGAGCTTCTTTATTAGATCGCATTAATCATTAATTTAACACAATTTATCACCCATTTTAGGATGGCTCAGGACTTCCTGCATTAGACAAGATATAAATTTGTGCTTCTGGGAGAAACACATATTTCAGCAATAAACAACCCACATCTTGGTTTTCAAGAACATTTATCCCTTTCACCAACGCATGTTTAGAATAGTAACTTTAATAGATGAAATGCTATTCAAGGTATGTCTAACAACTTAAAAAGAATAAATATCAAGAAAAATAGCGTAATATACAATGCTACGGTCACTACAAAAAATAGTGTTTTACCAAAGGGAAAAACCCTCGGTAATAAAAAAAATACCCTTGATAATCCTTTTACTGAGAGCAAAACCGAGAGAAATCTCCCCTCGGGTAAACCCTACTCGATAAGATTTTTCGAGGGGAATTTCGCCCTCAGAAATATTCTCGAGGGCACTACCGAAGGTGTATTTCTTCGGTAATTAACGGGGCCCAAAATCTATCTGCCCTCGAAAAAACTGAAGGCTATTCCTCTCGGAAATACCGAAGGGCCTTAACCCTTGGAAAGATTGAGGGTGAACTACCCTCAAAAAAACCGAGGGCATGTCCCCTCAGAAACACCAAAGGGGAGGTTTCCCTCGGAAAATATTAAAAATAATATTTTCAAAAAAAGGAAAAAATCGAGGGGATTTTGCCCTTGGTTTTCTTGAGGGGACATGCCCTCAGTCTTTTCCGAGGGGGATTATACCCTCAGTTTTCTCCTTTCTTATTATTTTTAATTATTAATTTTAATCCCTATTTCTTTTATTAAAATACCCCAGAAATTTAAAAAATATCATTAATAAATATAAAAATAAATAAGCTAATTATTATATAAATATCTGAAAATTTACAATTATTAAATTTGTTCAACAAAAGTGTTCAGTAAAAAAGTTTATAAAAATACTCGATAGTCCTATGACGGGGGAGGCTGCGGCGGGTACTGCTGTAATCGAGCTAACAACTCGGCCATCTACGCGTTCACTTGCGCCTGAAATTGCTGTTGCTCCTGGTGCTGTTGCTCACGTAGTAGCTCAAACTCGTTGTATCATTGCTCCATCGCCGACTGAGCTCGTCTCGTGGTCTCTAACTCCTCCCTCTGCACCTGGAGCTGCGCCTCGAGCTCCCTCACGTGAGTCCTATCCTGCTGGGAGGAGGAGGAGGAGGAAGAACAGCTGGTTCAAAAACCCTTCATAGCAGCCACTAACTTCCCGAACAGCTGGTGCCATAATGCCGGCCCTTACCTAACTCGATGACGTCGAGATAAATAAGGTCAGGGTCAACCTTGTTATCCAGATCCTGTGAAGACACACGTGCCTCATCCAGACGTCGCTCGTACTCCTCCTAAAATACAACTCGTTATTAATTCTATATTAAGACCAAAGAACAAGTTAAATAAGAAAGAGACTCACATAAGTATTACTAGATCTCGTATCGATCCACGTGCCATCATCCTTCTTATTCGTACGTATAAAAACCTGGTACGCAGTAGCCGACTCACCTGTCTACTGCTCCTGTATCCAAAAAGAATTATCAGATAATTAATATTACAAATAAACAAACAAATAATATATTATGATTTAAAACTACTTACGATATCATAAGAATAAACGACCTTAGGTCTAGACCCCCTATGCTTCGACATCCCAGTATTCAGACCAGTAGGTTCGCTCCTCTTGTTGATGCTGCACTGCTAGGACCTCCTCCGGTTCTCAAGCTTATCCCACTCAACATCCAAAACCCTAGTTGAAATGCATGATATATAAAAATATAAATCATCTATAATAATAATAAAAATTAAATAAGAAAACATAACATAATCATTTACCTCCAGACCCCCTCGTCAACGATCCTCGGTGGCTGACCATTTTGATCACGATACTGCTTATACTCATTCAACCGCTTTTCATACTTTTCTGACATCGAATGGAGAAATACCATTGTATAACCCGTGGAGTATACAGGTCTGTATTAAATAACATATCTCCTACAAAACAAAATAATAATTACAAATCAATTGATACATGATTCTCAAGTTACAATAAAGATTAATAAATTTGGACACAAAATAACAATTACCTAAAACATGTCCCACCATAATGCACGAGTCTCCTTAAGGACTACCTTAAACTGTCACCCAACGGGATCGAGATCCTTCTCCATGATCTTCCAGAATATGTTAGTCAGCCTGGCCTCCCTGCTATGTAGCCTATAATTGTATTTGTGGTTATAAATATAATTTAATAATAAAGATGATTAAAATTTTAAAATTACTAATTTACTTACTTCTTCCCGGCGATATAAACAAGGTATCACCTCTTTAGTGGGCCCAAGTCCTATCTGGATGTACCCGCATCAGACGGTGTCGGTGCTGGTGTGGTGGTATTTGTGGTCGACACTGAATGATCAGTACCAATGCCCACGTAATCATCATCAAAATTAGGTAAATGATTAGCCGACCCCATATCCGATCGACCTAGGCTAGAATTGCATCCAGGACCTCTCGACATCTGATAAAAGTATATATAATACGAGTATTTTACAAAATACTAGTATATATATCAACCATTTTAATAAATCCAAACATAAATAAATTAGTTTAAACAAGAGACTTTCACAAGTGGTACTTAATCTCATTAATGTCGAGAAACCTATGCTTCCTACATCTACTATGATTACAAGGACACTTCAGCCTCTCTCCGTCCTTATGGGCGCAATGTGCTTGAGCAAATTCAATAAAGCTCTCGACTCCATCCACGAATTGTGAGGATAAAAATCCAAATACGATCGGAACTCATCCTATAATTATAAGACGTCTTAGTATATGAGTTTTCGTTGACTAAAAACTTTGTCAGCATCTCCCTTTAGTTCTCTAAGTGCACATATATTGCAGTGCACCTGAGAATAAAAGAGAGCCACTGAACCAAAATTTTAATAATCAACAAAAAAAACATATCGATAAGATAAGCTATATTACAATCACGCTCTCAAATCATCCAAATAAGTACGCAATTCGGGATTTAGTATCAAATTCTCTATTCGATACTTAATCCCAAATGAGTCTAAGCTATATTGTTTGAGTATAGAAAGAAAGATTATGCTGTGAATCAATAAATCACAGTCGACATTGTAAACATGTCATCACAGACGTATACATAAACCAATAAATCACAACATGTAAACAATATCTACAAAAGAACCTATATGTTAAACACAACATCCAATAATTTAAAATATTTTAAAACCACCATCGTTTTTTAAAATAATTTTAGAAACCGTTATTGGAGGGACGAAACCTCCCGGCAGGCGCCGTACACCACGTTATCACCGACGTCTTCCCAACCAATATCAACATCAATCAATCACAAATAAACCATATCAACAAACCATAACATTAAATTAACACAACCGATCACCACGACATTTAAAAACCACCATCGCATGCACTTTAAAAGATAATTGCATAATTTAACCCTTAATGAACACTAACGAACCTTAGTTACATAATCGAACCCTAATTATATAATTATTCATAAGTTCAACCCTAATTATATAATTATTCATAATTTTAACCCTAATTATATAATTTTTAATAAATTAAATCCTAATTATATAGTTATTCCTATATTAAACCCTAATTATATAATTATTCCTAAATTAAACCCTAATTATTATTCCTAAACTAAACCATAATTATATAGTTATCCCTAAATTCAACCTTAACTATATAATTATTCATAACTAAATCCTATCTATATAATTATTCATAAATTAAACCATAATTATATAATTATTCCTAAATTCCACCCTAATTATATAATATCCCCAAATTAAACACTAATTATACAATAATCCCTAAATCCAACCCTAATTATAAATTAAACCTTATTTGCATAATGGAACGAGAAACCCCTAATTCAATTCAAATTTATAACAAACCCCGATTTCTATCCTAATTATAAATTAAACCCTAAAACTATATAAATTACAACAACAACAAAAAGGGGATGCGGGTTACCTTGGCTGATGGTGGTGGCCGGAGGAGACGACGGTGGCGGCAATGAGCGGCGGTTGCTGGGTTGCTGCGGTGGAGGGCGGTAGCGAGCGAGGTTGCTGCGACTATGGAGAAGATAGCGGCGAGCGGTGGAAATGAGAGGCGGCAATGAGCGGCGAGAACGAGATCTGAGTTGTTTTTTCTTTTGGATGCAGACTGAGCAGCGGGGGGTGTCCTGCTGCTGTTTAATGGACGGGACCGAGGGCATAAATGCCCTCAGAAAAACTGAGGAGAGAAATTCCCGTAGGGATTTAATTACCTTTGGGAATTTATGAGGGGAGTATGATCCCCTCGGTTTTCTTAAATTTAAAGAAATCAAAAAAAAAATCGAAAAGAATAGAAAAGGCATATTCACCAATCAATTACCCATTCTCTTGGTTCTATAACAATGAAACACACCTCGTGCCATCTTCACAAAATCATGAAGTTTCGTTGCTTTGCATTTCCAACCTAACAATTTGATCGATCGATTGTATCTTGGTTGTTGGTCGAATTACACGACACATGTAAACACGCACATGTTCGATGATATTTTTCTATCAAAACTAGGTCAAACCACCCCACATCACTAAAATGATAAGATATGATTTAGTTTTATGCTTTTTCTCTTTTTCGGATTTTTTTTAATTTAAAAAAACCGAGGGGAACTAATTCCCCTCAGAAATTACCGAAGGGATCTATTTCCCTTCGGGAATTTCCGAGGGGAATTAGTTCCCTTTGGGAATTTTCCGAGGGGAATATGATCCTCTCGGTTTTTTAAATTAAAAAAATTGAAAAAAATAGAAAAAGCGTATTTACCGATCACTTACTAATTCTCATGGTTCTATAATAATGAAACACACCTCGTGTCACCTTCACAAAATCATGATGCCTTGTTGCTTTGCATTTCCAACCTAACAAGTTGATCGATCGATCGTATCTTGGTTGTTGGTCGGATTGCATGACTCGTGTAAATACGCACATGCTCGATAATATTTTTCTATCAAAACCAGTCAAAACCACCCCACGTGCCTAAAATGATAGGATATGTTTTTTTTTTTGCTTTTTCTATTTTCTTCGATTCTTTTTTTTTGATTTAAAAAATACAGAGGGGAACTAATTCCCCTCGGAAACTACCGAATGGATTTATTTCCCTTCGGGAATTTCCGAGAGGAATTAGTTTCCTTCGGGAATTTTCCGAGGGGAATATGATCCCTCATTCTTTTAAATTAAAAACAAATAGAAAAGGCGTATCTACCGATAAATTAGCAACTCTCGTGGTTCTATAACAATGAAACACACCTCGTGCCACATTCACAAAATCATGACGCTTCGTTGCTTTGCATTTCTAACCTAACAAGTTGATCGATTGATCATATCTTGGTTGTTGGTCGAATTACGCGACACGTGTAAATACACACATGCTCGGTGATATTTTTCTATCGATACCGTGTCAAAACCACCCAACGTGCCTAAAATGATAATATATGGTTTTTTACGCTTTTTCTATTTTTTTTAATTTATATTTAAAATTCAAAATTTTCTTAGAAAAAATAGAAAAGGCGTATTTACCGATGAATTACCAATTCTCGTGATTTTATAATATGCGTGCTTACAACTTACAATGATATAGATTTTCTTGTGTGTGTGTGTGTTAAATAAAAAGAATATGCGATAAACTCAAAATTTAAATGAAAAGGGCTGATAAAGACATAATTGTAATAGTGGAAAGCACAACTTCTGAATACATAAAGTATTGTACAAAATTGTCAAAAAAAGATAATATACTCCTCCTCCCTCTTCTATTTTTCACGTTTTAGATAGTAGATAGTAGATAGTAGAAGTAGACTTGTGACCTCACGTGATGTTCATGGCAAAGTGATATGAGATGACAATACGTACTTTTAAGCAATTACGGTAGAAAAAACTTGGAAATATCTAACCATGGTGATATTTTTATATTTCTTTTCGATTTTTTTAAATTTCAAACAAACCGAGGGGAGAGATTCCCCTGAAAATCCCATAAGGGAACAATGTCCCTTTGGTAATATTCGAAGGGGATACTTTCCCTTCGGTAATTTCTGAGGATATATTTGTCCTTTCGATGTTTCCGAAGGTCATATTTCTTCGATAACGATACCCTCAAAAAGCCTTCAGTAATTATGGTGGCAAACATTGGCACCGTATTTTTGAAAGATTTACTGAATGGAGAATTATTGAAGTTACAAACCTTTAGTAATGCCTTCGGTAATGCCCTCAGAAATTACGAGGGAAATATTTCCCTAGGTGTTCCCCTTGGTAAAATACTGTTTTTTTTTTTGCAGTGAGTATACTTGAGGGCAAAAGCCCCGGCATGCAGACTCAGAATCATATAGAGCACATATTGAGAGATCTTCTCAAAGAGAAAAATCTCTCACAATCTAATGCCTTGGTAAAAATGTCTGCAAGTTGATTTTAAATGTTGACATACTCCATGCGAATAATGCCTTTCTCAACCAGATCTCGTATAAAGTGATGTCGAATATCGATGTATTTTGGACGAGAATGTTGAACTAGATTCCTAGAAATGTCAATAGCACTAGAATTATCACAAAAAATAGTAAGGTGTCACTGTATAAACTATAGACCTCAATCATTTGATTCATCCATAACAATTGAAAACAATGACTTCCTACAAAGATATATTTAGACTCAACTGTAGATAAGAAAACACAATTGTGCTTTCGACTAAACCAAGATACCAAGTTATTTCCAAGATTAAAATATGCACTGGTTGTACTTTTCCTATTAGTAACATCGCCTGCCCAGTCAGAGTCACTAAAACCAACAACAATTGTATTAGTGTCTTTTGTGTACCAAATCCAAAACTCTGTTATACTACTTATGTACCTAATTACGTTTAAAAACTCTTAAATGAGTGGTTTTAGGATTAACGTAGTAACGAGCATAAACACAAATACTATACATAATGTTATGACGAGTGACAGTTGCATAAATCAAACTTCTTATCACGCTTCTATATAATGTAAGATCTACTCCTTCATCCTCATCATTGATTCGCTTGAAATGTTGATCCAATGATAATAGCACCCCACTCCCCCAGGTAGTTAGACCTACTCAGAAAACACGTTAGAAAAGATCACCAGAGGGGTTCCGATGGAATCCTCTCCGAATCTTAAGTCAGTAATTTCCTGAGAAGGATAGGAATAAAGTGATTAGAAAGAATGTGTTATCTTTTCTCTCCATGAGCTAAGATATTTATAACCCAAGTTGGTTAGGGCCCCCTACGAGATCCGGGAAATTGCCCGTGAATCTCGGGCCGTTATTCAAACGACCCGAGCAGATTAATCCAATTCTAGACGACCAGAGATGCTTGAGATTGGTCATAATCTTCTCCTGGACTCCTCACCAAATTAAGATGAGCTTCCATCCTGGACTCAAGCCCAGGTCGGAGTGGGCTTTCCTGAGTTGTTTATACACGATGCTTCCCCCAAGTCAACCTTACAAAGCTTAACTTTCTCATGACCCGAGGTGACCTATCTCCTTGGTCTTATGGATTCAGTTCGGCCTATCCTTTCTTAACTCCTGCTGGTCTCAAGAGCCCTCTTTAAGTTACCCCTCATCATGGCACATTGAGATGCTCGGCTCGCCTTTCCTGAGCTGTCGCCAAACATGGGACCTCTTAAGGTCGACTAAGATTAGGTTGTACCAACCAGTCTCCCCCCCCCTGTCTCTTATACACATCTAGATGTGTATAAGAGACAGGTCTTACCCCAACCGATTGGTATTCCCATCACGTCTCTTCGTACAGTGTAAACTGACACGCATTAATTGTGTGTATCCCGCCAAATCCTCTTTTTTCCAAAATAAAAAACCCCTTTTCATAACATACTTTTTCCCTTTCTCGCAGTTCATTATAATCTTCTCCACTACCTTACGCTTTCCTCGGTCAATATTTCTCCTTGTTTATTCCCCGGTCAAGGTCATTCTTCTCACTTCAAACCAGGCACTTTTCTTTTCCCTCCAAAATTTTGATTATGTCTTCCTCTTCTCCTTTCACCTGTCGGAATCTATCTCCGGAACACTATACTTATCATCTTCTGAGGAGCATAACTCCTCTCTCCAGGGCGGTGGCCCTGTTACCATTGTCTCCACCATTATGTGATAGGTCCCTAGAAGATCTGAGGGCCAAATTCTAGATCTCCGGCGAGTTTTTCTTGATAAATCCCGATGCCGATGAAAGGGTGTACCAACCACCATCTAGCCACCTCACCTTTTTTGCCGACCAATTCCAGGGCGGGCTACGCCTCCCCCCTCACCCATTCATCTTAGACGTGTCCCGGATGTACCGAATTCCGGTACACCAATTCGTGTCCAACGCCTTTAGGTTAATCCTAGGGTTCTGGTTGGTAGCGCGATATTCTAGGCTTACTCCCACGGTCCAATTGTTCTACTCTTTATATCAGGCAAAAATCTAAACTTCCAGCTTCTTCAATTTGTCTGCCCATGTTGGCGTCCAGTTCCTCACTGGATACCCTTTCTCTAATAAGGCCTGGAGGAAGAAGTACTTCTTTGTCCATTGCTCGAATGATTGTGGCTTTCCCCCGGTGTCTATTCGGACCCTACCGACCTAGGACCACTTTACTAGGGGAGAGTGATCTCCCGCGTTGAGAAAGATCATCCACACCCTGAACAACAACATTTTTCATCTATCTCGACTTCTTAGTTCTACTGTCCTAAACTTCTCCAACTCTATTTAGGAGACCGGTCATCTCCCCCATTAAAATTGGTATGCTGAATGAGTTATTCAGTTCTTCCCTTCCTACCTCTGACGTCCTGAACAAATGGGGATTTATTATTGCTATCATTTATTTATTATTATTTCCTTTACTTACTCGTCTTTTCTTGCAGTCACCATGATGAAAGAACTATTAGCTGTGTCATGCAAGAAGAAATCTGCTCCACCTAGTGATAAAGGTTTGTCAGAGGAGCAATCTAGACCGGCCGTCGATCTCACTGTTCCCTCATATCTGGGGGATGAGCAAGTGATCATCTCCCGGAAGCGTAGCCGATCTGGCATGGGGGGTGCAGCCTTGGGGTCTAAGGTGATGAACCCCAATTTGAACTTATTCAACAACACATCTGTTATGGGCTGCCCCGGGGGAATTGTAGTTCAGTTCGTCCAAGGACAATGCCCCTCCTCTGACCGCCGCCTCCTGGAAAACTGGTCAGATTATGAGCTGATCGAGTCCCTATTCCAGGACATAGCAAGGGTAACCAACTTCCCTTTTCAGCCATATCCATCTCTTCTTTATTCTTCTCTTTTTTAACCTCTGTCCATTCTTATTAAATGCCAGGCTGATGTCAATATGGACATCTTAGTGGCTAGGTCTCAGGGTGCCCTTATGAATGCCAACCTTGCTCGGGAACATGCGGCCCTAAAAGAAAGGGATAAAAAGCTGGTGAGCCTATATAAAGAGAAGGAATCCACAATGAAGGAACTTCAGAACGAGCTTAGGAGGGCTCCGGAGGGAGAGGGGAGAGTGCAGGCTGAAGCACTTATCCAAGCTGAAGAGGCAAAGAAGCGGACTGAGGAGGCCAGGACTAAGGGGAAAACAAACTTCCTCAATTCAGAGGAGGGGTTATGTCTCATCCAGAAGACGAGAGACGTAACCAAGTGAGCCTTTTCCCACTCTCGGGAACTTTGGATGCTTCTTGTCCCAGAGGCTGAGGCTTATTACAACTTTGGCCTAGATGTTTACGAGAAGTGGTCTAAGGATAATCCCTCGGGCGCCCCCTTTAATCGTGACGCACCCCTCGAGAATCCTCCCCAGCCTTCCGACCTCACCTTTATCCCATAGGATGATCGCCTCCATCATCTTGGAGCCGTGGAGTTTGTCGAGCACCTTCTTCATGTCTTTCGTGCTCCAAATCAGAGGTCTTCTCCTCACCCAGAGCAGTCCTTAAATCTCGCTCTGCCAGAGACCGTCTCCTCCCCGACCTTCGCTGGTCGGGGTGAGCTGTAGAGTGGGCCCCAGCTCGACAGTGCCTTTGTGGAGAAGGACTTCGGGGATGTCTTTGGGACGGACGAGTAGAGAGGGGCTGAGCTGAACACGCAAGATTATGGGATGTAGGTTGTTTTTTTTTTCGTTTTTTTTTTCTGCTTTTGCTGTACTGAACAATTTTTCAGCTCATGTATTTTGCCCTTTGCTATTTTAGGGTTTCCTTAAATTAAGGAAACCCTTGAACTATGATTTTGTACTATGTGGTGCCTGATTTATCTATATAAACAGTTTTCTACCCACTCACTATAATTATGGATTCTGAATCTTTAGAAAAGGAGATAGATATCCTTAAGGGGGAAAAACCTCTCCTTTTTTAATGAAAACTTCCTTCTTTCGGAAGAAAATGCCAATCTTCGTGAAAAAATTTCTAACCTACGCAAACTTCTGGAGAGGAAAATGCAGAAAAAGCGCCATTACAAACGCGAATAGCTTGAACTCTGGTAGCTGAACCGACAACTCCGAGAGGAGCGTGCTGACTTACTCAGATCGGTGCAACGCTTATCCATCACTGTGAACGATGCTCAATTTAAGGCAAAGCATGCTGATAAATATTGCCTCAGACTTCATGAGAATGAGCAAGAGCTATGGCGTATTCATCGGGTTTTGGCTTCTGATAGGAGGGTCTCATCATCCCATCCTTAAACTCTTCCGATCGAGCTTTCTTATCTTAAGGCGTATCTGTTCTAGAATAATTTTACCCGTTCCTGTTGCTAGGCCTCTTATTTTGATTTATGTTTACCCCATGAGGTTTGTACTAGCTTTATCTTTGAATTAAATAATGCTGAAATTTCCTTGGATTTGATGTGGTTTTTGATACTGGTAAAATCTTTTGTTCCGTCGAGCCTTGCCCGCATTGTGTTTTTATCAACTTGTCAACTATGCTTAGGACTTTAGGTCTTTGAAATTTATTGGATTGGGTTTGTCTGGGGTACACATTCCCTATTTGATCAACCTGACCATTCGAAGGTTTTTGCCCTTGATTGACTTATCCACCCTTCATCTGGTGAATCGGATCATTCTGGGGGCTTCCACCCTTGACTAACCTATCAGGTCAGGTTTTTCTGGGGTATTTACCATTTGTTTGGTCAATCGGACCATTCTGAGGCTTTCCTTGTCCGACCTATCAGGTCAAGTTTTCCTGGGGTATTCACCCTTTGTCTGGTCAATCGAACCCTTTTTGGCGCTTTCGCCGCTGACTAACCTATGATTCGAACTTTTTGCACCTACTTTTATTAAATTTGTCAATTTTAAAAAACTCGCCCGCAAGAGTACGGGGTCGCGTGTAGGTTGATAAGTTGATCTCTCGAGTAAATCTCGATTCGGAAGTTTGTTTTGTGTTTGCGTTTCACGAATAAGAAAAATAACACGCGGTCGCAAATTTGTTTGGTTGTTTTAAGAACTAGAAACTAATTAAATCTAAATATTATCTAAGCTAGGACCTAATTAATTAAATCTAAAATTATTTAAACTAAGAACTAATTATCTAAAACCTAGGATTAGTTTAACTATGAGAAAATTAATTAAAAGACTTTTAAAATGATTTAAGAAAACTAGGGTTCTAGAGCTTTGATTCGTCTCCACAATCGCTTGGGAAGACCCAATTGATGGTTCTAAAAAAATCTAGTCTCTAGACCCATAAGATCTGGCCAAAGATTATCAACATACTCAACATCCCAATCTCAACACAATCAAAGTCATAATTCGTCATGAAAACAAAAATAAGGATTTTAAGATCAATTATACTAAGAGAATTAATTAAACTCATGAAAGCAAGTAAATTAAATTAAAGAGCAAAGGAATAAATACTTACTAATTAATAGTGTTTGGTGC
>BMAC01000050.1:2155824-2232448 GCA_014905375.1 Phtheirospermum japonicum
GAAGCAAATAAATACTTACTAATTAACTAAGACGAATTAACAATGTTTGGTTGAAGAAATCTTGGATCTAAATTACCTAAGAACTAATCTAATCAATCTAAAAACTAGAAATTTAAAACTAAGAATTATGCAAGAAAGAAAATAAAGAACACTCTTGGGTTGTCATCCCCAAGAGGTTCGAGAGTTGTGAGAGAGAGTTCTCGTGTGTGCTAGGCGTTGCTCCTTTTATAGGATTTGGTGGTCTCATTTTCTATCACCAAATCCTTCTTCAAAGAGGTATCTTGAATTTATTTCATTTTTAATTCCAATAATAGTTCTTCTCTTCAAATCCATCAAAGGAAAGGTCTTTTCCTCTTGACCAAGTCTTCCTAGCTGCTAATAATATAGTAGGACCCTTTCTAAAAACGCGTTGGAGCCGGGCTTGCTTGTTTTATGGGCCAAAAACTCTTAATTTCCGAAACAGTGATCGCACTGGGTAACCCAGTGTCGATGGATTTACCCAGTGTCGGCAGGGGCGTGGGCATGTTAGCAGGGCGTGTCGGAGGATGGACACTGGGTAATCCAGTGTGGATCAGTGTACCCAGTGTCAGTTGTAACACTTCAAATTGAGGCCCATTTTCGCTAAAACTTCACTCGTAGGCCCACCCTCGACTATCTTCAGGCCAAAACACTTTAAAATACCTAAAATAAACATAAAATCAATTAATTATAATTAAAATATGATAAAATAAGTTGGAGTTAAGAAAATACGAAAATATGCTCAATCTATCCAACTTATACCAAAATCAATAAGAAAAATAAACCAAAATACTACTAAAAATCCAGACATTTCCGTGCTAATCAACCTATCGGGTCAGGCTATCCTGGGGTATCCACCACTTTACTTTGTCAATCAGATCATTTTTGGGGCTTTCGCCCTTGACTGACCAATCTGGTCAAGCTTTCTAGGGGTATCCACCCCTTCACTTGGTTATTTGGACAATTTTTGGGGCTTTCGCCTTTGACTGACCTATCGGGTCAGGATTTCTTGGGGTAGATAGATTTAATTAACAATTACT
The DNA here is from genome assembly GCA_014905375.1 of Phtheirospermum japonicum. Taxonomy (NCBI): domain Eukaryota; kingdom Viridiplantae; phylum Streptophyta; class Magnoliopsida; order Lamiales; family Orobanchaceae; genus Phtheirospermum; species Phtheirospermum japonicum. Next base: position 2,156,883 of record BMAC01000050.1, read on the forward strand.
TCTTTATAAATAATCCCGGTGCATTAACTTCACACGTAGTACATTCGTAAGTTTGCTATATTCCATGCTCGTGGAAGCTTGATTTCATCCATCTGCTCTAGTTCATATGCTCCTTCTACGAAGATCCTGCTGACTTTATACGGGCCTTGCCACGTTGCATCCAGTTTACCTTGAGTCTTACCCAGATCGGTTCTTTGGAATACTAGGTCACTGATTCGTACGTATTTGTTATGAGTTTTGTATATGTTTCGAGTCATGTTTGAGTCATTTTGTTATCTTTTTCGGGTTGAAATTAGGCTATTTTGCATAATTTTGCATTTTACAGCTTGTTACTTAACTTTTCAATTTTTCGATCGATAATTGGTTCTTTTGAGATGACTTCTGTGTTTTCTCATGCAACCAGAATACTTGACGAGATAAAGATCATAAACAGTTACGAGTATCGAGAGATAAGGATGAGGAAGTCAGCGCCAAAAAGTAGTCACAAGGACACTCATCTGGTCGGATGGATCTGACATCCGAACGGATTGACCCACTAAATCACGTCCGGTCGGATGTCCCGACTGGACTGGCCTACTGGGCTCACATCCGGCCAGATGGATCTAACATTCGACCGGATTATCTGACAAAGACCCCACCCGGTCGGATTTTCAGACCATTCGGCCGGACGCGAGCGTTACAAACTTATGGTTTCAAAAGATCATTCAGTTACCAGATGAGGAAGGGGGGTTTTGGAGACTACAAAAAGGCTAAGAACCTAACCTACGAAGTATCATTCAACATCGGGACATAACCTAACACTAGAGCCCCCACGAAAATTTCTATACGAGAAAAAGATCTGGTTTGGTCAGCTTAACGTTTATTTCTGAGCACGCAGCAACTCAGAGTTCGTGACAAACTTCTGGGTTCGTAGCATAGAAGATCATCTCTCCGGAATTGCTAGAGTTGGTATATCCTTTATCTTTCAAGTTGATCATCCATTCGTTTGAAATTAGTGTTCTCTAAAACTCTTTTCTATTTTGTAGTTGTGAATCTTTCAGTTGAACATTTCCTGTTTGGAGATTTGGTGTTTGAATTATTGTGGTTTTTTATGAATCCTTATTGATTAAAGATTAACTGATGTCATTTGCATTTTCAACTTTGCTTGGGATAATTTAGTTGATCATATTCTAGCTATTTTTTGGTTGTTAGGTTGGTAATTGTGCTTTTTAGGAGTATAATTCGTTAATGCTTTCCATGTGTTCGATAAAATGCTTGGATGACAACTCTTAGTTAAATATTCTTGTTAAGTTTTCAAATAGTTTTTGAATTCATTTTTAAATTTTTTGCTTAGTCTTTATAAATGTGAGTCACGTTCTTGCATAGAGATTGACACTCTCGTTGCAAGAGTAGTTTTAAATTACAGATTGCTAATCATTATCAAAACCCCTTTTTGTTCGCGTGTTTAGAATTAGAACTTATGAAATTCAATATAATAAACATCGTCGATTTTGTATTTCCACTCCTTGAGAATTCAACTCGTTTTAACTTGCTAGTCTACAGTGACCTCATTCTCTTGTAGACGAACTTTGTTTCTTTTAATAGTAGACACGCATTGTTTAAGTAAAATAAATTTTGGAAGAGCAATTAGTTCGACTCAGTCTCCTACTTGGAATTATCATTTAACCACAGTTTTATTATAGGCTGCTCTAACTCGTCCTTTCATATACTCCAACCTCAGGGAAGCTAGCTCTTGATTTTCATCCACCATATCTAATGCATCCCACCTCAGTGATTTGTTTTGCTCCTCATTAAAGTTATGTATCATATGCGTTTCTATCCCAATCTCTGCAAGGATTACTACATCCTTACCGTATACTAGGCTGAATGTCGTTTCTCATGTAGCTTCCTTGGGATTTAGTCGGTGTGCCCAGAGGATCAAGTTTAGCTCCTCTACCCATTTACCTCCCGATTTCTCTATCCGGGCTTTAATCCCCTGCACTAGTATGCGATCGGTAACCTCGACCTGACCATTCGCCTGGGGGTGGTACACAGAAGTGAAATGCTGTGCTGTCTTCATTTTTGTACACCAGGCTCTTATTCAGGTTCTCTTGAATTGCGTACCATTCTATGATATGAGTATTCGTGGAATACCAAATCGGCATACTATGTTCCTCCAAAGGAATCGCAAGACCACCTCCTCTGTGATTTTAGATTTCGCTTCAGCCTCTACCCACATGCTGAAGTCGTCTATGGTTACTATCAAGAATCTCTTTTGGCTTGGAGCCATGGGAAAAGGTTCGACCAGGTCTATTCCCCACTCCGCGAAAGGGCATGGAGAGATCATTGTCATGATCTCTTCCACTGGGCGATGTATGAGTGGGGATTGTCTCTGGCATCGATCACAAGTCTTGACAAAGGTCTTCGCGTCCTACCTCAACTGTGGCCAAAAGTACTCTGCTCTCATCGTCTTGCTTGCCAAGGCTCTAGCGCCCATGTGATTGCCACAACATCCTTCGTGGATTTCCTTTAAAACGTACTCACCTTCTGGCCTGGGCACCTCAGGAGAGGTGATTAGAGTAGATTTGTCCTTATTTTTATTAGCTTTTTAGTTCGTTTTTATATTTGTTTTTGGTATAAGTTGGACGATTTAAGCTTAATCTCGTATTTTTATAATTCCAGCTTATTTTACCGCATTTTGATCGTAATTGATGCAAGTAGGTGATATTTCGTTGTTTTTCACCTTACAGCTAAGTAACCGGAAGAGTTTAACGCGTAATAGACGAGGTTCGATGTTCAAGAAGTGAAGAACAAGCTTTCCGGTGAAACGAGTAGCAAAAGATCAAGAATTGGAGACAGACGTGCAGTCGCGTCGACTGACGCGACCGTCAACGCACCATCGACGCGAGCCATGTCAGCGAGTCATGACCGCGTCAATCGACGCTACTTGCTGAAGTGTCGATGTCGACGCACCACTGTCGACGCAACTTGCTGAAGCGTCGATGTCGATGCACCCCGTCGACGCTCCCGCCCAGCCGACGCGCACACCTGCCGACCAAGTCTGCCGAATCCTGCCGAGCGCCAGCACGCGTCAGTCGACGCTACGTCGACGCACCGTCGACGCGACGGCCCAGAATTCGGATTTTAGGGTTTCTTATGCGCCAAGTCATGCAAAATCTATATAAACCCTCATTATTTCGGATTCTGAGGAGAACACACGACCTCTTTTGGTACTTTAGCTAATAATAACAATAATCCCACATCTCATAACGAGATTTGAAGACGGAGATCAAGGATCGAAGAACAACGCGTCCAAAACATCGAATTCGAGTTCGGGATTCATTCTTCGCCCAAGATCAACGTTCAACCTCRYYAATAGCTGGAGCTTTTTACTGCTTTCATTAGTTCCAATAAGTTCTTTAAACTCTTAGTTAATTTAGTAGTTAATTTCTAGTTTAATTGTTAGTTTAATTCTTAGTTAATGCTAAAACTAGTTTAATTAGCTTAATTGTTTATGTTTGTTATTGGATATTYGTTAATTTAGTTGATTTATGCGATTTGATTTATGCTTAGTTATTCGTTAATCTTAGATTATTATGACTCATTTCTTAGTGGCAATTTCTCATGCTCATGCTCTTAGATTCGTTAATTAGTTTTAATCTTTGGTTGCGTATTATTGATAGATTATTTATTGCTCGTAGTTCATAATCTAGTTAGAGTAATTAGTTTAATTAGTTTTAGTTTAGTTATTGCTTTAGTTATAATGATCAAATCAATCTCTTTTAAAACCCCAAATGTATATGTATTTTATTTTAGTTCATAAATTGAGAAAAATATCGAAAGGACCGAACAGTTGTTTCCTCGAGAGATACGACTCGAGTCAAACTTACCACCCTACAGTTACCTCGTACACTTGCGAGCAAACTAACGTGCTTTTAAATTAATTATTAAAAATGGGGTGCACAAAAGTTTGAGTCAAGAGGCTGCCCGAAGCCCCTCTTGAACAATTTTCCTTGGATTAGGCAAAACCGGGATGATCTGACTTGTACCTTTGTTGGTTCTTTCTTTTCTATGAGAAGTTCTCCTTTTTCCTGGTACGCTTTGATGGGCGCACGCCAATACCCTTCCTCTTTTACCTTATTTACTCCATCTTCTCCGAACTCCTTTTGTGCCATTAGCAAGGTGATTACCCTCTCTTGGCAATCCGTTGCTGAACTGGCTATCTTAGCCATATAATCTGCTTGGCCATTTTCCTCTCTAGGGATCTGGAGCACTTTCAAGGAATTGATAGCCTTGGCCATCTCATAGAATTAGGCCACGTACTTCCTCATGCAATCCTCTCGTATATCGAATTACCCTTATATTTGCTAATATACTAATTGGGAATCTACCCGTGCACCTATTCGCTCAGCCCCCATCTCTCTTGCCATCTTTATTCCTCTTAGGAGAGCCTCATATTCCGCTTCATTGTTTGGTAAGACGTAGTTCATTCGTAATGCATACTCCATAGTAATCCCTTCTGGGTCTATTCACACTATTCCTACTCTACAACCTAGGTTTCCCACTGAGCCTTCAGTGTAGATGGTCCACTCTCCCTTTTCTTCAGGGGAGCTAACCATTTCCTGTATGAAATCAGCTAGCGCTTGAGCTTTGATTTTTGTTCTTCCTTCAAGATCTATGTCAAATTCACTTAGCTCGATGATCCACTTCACCAATCGCCCCGAGACCTCTGGTTTTCTTATCATCGTTTTTAAGGGCAAGTTAGTCCTGACCACAACTTTGTGTGAAAGGAAGTAAGGCCTGAGTTTTCGAGCTGTACCGACCAGGGCTAACATGGCTCGTTCTGCCTCCACGTATCGGAGCTCGGCATCATGCAACACTTTGCTCCAATAATACACTGGTTTTTGTAGCTTGCCCTCTTCCCTAAGCAAGATTGTGCTTACTGCTTGCCTTCCGATGGACATGTACAGAACTAAAGGCTCGCCTACTACCAGCTTGGTAAGTAGAGACATATTGGCAAAGTGTTATATCAGTATTTTAAAGGCTATTTGGCATTAACCGTGCCTGAAAAAATGGCAAGCTCTTCTCCGATGATCGGAAAACAAATCTGCTCAGGGCGGCTATTCGGCCCTCCAGGCACTGCCTCTCTTTAACACTTTGTGGGGGCTGCATATCTGTAATGGCCTTGATCTTTTTAGGGTTGGCCTCTATCCCTTTCTCTTTGACCATATACCCCAAGAATTCTCAAGCTCGTACTCCAAATGAACATTTCATAGGGTTGAGTTTCATCCGTTATTTTCTCAAAGTGTTGAAAGTTTCACTCAGATCATCTATATGCAAGGTTGCCTTGACACTCTTGACTAACATATCGTCCACATATACCTCCATATTTCTCTCGAGCTGAGCCTTAAACATTTTTTCTACCAGACGCTGATAGGTAGCTCCCACGTTCTTGAGCCCGAAGGGCATGACCACATAACAATATGTTCCTTTTGGGGTTATGAAACTAACCCTCTTCCAGTCTTCTTTAGCTAGCCTTGTCTGGTGGTACCCCTGGGAAGCATCGATCATACTAAGTAATTCACAGCCCGAGGTCGAGTCCACGAGCAGATATCTTCTCAGCAATGGATAGTAGTGTTTGGGGAAAGCATAGTTGATATCCCTAAAGTAAATACACATTCGCCAATCCCCCTCTATCTTTGGCACCAATACATCATTGGAAAGCCACTCCAGGAATTGTATTCATGAATGTGTTTTGCCCGTAACAGTTTCTCCAGTTCCGCTTGGATTATGGTCTCTTTCTCTAGGCCAAAACCTCATTTCTTCTGCCTTATCGGCTTTGCCGAAGGCTTGATATTTAGGTGGTGCTCGACTACCCATGGGTCAATACCTATAAAGTCCTGAGGCGACCATGCGAAGACATCAGCACTGTTCCGTAGAAATGCTACCAGTTCTACCAAAACTTCCAGGCTTAGCGTTGTTCCTACTCACAGGACTCGGCTGTCGTCCCCTGGTACCACCTCTACTGTCATTAGGTTCTCCTTAGTCTGAGCTGGTTTACGTACCTCTTTCTCTGTCCGAGCTCTCTTAGGTCTTCTCTCCTCTTCAGATCTCCTAATGCTCTCCACGTAAAATCGTCGTGACTCGTACTGATCTTCTTTAACCTCTCATACTCCTTTCCGAGCTGAGGATTTCATTTTCATATTGTAAACGGAGACTACTGCTTAAAATTGACTCAATTATGTTAGTCCAAGCATAGCATTTTAAGAGGATGGCGCATCCACCATGAGGAAACGCACCGACTTAGTTTTCCTGAATGGGTCTTCCCCCAACGAAACTAGCAGATTACCGCACCCAACGGCTATAGAGCTCCCCCAGCGAACCCTACTAATGAAGTTTCCACCTCTTCCAATTCTAAGTCCAAGTTTAACTTTTTTAAACAGTCGTAAAATAAAATGTCCATAGAACTACCCGTATCAACGAAGATTCTTTGTACTTTATAATTAACAATTGTAGCTGTTATTACTAGAGCATCTATATGAGGTGCCAGAATGCCGTCCTCATCCTCTGATCCAAAGCAGATCTTTCGGCTCGGGATTAACTGCCAGAAATCTTGTGTTCTCCTCGGGAGATCTCTCACCACACGTACGTTACTATTATATGTGCGACGTAATTGTGTGCCTCCCATAATCATTTGAATTCCCCCGAATCACCTGAGATTTGTTCTCCTTCTTGCCTTCACTGCAACTACCTTCCTGCTCACGTCTAGCAGCCTGATACCGCTCCCTCCTATAAGGGTCAACCTGGGTCACTCTTTTCTTTTATGCACAGACTCTTTGAGGTGCCCTGCTTGCACCATTCGCTCTATCTCATCTTTCAAATGCGTACACTGATCAATATCATGACGTATTCACTATGGTATCTGCAAAATTGATCGGACTTTTCTTTTCTTGGCTTCTGGGTGTATGTTCTTGGCCATTTGATATCGGAATGTCGCTCGATGGCCTGGAGAATTCAACCCCGTGATGAAGCCAAAGGTGTGTATCGATCGAACCTATTGCGTCCTCCCAGGCCAGTTCTGGATTTTCTGACCTGAGTCCTTTCGTCCTTATCTGCTCATTCCCTTCGCTTGTCTCCATCGTCCTTTATCTTCAAGGCCTTTTCCAAATGTATATATTTTTCCGCCCTTGCTAGGAGCTCGCCAAACATGTGCGCCAGCTTCACTACCAATGATTGAAATAACTCTCCCCTTCTTAGCTCTTGAGCCAGGGCATTAATCAAGAGCTCCTCGGACACTGATGGCACCTCCAACTTGGCGTAAGTAAAATGCTTTATATATTCTCATAAACCTTCTCATTCTTTCTGTTTCAAGCTAAATAATTCCAATGACACTTTCTTATATTTCCTGAAACTAGTGAATTGATGTAGAAATATAGAGCTAAATTCGTCGAAGTTGCTTATAGATAGGGGTGGTAACTAGCAAAACAAGAGCTGAGCTGACTTGGTAAAAGTCGTAGGGAAGACTCATGACATTACGGCATCCGAAAATTTATGCAGGGTAGCCGCATTCTCAAACCGGCACAAGTGATTCCACGAATCTGTTGTTCCATTATATTCAGAACCTAGAGATCGGTAAGAGGCCGAGAGGTCATCCATGATGAAATTTTCCGTAAATGGGGTGTTCGCCACGTTTGTTTTGCTACATTACCCGCCATCCTTTATTTAACTTCCCCGACTTCCTTTTGTAAGTTCTGCATTTGCTCAGTGAGATCCGGGTTACTCTTGCTCGAGGCACCACTATCTGAGCCAAAGGAACTTTCCTCTTCTTCATGAACAGGGGTTCTGGCCATTTCTGCTTCCGGTGGTTGGCTTGCTTTGGGATGAGCTAGCGAGAATTCTGCCCATCTTTTCTCCCAGCCTCTGCTACCGCTTTTCCGATAAGGTTGGATATCTACTTCAAAAAGGATTCATTCACGGGCCTATCGTCCCCGTGTGAGGCTGTTCCTTGAGGGGGTTGGGGTGCACCTTGTATGCTTGTGGCTGGTGGCTCTGCCACTTCTGGGGACACCATTAGTGTGGCAGAGCTTGGCGCGCCGCCCAGCTCGCCCACCAGACTCCGTCGAAGTACATCGGTTTCCATCTGCTTTACCTCATGTCCTATTCTGATTATTGGATGATTTTTTAGAAGGAACATCAAAGACAGACAGATTAGGAAGGATCCCTTTTTGTCCATTCCCTTTCTCTGATTGGGATCTAAGATGAATTTCTTCAGCCAATAACTCATTAACCACCAAATCAACAGTGGGGAGAGGATTGCGATGCAGGATTGTTCCTTAAAACCCTTCAAAATCATCTTTAAGAGCCATCATGAACTGGACAAGGCGCTGCACTTCCCTATGAGAAATATATGGGGCATATGCTCGTAGTTCTGCAGATTCCGTGAGAGACAACTGATCCCACAAATTGGTTATGGCGGAATAGAATTCATGAATACTCATATTGTTTTGGTGAAGAGCACGAATGTCAATCTCCAACTGATACTGCTTGGAAAAGTTTGACTGCACATATAACCTTTCCAAGTGATCTCAAACCTTCTTAGACGTACCATGCTTTGTCAATTGGACTCCAACTGATTGTTGCACAAAATTATTGATTCAAGTAATGATTTTCGAATTGTGCGCATCCCAAGAACCCATTTTCTCAGCATATTTTTCATTCTTTTTATCTGGTTTACCTAGGGTTCCAGAAACATAATCCCACATCCTCTTCCCTTTCAGAAAATTGTTCAACACATAACTCTAATAAGAATAATTTTGCCCATTGAATTTGGGACTAATAACCTGTAACGATTCATCTTCTTCGCCATCCATTGCAACAAAAATATACTATCTAATCATATAAACAAAACCAAATAGAAATCGATGAGAAAAGGTGAAATATACCTAACATCGAATTCTAAAAGGGCAACGAATCACCACAAACAGCAAGAAAAAGATAAAAAATAAACCAAAAACAAACGATAATAGCAGGAAACGACGTGTCCACAAAAAATGTGGCATGAATCAACCTCGCTCTTGATACCAGATTAAGATAAATAAAATATAAAAAAAAAGTAAAAATAGAGGCGAGACGAGAAACTGATAAAGTGAATAATACAACCCTAAAAATCTATAATCTATATATAGGATAATGAGAAGATTATATGACTACACTAAAAGTCTAATTATATATATATATATATATATATATATATATATATAACATCAAGTATTAGACTGGGCTATATTAATTAAAAATAGATTCCATTCTCAAGTAGATAATAGTATAATATATAATTCTACATGTCATTTCATAACACAAATATACACACACTAGTGTAGACACCCGCGACTTCGCGGGCAGTGATAAAAAAAATCATAAAAATATAATATTTATTTTAAAAATAAGTTTAAAAAGTAGACATTAAATACAAAGTGAAAAATAATGTTCATTTTAAATTTAAAAACCTACTTCATACACGATATTATTAATATGCAGATGCCGAGAAATAATTTATCAAGTTCAAAAGTTGAATTATTATCCACTTTGAATTTTGAGAAAAACTCATTTATACCACATTTAATAATTTATTTTATATTTTACATTGAAACAAATAATCTTGAACCATTTACGTATCTTAATTCTCAATAAGTTCAAATGGGCTAAATTAGACAAATTTTGTTAAAATTCGTTCATGTCTATGCACCAAATCAAGATGTTTATTGAAATGAAAATGACTCTATTTTTCAAACAAAGAGAAACAAATAATTTAGACAAAATATTATAAACGTTTCATATATATATATATATATATATATATATATATATAATCGTTTATATGTATATGGATACTATAATAGCTATAAGATTACGTAGATTGTGTGAACTGACATTAATATAATATAGTATAATAATATATCTGGTAACATAATTAAATATGTTTTTCTATTTAAATTTAATTGCCAAAATAAATTTGTGAAAATTCTATTCTTACTAATTATATATTTGGTTATATAATTAATTGTGTTTAATATGTTTTTCTATTTATACGTATGTGTGTGTGTGTGTGTGTGTGTGTGTGTGTGTGTGTGTGTGTATGTATATAAACGTATATATGTATATGGATAGAAACTCCATAATCATGTCCAAGAAACGTATATATGTATATAGATAGAAACGTATATATTTATAAAATTATAAATATATTATTCTAACAATAACACTTTTTTGAAGATAGAAACTTCATAATCATGTCGAATAAACTTGTTATCAATTAATATCAATTATTAAGCTTTTTCTTTATGTGGATTTCGCTATACAACCAATCAAAGATAATCTAAGAATTTTCTTTTCCTTAATTAATGCGTATCAATTAATTAGTGGCAAGAGGTTTTTTGGTAGGTATATATTTAAACTATATTACTTTACAACCAGTTGAAATGAAATCATTATAATATAATTAGCGGTTATTTAGTGGTATTACAAAATATTAGAGAATTTTACAAAATATTAGGAAATATAATTGCACTATTAGGGGGATTTTAAATCTCTGTTTACATTTCCTATTCTATTCAGACTATATTACAAAACATCCGGTTGAAATGAAATCATTTTAATATAATTAGCGGTTATTTAGTGGTATTACAAAATATTGGGAAATTTTACAAAATATAAGGAAATATAATTGCACCATTAGGGGATTTTAAATCTCTATTTACATTGCCTATTCTATTCAAACTATATTACAAAATAACTGGTTGAAATGAAATCATTTATAATATAATTTGTGGTTATTTAGGGGTATTAGGAAAATTTAAAAAGTTGATTGGAAATATAATTGCAAAATTAGAGGGGGATTTTAAATCTCTGTTGACATTGCATATTCTAAATTTTTAGGAATGATAAGAAAAGATCATCCATAATACACGAAAAATCAAGATTAGTTAGGTGTGGTATTCTTGCAGGGTATTTAGTAATTCTAGGAGTTAAAGATATAAATTTTAATTGTGGTATTTCTAGAAATTTATATTCTTCTTCCCTAAAATAGATAGTAATTATAATAAAAATAAACAGTTCACATTTAGAAAATTTTAAATAAAGGATACAGCACACGTCTTTACTAAATCAAAGTACAGAATCTGAAACAGAAATATATATTACTTGCGTACGAATCTGAAACAGGAATATATACAACACGTCTTTACTAAATCAAAATAATTTCTTTTAATCATATCACCAGTGAGAATAATTTGAAGGATAATTTTCAAAAATAAAAAAATTAACAAAATATGATACACAAAAGAAAAGAAAGAAAAGATTAGCAAAATGAATCATTACTGTTACATAATCCGGTCAAGAAAATAACTCCTAGCCTAAGTGGATTGCTTGTCCTCCCTTAATCATGAATCTAACTCATCATGAAACCACCCAACTGAACTATGAGCTTCTTGCATAATTTGAAGAATCCTTAAATATAACAAAATGCAAGATCATCAAAACTTTAAAACTAAAGAAAACAAAATCAAAATCATTAGACGAATAACAATCAGGTGATGAATAAGATGCATCACCTACTGCATTTACTTTCTTGAAAGCTTCATTGCCTACTTTTATAAAAGCAGTTAATTACAAAAAGTACCATGAGGTCTTAGGTCATTACTAAAAAACAACTAAATTGCAAAATTTTTTAATCATGAGTTAACTTCAGAAGTCAAATCGACGCACCACTTGGTAAAAGTGCGAAACCATCAGCCATTACTTAAAACTCAAAAACATTAAATGCTCTTTGATATTGTGTCGGACACGCGTCACCAGCCCATTTTCTCGTAATATATTTAATCCTGTAGGCCAAAATGAAAGGCCCACAATAAACCCTACCAACTTTTTCCACCGACCGAAAACCCTTCTTTCCTTTCAACTTTTGCGCCGTTCCCCATACAAGACACCTTTTCACATTCATCCCTCCCCATTTCCAGAAAACAAAAGCTAATCTCTGCCATTTCTCTCTGTAAAAAATACCTCCAGAGTTCTGCAACAAGAATTACAAGCACTATCAATCACTTCAACCACTATAATCACCATGATAAGTAAGTCCCCCTAATTCATTGTTTCAATACCAATTACTCCATTTTACCGTGGATTGCTATTTTCTGAATATAATTTCTTTTTTCTTCCCTCCCCATTGTATAACTATATCATGATTTATGATGAAGTTAGCTCTGCCTACCTAAGACTCCCCAAACCCCAGTTCTCTAAACCCTGATATGCCATCTAAAAATTGAATCGATAAAAATCCCCTTGACTCGACCCCAAAGGAAAAGAAATCTAACTGCACCCTGACCCAGCTTGACCGATGAACCGGAGGGAAACATTTCCTGGTCAGAACTTGAGTCTCAAACCAGAGCCTTAAATGAGAATATCTCAGAGGGCATCCCCTTAGATTAGCCAGAAATACCCTGATCCTCACAAACCAATTTTTTCTTTGACAACCCTGTAACTGTAGTGTCGTCGTCGGCTCATCCCGACCTGCCTCCTCTTTTGCGAGCCACCCGAAAAATGGTTGACAATCCCTGGATTCTCCTAGATCGGAGTAAGCTCGCATCATTCATTTAAGTTCTCAATCCCCCAGAAACCATTTAGTACGTCTTACCCGAAGTCGAGAAAATAGATCAAGACCACCCTCCTCAAAACCATATTACCCTTTTTGATGAATATCTGAAAACAGGGATAAGGTTTCCCTTGCATCCTTTCCTGGTCGCTTCTCCACAAAAGTACAAAGTTCCCTTGTTTCAAATGACCCCCGACTCTGTTACATTTATAGCTGGATATATAATTATGTGTACATATCATAACGCAGAACCCGACGTAGATTTTCTCTATTTTTGTTTTCAAACAAAAAAGCAAAAAGGCTCCTTTTATCTTTACTCGAGTCAAAAGATGCATTTTCTGGTGAACCCCTCGTCAAAAGTACGTGAGTGGCAATCCAAATTCTTTTTCCTTCACTCTACCGAACCCTGACCATTCCCTTCAGAATGGAAGGAGGCGACCCCTCCTCAGGATATGGTACCCTCCAAAAAAAACCACATACGCTTTACCGGAAATATTCAGACTTGCTCTCAGAATGGAGTAAATATCCTTACGACGTGATGAGACTCACAGAGTTAGAAATGATATATCCTTTGCAGGTCTTAGATAACGACCTCTACAACTAACCACATCCAATTTTGGTAGGTCATGATACATCCTGAACCCCCTTTAATTCTGACTTTTTATAAAAACAAGTAATAATCGATTTTCCTCTTTTTTGCAGAGCGCCTTATTTTCGATTATAAATCTTCAAGCTCAGAAGGCGAAGCCACAATCCAACCAGACCCAATACCAGTTGTAACCTCCACAGCTCAAGCTCTATTCTAAATATTGATGAAGAAGTGGAGCTCGCTCTAGCTGCAAAAGACACGTCAGCCGAGGTTGTGGACTCCGACGATCAAACGTCATTGCGCACCTCGGTCTTCAAAGGCAAAGGCAAAGGGAAAAGAGTAGACATCACCCTAACTCCTGCGCCTCCAGCCCCAAAGCATCATCGGGCTCAGAAGGCATGTACCTCGAGTCCCTCAAACCTGGATAAAGGTCTCTCACAATGCCATGATGCCGACCAGATTCAATCCCTTCTCCAAAAATAAATTATAGCCCAGGTTATTCATATTCTTAGAACCACTGTAGTTCCATATATTTCAATATAAAACTTATTTCTTCTATTTTCCATGATATAGTTGCAACCCTGGATGTCCTTACTGTCAAACCACTTACTATCGGCAACCCCCAAGAATGAGCTGAAGAAGATGTGTGACGAGCTGACGGCCAAGGTTAAAAAACATACACAACAATTATCCTTGACTCAAGGATAACTGGATGAGTCTCTTCGCCAACTAGCGACTCGGGGAGAAGAACTAAATGTTGCCAATGGCCAGTAGTCGAGGCCACATGATTGGGGGGATGGGGCTAATGGAGCTAGAAGGAATCCTAAAAGACAAAGATAGACAAATACAGGAGGTAGCTCACATAGCACACCAACAGGGGATCACTGAGGGAAAAGCCGAAGAAGTGGCCGAAGGTCGTCGAACGTTCCTAAAAAGAAAAGTGGGTAAAAAATTCATGGAAGTGTATAGGACCATCCTATTCGGGACCTACCGACACACGACGACCTTCTTGCAAAAGGTAGGGAGAGGATCTAAATACTGGCTCAACATTTCCATGGAGCGAGTTAAGGCTCAACTCGCTGTGGAAAATATTAACTTCGAGCCGGATGTGGAAACCATAAGGAACGAGCTCCCTGCCTTCACCTTTTGGCGTGGTGATGAAAATCAACCTCTTCATGACGATTGGTGGTCCACTTGTACGATTAAGGCAATCCTGAAGGCTGGACTTACCAACGAGCTCAATTCTCCTCTCGACGAATTAGTCTCCGATTGCACTCCTGTATAATTTTTAAGCTTTCTATGTAATAATATTTTTGCCTTTCCAAAGTTTTAATCTGCCACGTGCGAACTTATTTTGTGTGCATTACTGATATTTCTCCTTTGTTCATGAACTCTATGATTAGTATGCATTATTGATGTTTGTCCTTTGTTCATGAACTCTATGATTCATTCTGTAATACCATAAAACCTGTGAAAACACTAGCTATTCCATAGTTGGAACATCATAATAATTGACAACCGTCTAGTGACTTGATAATCTCATAACCATGAAGCCCTTGATGCCATATATATGCCGACCTGGCATAAGATGGATATAAGAAAACACCATGTAAATGGAACCATAAGAAGAACCATATTAGATCCCAAACGATGTAGATTAGAAAGTAATCAGGTCATATCAACATAATAAAGCTAGTCCCTAGGTGACCAACGAACTACTTAATCCCCCAGGTTAATGTAACAAGGCAATACAAACAGGCTGCTTAATATTAAATTGTTAAGTCTCCCAAATACGTGTGTGTAAATCAGGCATATTTCAAAGAACATGTAAATCAGACATGTTCATTAGAACAAATGATATGTAAATCAAACATACTTATAAAAAAGGAGCGCTAAGAACATGTAAGTCAAACATGAAAGTTTTAAATAAAATAGCAAAGAGTATGTAAATCAAACATACTCTCTACCACCAAAATTGAAGAGAACATATAAGTCAAACATGTTCTCTACAGTAAAGGATATGTAAATCAATCATATCCCTCACCTAAAACCATCCATCCATCCAGTACCATATCCATAAAACCATCATCGACCTTATCAAAGCGTCGAGCCATAACCATGTCCATAAAAACCATAAAACTCATAAAATACCATAATAATAAACCTTTATTCATCGCTGATCTAAGCAAGCATCAGCCCATAGTTTGTGAAACGTGCATAAAAGTACGAGTCCATCGCTGACCTAAAGAAGAGTATACCCATGATAGCAATAATAGAAGATAAAGATACCATCCATCGCCCAAAGAGCTAAGCGTAGTACTTCTTTAGGTGCCAGATATTCCAACTCATTGGTAAAGCTTTCCCCTTTGCGTCCACGAGCACATATGCTTCTCCTCTTAATACTTTGATGACTTTGAATGGTCCTATCTAACTTAGATCCAGCTTTTTCGTAGTATAGATTGCATCAGCCCGCTTCTAGATAAGATCGCCGACTTGGAAGTACCTCTGTTTTACCCGTTTACTAAAGACTGCCTAAATTCTCGGTTTGTATCTTTCCACGTGTGCTGCAGCCTTATCACGTATTTCATCAATTGTTTCCAGAGCTCCCCTAGCCAATCGTTCATTTTGTTCCTCATTGAATGTCTCTAGCCGATGAGATCCTCCAACTATTTCTGTCAGAATGACAGCCTCTATATCATAGACTAGGCCAAAAGGTGATTCGCCCGTAGTAGTTTATGGATTTATTCGATAAGCCCATAATATAGAAGAGAGCTCCTCAAGCCAAAGTCCCTCTGCTTTCTCTAGTCTCAGCTTGATTCCTTTCACAATGATACAATTAGTGACCTCAACTTGTCTTTTAGCTTGGGGATGTGATACGGAAGTAAATCGTTGTTTTATCCCCATCGTTTTGCACCAGTCTTGCATCATGTGCCATTGAATTGTGCACCATTATCTGAGACCAACACCTGCGAGATGCCGTACCTGCAAAAAATACTGTTAAAAATAAAATCGATGATGTTCTGCTTGCCAATGCCCATCATAGCTTCGGCCTCCACCCACTTGGTAAAGTAGTCCACTGCGACCACCAAGTGGAGTTTCATGCAAGGCGTCCTTGGAAATTGCCCCACAATGTTGACTCCCCATTGCACAAATGGGCAAGGAGAGCTCATTACCATCATATCTTTTACAGGCACGTGAATGATAGGTGCATACATCTGGCATTTTTTGAAAGTCATAATGAGCTCGCCTGCCATACTCTTCATCCCCGACCAGAAGAACCCATCTCGCAAAGCTCTTCCGACAAGTGCCCTTCTTTTTGCATGATTGCCACAATACCCCTCTTGTATTTCCCACAACACCTCCAATCTTTCCTCCTTCGATAAACACTTCAAGTACGCACCAAAGTGAAAACTCTTATATAAGTCCCCAGTCATCAAGTAAAACTGTGCCGCCGTACTGGTCTCTTTAGCAGATAATTGTGTACCTCCCGCGATCGCCTTACCGAGAATCTCTTGAATCGGTGTTCGCCAGTCCTCTCGTTCATCTATTTCTATGATCTCCCTTCTTTTTTCCACATTGATATGTGCTAACTCCATCAACGTGATGCTTCTTTTGATGCAAGTACCCAATGTCCCAGCCATTTTTGCGAGCTGATCCGCTCTAGTATTATCAGCTCGCGGTAAGTGTTCTAATTTAAATTCTTCGAATTGAGTTACCCCTCCTTTAAGCTTTTTTTAAGTATTCCTGCATAAGTCCTTCTCTTGTTTCAAAAGAATCGTCATACTGGCGATCTACAAGTTGTGAGTTCATGTAGGCTTTAATTTTCCGAGCTCCAAGACCGCTTACCATTTTTATGCCCTGGAGTAATGCCTCATATTATACTTCATTGTTAGAGGTCTTAAATCCTAACTTGATCACGAAGTCGAGGTTCTCTCCTTCTGGACTAGTCAAAATGATTCCCAGTCCAGTGCTTGTTGCCATAGTTGATCCATCTGTATGCAGCAGACATGCCTTCTGTCCCTCATCATGCTCTGCTGAGCATACCATCTCCTGTAGGAGGTCCGCTAACACATGAGTTTTAATAGCCGTCCTAGGCTCATACAAACATCGTACTCACTGAGCTCGACTGCTCACTTCACCAATCGTTTGGATACATTCGGATTACTCAAAACCTGTTTGAGGGCTAAGTTGGTGCGTACCTTAACCTTGTGGCCCAAAAAATAAGGTCGGAGCTTCCTCGTCATATAGATCAATGCAAATCCACCTTTCTCCAGCTCCGAGTAGTTCAACTCAGCTCCCCTTAACATCCTATTGATATAATAGATAGGTTTTTGGACACCTGCATCTTCTCTGATGAGTACCAAGCTTACCAAGACCTCACCAACGGATATGTATAGAATCAGATCTTCATTGGTTTAGTTAATAATGGGATTTCAGCCAGATAATCCTTAAACTTGTTAAAAGCTTCTACCGCCTCCTTTGTCCACTTGAACTTGGATCCCTTCCTTAGCGTTCTGAAAAAGGGGACACCCTTCTCCGCCGACCTAGAAATAAAACGAATAAGCCCTGCAATACGACCGGCTAATACCTGCACATCTCATATTGTTCGAGGTTGGGGCATCTCATAATAGCTCGTACCTTCTCAGGGTTCACCTCAATACCTTGCTCTATCACCATATACCTCAAGAATTTACCTGATCGTACTCCAAACACGCACTTCTTTGGATAAGATGCATGCCATGTTGCCTCAGTATGGTAAAAGCTTTCCGTACATCCTCCACATATGAGTCCGCTTTTTTTTGCTTTTCACCAATATATCATCCACATAAACTTCCATGGTGGACCCCAACAGATCTCTGAGTATCTTGTCCACCAAACTTTGATAGGTTGCCCCTGCATTCTTCAACCCAAATAGCATAGAAACGAAATAGTATGTACCTGTCGAGATGACAAAGCTCACATTGGGTTGGTCTTCTTTTGCCAGTGGAATCCAATGGTATCCCTACAACGTGTCTATCATGCTCAACAACTCACAGCCTGAAGTTAAATCAACCAGTTGGTCGATACGTGGTAAAGGGTAGTGATCCTTTAGGCATGCCTTGTTCAATTCGCAAAAATCCACACACACTCTCCACTTCTGTTCGGTTTTTGGCACCATCAAAATATTGGATAAATATTCATGGAATTGGATCACTCGGATGTGGCCAGCTTTTAGTAGTTTCTGCACTTCCTCCTCGATCACCTTGTCCAGCTCTGCTCCAATATGTCGCCTCTTCTGTCGCATATGTCGCGCCTCTGGGTCAGCATTTAAATGATGTTGTACGACCTCAGGAGACACTCCTGGCAGCTCCCCATCTCCAAAAGCAAAGATATTCCAGAATTCCCTTAGTAAAGCTATTAGCTCCTCCTTCATAGTTTCCGTTATTTGAGTCTTTATCCTGGTAGTGTATTCTAGTATGTCTTCCTCTAATGAGATCTCCTTGAGTGAGGACGGACAAAATTCTCCTCCTCCCTCATCTTCTTGGAACTGAGTATCTCTTCCTGCACGTCACCTATCCTTTCTCATTTTCCATCGCTCATCCCCTTTCTTAGGGTCATTTATTAGCATGACCGGGTCACCTGTTGTTCCAATATTATTTCACCTACCTTGTCTTCTGCAGGATACTTTATGCTCATGTTGTAGGTGGAAGTAACTGCTTGGAATGAATTAAGGGCAGGTCGCCCCAATATAACGTTGTATGTCGAGTTCCCTTTGATGATCAAAAACTTTAGATCCTTCTACACTCTTATTTCACCTTTTCCCCATGCTACTGGGAGTGCCAACTCGCCTTCAGTGATAACTTGCACACCATTGAAAGTGTAAATTGGAGTTTTACAGGCCATACCTTTGACTTTAAGTTCATCTAGTCCAGACACTCTCGGTATATGATATTAACCGAGCTTCCATTATCTATGAATACCCATCCAACCTCATCCTTCTACCTCAGATTCAATAACAAGCACATCATTATGCTCGACCTGCAATCCACGTCGTTCCTCTGGGATGAAAGAAATTGTTGGTCCTGACGCTGGAGGTCGCATGTTGATGGTAGCGACCTCACATAGTCCTGGGCGGGTTGCCTTCGCATGTCCCCTGGATATCATGTTTATTCTTCCCCTATTTTTCCCCGTACCCCTTCCTCGTTCTGACCGCTTTTGCCCCTTATCGTGGTTGTCCCTCCGCCTGCACGGGTGGAGGTGCACCTGGAGATGGTGGGGGCAATTGCTGCCTTTGTTCTCGAGGTTCATTATCCTTGTATATTACTTCTTTCAAGTTCCCCGCTTTAATTAACTTCTCAATCTCCTCCATTAAATGCCCGCATTGTTAGTTGAATGACAGTAGTTATTATGACACCTGCAAAAGAACTAAGATCTCAGGTTATTAGGTATTGGGATCCTCCGGCCACCTGATATCATCAGGTACTTGGTGATTTATAATTTTAAACACCCTTACTTGTGGAAACGCTAAGGGTGTAAAGTTTTATTCTCCCCAAACTCTTCCTCCACTTTGTGTTGCCCCTCTGCCCTTTGCTCCAGTGGTTAAGAGTGCACGATCATCTTACCTTGGCTCTCTCCTAGGCTCCGACCTCCTGGAGGTAATTCTCTCTTGTTCCACAATCTCCTACCCAAAGCGTAACTTGTGTTCTTCTCTAGTCTCGTCTACATGTATGTATTTTGCGCACCTATCCAAAACCTCTTCATATGTGTACGCAGATCGCTTAGCTAATGGCTTCCACAGATCCTCCTTTCTCAATCCTTGGTGAAAAGCTCCTGAATTCATCTCATTTGTATCTGTAGGCACCTCCAAGGTAGCTCAGGTAAATCGGGTTACATAATTCTTCAAACTTTCTCTCAGCCGCTGTACCATTGTAAAGAGAGACTGTGCAGTTTTTGTGTGTATCTTGGCACTAGTAAAATGCTTCAAGAAATCTGCTTTCATGACTTGGAAGCTGGTGATCCTTCCCAGTGCTAACTGATGGAACCAATCTTATGTTATTCCCCTCAACGTGGATAAAAAGGGTTGACATGCTACAATATCTGTATACTTTCTTAGCACCGCCTCATTTTCAAAACCTTGCACATGACGATTGGGGTTTGACAACCTGTCATATTGAAAATCTAATCCTTTGTACTCGCGGGGTAGTACTGCTCTCAATATCCCCTTTGTAAAGCCCGCACGGCCTCCTGCATGTCTCTCATCGCGCGAGAGGATGGTGCTGCCTTTTTCTCGTCTTCTTCGATATCTCGCTGAGCTTGTGGTTTATAAGGTCTCTTTTGCGACCTTCCACCCAAGAATTATAGATCATCATTGACATCATCCTTAGATGACAATGGGTATTTGATAAGATATCGCCCCCTTTTTGCACTCCGAATTAACTCGGGGCTTGGTCTCCATGGTTCCCTCTCTCTAGTCCTCCACTGGCCCGAGGTAAATGGCGCTGGACTATACTCCTCATCTTTCTCCTTATCTTTGTCCTCCTCGCTGTCACCCCCGCCTGCCAAGATCTCATCCAATTTCTCTAGTTTGCTTGGAGGTATTAATCATATCAATCGGTCAATGAGTCCTTTGTCGATGTGACAAGTTCTCCCTTTTGGTAATTCCTTTCATTCTTTTGTTCCTATGTGAACAGCCTTTTGTTTGATTACCTCCGGAGTCTTTTTCTTACTTCCTTCTTCTGGTTTTTTCATCTTTTATTTTCCTGGTGAGGGTGGTGGTGTGGTTGTGGTTGTTGGATTAGTTATTTTTCCTTGAGGCGTTGTTTGTTCCTCCTCGGCCTCTTTCCCTTTGTCTACTTCTTTCGCCTTACTTGCCTCCCTGTCAAAATTCAAGTTTTGAGGCGTGATAGTTCTTCCCTTCATACTACGCTTGTTAAGATTCTCACATCTTTTGCTCAAGGACTCCATGTTCCTCTTTCTCACAGACGGCGTCACTTGATGCGACCAAAAAAATTGGTTCACCGAGAATAGAAAGTACTGACTTAAATGTGTGATCAGCGACCTGATAGATCTACAAAAATCTCTTGACAACTTGATCGAACCTGCAAAACAAAACCTAATCCAGGCGGCGGACAGCCCCGGCGTAGGCCCTTCGATACTTAAGTCATAAAGTGTTCGAGAGAGTTGTGCGAGATCTTAAACATATGATAAAATCAGTTTAGAGAAAAGAATGAGGCCTGAGTCCTCTTTATATAGATAAGAGAAGTGTTCCCAATATAGGGTTACCATCTCCTATTAGAACTATAATTCCATAAATAGCGACTGACTTAGAATTAAGATTCCTCTTGTATGCTAAGTCTCCATAAATATTAGAACTCTCACTAAATTACTTTAATAGCCATTGGCCATTAACCATGTCCATAATTTTAGTCCACCGGGACCCTATACCATAACCCATATTAACCCAATAGGGCCAAAAACCATGAAGCCCATCTCTCAACACCGAGCTACCACTCAGTGCCAAGCTGTCATAATATCATATACGTCATAAGAGCTCGCCACTTCTCAGAATAGCTCGCCCACCTTCCAGAAGATTTGCACTTTTCGAAAAGAGGAGGTTGCTTACTAAATCCATAAAATACATGCATGCTTGCTGACGTGGATATTTGATGTTGCTTTATAAATCACTATAAATATGTGTCACACCCAAACCATTCCACCCAATTAGCTTTCGTCAAAACTCTAGTAATAGACAAATCTGAAAATAGCATCATAAAAATACTAAAACAAATGAATTTTTACATACCTTGCCTTTTGTTTCTTCTTAAGTGTCTGCAAATAAAAGCCAAAATAAATTGCACAGCTAATTTCAGCCCATAATAAAACTTAAATGAAAGTAAAATGAGTTTTTACGTACCTTGGATTTTCTTTTTGTCAAACTTTAGAATTTGCCAAAGAGCTTTCTTTACCAAAGAAGACCACTTTCCTTTCCTCCAGATTCTACCATCATTTCTCAATTGTCCTTATTTGGACTTCATAGAAGAAAAAAAAAACAAAATCCACGATATTGTTTCATAGATGAAATATTTTTTTTCCATTAGTACCATGAGATTAACACATGTGAAAAAGGACTGAAATAATAAAATTCAAACTAAACAAGAAAAAAATCAATGCCTAATGTTAAATTCACATCATGATTTCAGAAACTATTCAAAATCCAAGATGAATGTCATGAGATCCAAGCAATCCAATTAACTTGTACCATTATTCTCAATTGTAGCAACGTCAAATTACACAATTCTAGATCTAAAAGAAATCTTTGTGTCAAAATTACCTTTATGAAATCCACACAGATCAATTTCTAATCTTCTCATATATCTATTTCAATCGTATACAGAAACACACATACACACACAAATAAAAATCATGGAATTGAAACTTAATTGATTACCTTCTATGTGAAAACATGAGGCAGGCCATCCCTTAGAAGAAGTAAAAGCCATAGTTTATCTTCCGACAACAAATCAACCAATAGTCTCTAGTTTCTTTCACCCTCAAACAACAAAATTTGCGGTGATCAATCATGCTTCAAGCATAAACCACCAAATGAGCACACCCACAAATTTGAAAATTACAAAATGTAAAAAATTTCCAGATCAGAAAATAAAACCGCCAATAAATTTTGCAAATACACAATCACGATCGGAAATAAAAAATCTAAAATCCTAGAACCCTTCGTTTTGTTTAAAAAAAAATTATAAATAAATATAATAAAATAACATAAAACATAATGAGATTAGGAAGATTCTTCTTTCTTTCTTTTTTTTTTTGTTAAATAATAAATTTAAACAGTAGATCCAAAAATCAATACGTGTCTTAGTTAATTGAAAGTATAAATGTCTAGAGACAATAAGATTTAAAGACATTATACTTGATCACAATTATTATATATATTGTTATATATATGACAATTCATTTAGTGAATTATTATTGTGATTGTTTCTAATTTTCATATAAATGTTCCCGTAGAGTTAATGTCGTCATTGATATGGTGAGATGCCAATGATAAAACATTACTCTTAAAATAGCCCCGACAAATGATTATCAAGATTGGAAAATTGATAATATAATATATGTTGGCATGTCGTCTGCATCACATTCTTAGAGAATGCAGTTAGTCTCACGACTACGAGTAATAGTTATTAGTGATGGACACATGAATATTTTAGAGAGTATTGGTAAATCCTACTGATAAGTTATTTATTGTATGTCTATAAACTTATCAGTGTATAAAGCATGTGATAATCCCTTGACTTGAGGTCTATACACACCTTGTTTACTGAGTGATGTACTTTGACCATGACCAATGCTTTTGCACTCCTTTTCGGGATAGATATGTCTTGTGTTGGGTGCATCATGATGTAAATGAAGGTGGTAGTTGAGCCAAAAAAGAATTCATTCCTCGATTGGAATTTCGAGAGAGATCACTCATAATCTCTATATTAGGTCGACTAAAGTCATTGGCCAATGCAAGACACATATTCAATATAGTAGTTGAGTATGGTCTAGTTGTCGACTAATAAAGATGAYATAAATTGATTAAGCCATTGAAATAGACACTTGAATAAATCTTAAGCTTAATCGAGTGATTCGGAATGAAAAGAATTTCATCAAAGCTTTGTATAAAGGTTATAATTCGCTGAGTTCAAGTGATATTGTTTATATATTGAGTTCATCCAACTAAGTCATCTAGAAGTTTTGTTTGGATCATCATTAGCTTGATGTCATATATAAAGGCCTATAGGGTCACACTATATGCGATTACTTTTCCGACTAAAGAGTGTATCAAGAAAGTAATAAATATTCAATTTGGAATRGTAATARWTAATTGTTAATAATTATGATGTTAATTTCTATTTGATAGAAGTTATTTAATTAGATTAAATTGGATTTGGATTTAATTATCTATGTTATATTAATAAAGGTACTTGGGCTAAAATTATTTTGGCCCATGTCTTGGACAGTCCAATCCTTTTTAGGATTAGGGTTCTCTTATGTACCTAGTATAAATATAACATAAAGTCATAAGTTGAAAATTTAGAGAGAGAAAGACACAGAGAGTTTTCATAAAACATCATAACAAATCCTGATTTTGAGATTGGGGAGTTCTTGAGGCTTTCGTGAGATTTCCTACCTTTCTTCACGATACCAATATACTGAAGTTGGATCTTGCAGTCGGAGAATTAATTATGTTAATACCTTAGTATTGAACTCTGATCTGGATTTACTGTAAGGTTTTCATGCTTTTCTCTCGTTTATTTGTCGCATAAATATATTCATTCACAGTATAGATCTGGATCTAATAAAATTTTAAAACTTCCGCTGCACGAGCATGGTGTTCGTCTCTACAAATTCCAATATTAATTTCATGTGAAAGCTGGAACCAAGAAGAACGCCGGATCTATGATTAAGCAAAGAATGAATTTAAAGACTAAGCCTTTTATCCAATATCATCTTGCAGATAATGAACTCAAACAAAATCCGAACTAAAACATATATATAAACTGTAGATCTAAACACTACAAAATTAAGAAAAAAATATAAAGCAGGAAAAAAGGTAAATTTGTACAAACAAATATGATTCATTTGATTGTCAAATGAGAGTTTTATAAGAAAAAATATTTGGAATGGCAAGAGATGCTAGCTTTTTAAAGATGAAGAAACAAAGAAAGAGCTGCAAGAGATAGAAACTAAAAATCAAAAAAACATATGAAGAAATTAAAAAGCAAAAAAGCAAATCTCACTAACTTTCTGCATAATAGATGAAGAAAATGAAAAAAAAAAGAAGGGAAAAGTGGTGATAGAGAGATCGATATATTGATAAATAGATAGATAAAGAGAGTGATAAGGAAGATGGGATAGGGCACAAACCCTAGTTAGTTAGTTTTTTTTTTTTTTGAGGTGGAGTAAAAACGACAAAAGTTGTTGTTTATACTTGGGCAAAAACTTAAAAAAGCATTAAAAATATAAAGCATTAGGCAAATCATTAACCGAAACAACCACAAGTTGACAGATTACCTATGTATTCACAACTTTAACATATAGGTGGGATTTCTCATTTTCACACAAATTAGGAAATGTATTCTATTTAATACAAGGATAGACTAAAAGAACTCCAACACTTTATACACACACTCCAAAAAAATATTATTCTTATTAAATAGCCTTAATTACCCCCATCCCCAAACAAACCCCACACACATAATCACACACGGATTACACTACATAGAAGGCATGATGAAAGCATAGCGACGATGACACCCACTGATGACTGCTCTGATTTCACCACCGCCATCTCTGTCCCACACATACACATGACATTGAACTCACCCGCTCACCACCACCATCTAACACTAGCTCCAGTCGCTCGCTTATAAATGGACTGGATGTGTGATAAACATGATTTTTAAGCATTTTAGGGACTTAATTTAATTAGGTTTCAATGGTTGATTATGCTTTTATAATGTTTTTTGGCTTAGTTTCATATTGTTTGAACGTTATTGTGTGTTTGATATATTTTTGTTATTTTTGTAAGAAGTTGGAGCTCATTGAGCTTAATGATAACAAGATTAGGGTTTTGGGTCGAGGCTAAGGAAGAAACAAAGCCATTGGACCAGGTCTGGAGCAAGCCCACGCAACACACAAGTCAACATGGACCGAAGACTCATTATTGACTATGTTATCGATCGATTGTGGGCTCACTACTGGGTCATGTTTTCACATCATCCATTATCGACCAGACTACCGGTCAATAGTGAGGTCAATAACGGGTCAACAAGAATTACAAAAAGGTCCAAAATTAGAGTTAATGGCCAAGATTTGATTTTACACTATAAAAGGGCCCAAAAGCAGTCCAAAAACATCAAGTTCTTACCACACAACATCCTTTGAAGATTTATATCACCATACACCATAGTAAGTCTAGAATTTATGAGTTTGAGAGTAAGAGTTCTCTTGGTGAGGAACAATTGGAATTGAAGTCATCACCAACCATACAATTATTTCTTTCTGCGTTTTCAATATGAATGTTAGGTGTTCGGTGAATTGTGTCTATGGAATTATGAATATGTCTAGTTAATTTCCATTTATTTTAGGGTTTGGTATGAATGGTATTTGAATAATATTTGGATAATTCCTTCAATTCAAGTATGATCCCTTCATTTATTTTTGTATTTTGATTTTTCTATTCATGAGTGCTTGGAAATACTCGTGTTTCTAAAAGTAGTGATTGATTGACAAACTTTCAAAACTAATAGTATGATAAACCATAATTCGAGATATGAGGTTTATCAATAGACTTTTGAACACGAAACATTATAATCAACAAGACCGAGAGGTTTGCGATTAGTATTGAAGTCGTAAAAATCTTTAAAACCTTTTGGAGTTCTAAGTATGATTTCAAATAGACAGGTTGTTCCATACTTAAATTAACGGTTTAATCACTTTGAGAAAAGGATCGAACTACAATTATGATTGGCTTATAAGCGAATTGAGTCACAAATTACTTGATAGATTGAAAAGGATGAACATTGTGTAATTATTAAGATTCTAAACCCAGAATATTCTTTTAACACTCGGGTCTCTCAACCTTTGTATCTTATGTTTTGATATTGGTAAATCTCTTGGTTGATAATTTTTATTAGTTTATGTTCTTCGTTCATAACAACATAATCCAAATCATTTTGTATCATTTTGTTAAAACTACATTATCTATATTATATTACTTATCAATATTGAACTGTTACAGAGTCCTTGTGAGATTCGACCTTGATCCTTTTCTACTATATCTGCACCATATATTTACGGTTAGATAGATTATATTAATGAATAAGTTTTTATTGCTGGAATCAATACCTAGTTAAAATGGGAATCAACCCCAAGTTTTTTATAACAATATAATTGATAAATTAGTCTTAATCTAAACACTTTTTATATTTATATTGGAGTCTAGATTGGCTGAATTGCAAGTGGTGCATGTGCACATTCTAAATGGTAACCTTTGGAATCCATCGACTCGGAGATCTAGGTGACTTGTAGAAGAAATAAGTCTAAAAAATCCGAACAATATCAATGTTCAAATCCACTAACTCCAAAAACAATTGCAAGCATTGGATGTACAAATGCAACAACAAACATAACCTCAACAAAACGCAGAACCACCCATCTGGACCATGTTCTAACCCATTGCTAACAAGCCCATGGAGGAGCAAACAGTTATTCAAGCCAACAACTTTGAGTTGAATAAGGGATTGATAGCGATGGTTCAACAAAACTAATTTGAAGAAAGTGCCATGGACAACCCGAACGTGCATTTGGCGCAATTCCAGGAGATATGTGGAACTATCAAGAAGAATGGAGCCCCAAAAGATGCGATATGATTACACTTATTCTCTTTTTCATTAAGGGATAAAGCAAAATTTTGGTACAACACACTTGGCTTTGGAGCTATCGACACATAAAATGAGGTTTGTTAAAATTTTTACTCAAATTATTCCCACCGAATAAGGCATTTAAGTTTAAGACAGAGATACATAATTTTGCTGATTAGCAGAAAGCGATTAGATGAGGCTTGAGAGAAATTATGAGAGTTATTAAGAAAGTGCCCTCAACATGGTTTTCTCGAAGACCAACAAATTTTCTACTTTTACAATGGGTTGAGTGGGCACACAAAGGTTATAATAGATGCTTCATCTAGAGATTCTTTTTTAGCGAAAAGCACCGATGAGTTGATGACCATACTTAAGGAGATGGCATCCAATAGTTATCAATGGCCGACGGGGTGATCAATGAAGAAGAAAGTCACCATGGTGGTCAAGAATGATGTAATGTCACAACAATTAGATATGATGAATAGCAAGCTTGATATGTGTATGTCACAAAGATCAAGAAATTTAATGACCCAACTAAGTGAAGTTTCCATGCACGAAAAATGTTAATATTGTCAACCAAAATAATTTCAACAACAAATATAGTAGCAACCAAGGTGGCAATAAATTCCATCTAGGGATGAGAAGTCATGAAAACTTCTCTGATGCCAATCTAAACAATGCACTCCAACCACCAACAAATTTTTCGGTGAAAACAGAGTGATAAATGAGAACAAGAAGCCACGCATTGAAGACATGTTCACCGCATTTATGGGTGAAACCAAGTCTTAGTTCAAGAAGGGTGAAGCAAGGATGGATCGGATGGAGGAGAACATTGCTCAAATAAATGGGCTGGTTGGAACCCACATGAAGGCACTTGAGACCCAAATTTCACAGTTGGCCACCATTATTGGAAACCAACACAAGAGAGGGTAATTTCCAAGCAACACAAAAGTAAACCCCAAAGAACAAGTGAAGCAATTCATTTGAGGATTGGGATGCGTTATGAAGGACCAAATATGTCAGACATTGAAAGAGAACTTACGAAAGAAGTGGAAAAGGATGTCGAGGAGGATATGGTTGAAGAAAAAATTGAAAAAAGGACTGAGAAGCCAATTTCTAACTCTATTTCCCTTAATCTTTCTAATTATGTCTGTTCCCACAAATAAATAAATAAAAATGGATGAGAAATTTTATAAATTTTTAGATATTTTTCAAAAAATCCAGATAAGCATGCCATTTATTGATGCTTTGATGAAGATGTTGAAATACAGAAGGTTTTTTTGAAGGAGGTGAAAAAAAAAAAGAGGCTTGAGGATTATGAGACGGTGACAGAAGAATGTAGCGATTATCCAAAATGTGAGGACCACCGAGTTTTAAGACTTCATGCAATATCGGGGGAAGCTTATTAACAACCAAATTATGTGATATTGGTGTGAGCATAAACCTCACACCATTATTAAATTTCAAGAAGTTGGAGATCGAAAGCATCAAGTCGACGAATATCACACTTCACATGGCGGATAGAACTTTGACGTACCCGAAGGGTATAGTCGAGGATGTATTGGTGAAAATCGATGACTTCTACTTCCCAGTAGATTTTGTAGTACTAGATATGGAAGAATACAAGAACGTGTTGTTGATTTTTCTTAAATTTTTTTTGGAGGGGGCGCATTTTTAGCAACAAGTTGAGCTCTTATTAACGTTAAAAAGGGAGAACTCACGTTCCATATCAATGATGAGCTTAAAGTTTTAAAATTCTATAATCCCATGAAAATATGTGATAATGTGCATCAAAACGAAGAATGTTAAAGGATAGACGATTTTGACATTAATGTTGAAAACATCTTTATTACATCAACGAATCAATTTTTGCATAATTCCTTTAGTTCCTAAGAATGCCAGTATGCAGGAAGCACGAAAGAAAGAAGTTGAGAATCGAGAGGGAATGGACAAGATGGTGACTTCATCACCATTTGAAAACCAATATCTTGACGAAAGCAAGCGTCTAACGAAAAGACAAAAGAAGTGCTTTTTGGGAGGCAAACTAAAATTGTAAGGTACATAGGTAAATCTCTCTTAATAAAATCAAAAAACTTGAGGGTTTTGACCCACAAATGATCTGAGTATTGGTCACTAGTGGGACCGCCACTGGGAGACCTTTTAAATGCAAGCTCTAGTGACCCAAGTATCGGCCGCTAGTGAGACCACTACTGCGTGCCTATTTCAAAGGTAATCGTTATTAACCCGACTATCGACTGATAGCAAGGTCGATAACGTTCCACGGGTATAAACCCATAAAAACATAAAAGAAAACTACCCTCATTTCTTTAATCCCAAACACACCAATACTCTTCCCCTTTAGCAAAATAAAATCTTCATTTTTCTTTCAATTCTTAACGAATTTGTGTTTTATATACAACACACCGAATTCTTCAACTTCTCAACTAAGGTTCTTCATTTTTTAAGTTTGGAATTTTTGTATAATTCTTTCAAATTATACATGTATACTTGTTAGTTGATTCTTGGGATTGCTTATGATGATGAACTTGTTGGGTTGGTTGCATGTGATACTTAAAAATTTGAACTTGAGTTTGAATCTTCATTAGGGAATGTCGTCAAACACTTGAAATGCATGTTTAGTTCTTGAATGTTTTTGCATTATGACATGATTTAAGTGTGAATATAATGATTATTCAGTCATTAGAATATGATTTCCTTCATATTGTACCCTTGAGATTTAATAGTTTGATATTTGGGGAGATAATTGTTGAAACAATGACCAATTAGACTTGAATTTTCAAAGTTCACCTGGAATTATGCATGTTTTTCATGATTGAGTCATTATTTGAGTTATTGAGTCCATTGTGAGTTTATGACTGAGGTTCATTTTGAGTATTAAAATTAGATAAACCGGGGAATGGTTAAGTTCATTTGGAGCCAATATTAATTTGAGTCTTTTTGTAGGAAATAGCTCTTTGATGCACTAGATCAAGACGAGGAGGCAACACCTCTCAAGAACCCTAAGTACGGAAAATGACCCCGTCACCACCACCATATCTTCAATACACATCGGAGTAAGAAGAGGAGTACATTCCAAATCCAGTTACCGACCTTCAAGAAGTTGGGATCCTCTTACCCCCACTCAAAAGCCGAAAGAAATGGGATTGACTTAGCTTGTTAGGAGTCCGAGCAATAGATGTGAACTCTGAGTGCATGCAATGCTCAAGATTGAAGATGATGTGAACCGAGTCTTTAGTCAGATCAGGTGGAATGAAGGGCTCATGAATGAAATATGGCCAAAACACTCCAACATAACGTTAGGACTTTCGAGCATCCTTGAGTTAGAGAGAGCAAGGACGCTGAGAGGTCCGATAGCAATCTCCTTATGATTGAGGAACACCAAATATAACCTCACATTGGACCAAATTACGAGAATCTTCAACCTTCTTGAGGGAGGTTTTTGGGAATACCGTCCAATGAACTTCAACCATAATGGATTTTGGGCCAGAATTACAAGGAGATCCGGGGAACAAGACCGAGTATATAATATTTGAAAGTCTAAAACCTAATAGATTCAAAACCCGGTGTTTGATACATTCAAAGGGTGATATCATCAACGATACTCACCCATCATAAAACTGGAAGCATGCGAAAGTAAGAAGTCTTGGTATTGTGGTGTATGCTATCGGGAATGACGTTTAACATCGCGTGGGTTCTTGTTGAGCAATTTTTCTTACAATTGAACAACATGAAGGGGGTCAGTTACATTGGCGGCTTGATCACACCCCTCACCCAATCTCTAGGACTTCGCCACCCTCAATGGGATATCGCCCCGGGAGCATGTTGTTAGCAAGAATGTTTATTCCTCATGGTGATCAACATTTGCTCCAACAATGAGTAAATGATGACTTCCCACTCCTAAACCCGACACTCAACTCACCTGGGGATCTCTGGGAAAGAAAGAATTGGACCCTTAACTCATAAGAACATATATTCGTCATACAATCTCTTAGAGGCCAGTAGGCTAATGATGACGAGGCTGGAACCTCACATCGCCGATCGAGGGAGAAGCACGATTCTAACCGAACTGATAGGTTGAAAGAACAAGTGGGCGAGATTTATGAGAATCAAGTCAAGATGCGGTGAGATATAAGAAGGATGATGAAGATGGTGAGGCGAATGGACAACTTCCATATTGCCCGGAATGTCTACGCCGCTGAACCTGACTCACCTTGAGCTTTGTGAGTCTCGACCAAATCAAGCCACTCACTCACTTTGAAACTTACTACTGCTTAGTAGCAAATAATCTTGGGTATTTTGGCCATGTATATTACATTTTTAATTTTTAAATTTTCATATATTATTGTATTAGTTGTTTTCTATTTATTCTTATTTTATTTTTCACATTTAATTGCTTTTAATAAAAGTGTGGATGATGTTGGGTCTGTAATAATATTTAATCTAATTTTGATGAAATCGCATTTGTATGGACCTCTTTTGTGATTATGTTGATGATGTGCTAAGGATGAGTTGATTTTCGGGAATTTTATATGTATAAAAAAAACATGATCAAACAAGGTTGTTACTCCCTAACTAGAAAATCTTTATTTTCTTGTTTTTGAAATAAATAATATTTGTGTGATATTTGGACCTTTATGACTGATACATCATTAAAAATAGTTGTTTTCTTTCTTGAGAGAATTGTCGGTCATGTGTGTATCTCTTGAGAACTTGCCTTGGTTTTGTCTCGAGG
The DNA here is from genome assembly GCA_014905375.1 of Phtheirospermum japonicum. Lineage (NCBI taxonomy): Eukaryota > Viridiplantae > Streptophyta > Magnoliopsida > Lamiales > Orobanchaceae > Phtheirospermum > Phtheirospermum japonicum. The sequence goes on from BMAC01000050.1 coordinate 2,189,255, forward strand.
TCTCAAGTGTAAGAATTAACTTTAAAATGTTTTAGATTATTTAAAATTCGATTCTAACCTTGTACATATATAAACTACTATAAATAAAATAATTCCTAGTTAGCCACATTTGAGCATTTATTTCCCATTCCCTGATAGCCATGAGTTTATTTCATGTTCTTGAGAAGTCTTTTAAAGGTTTTTGCTTTTTTTGAGGAATTTGAGAGTTTCATATTTATGGTTGAATTGAGTTTAATGATGATTAGGTGCCAAAATAAAAAGTCTATGCGTAAAGTCTATTTTTGTTTAATTTAAATTAGTAAATAAATAAGTAGTGTCAAAAGCTTCAAGTAAATAACAAGAAGTTAGTTTTTGGGTTTCTTTGAGACACTATTTCTTAAAGGATGGTTCTGCAATAATTTAAGGTTATTGGGTTAAGGTGAAGTATACAAAGTTTTAAAAGTTTAATTGAGGGTAGTTTTGGTATTTTTATGCGTTAGTTCGCACTGTACTCACTTTTATACAAAATTTTCATAACTAACCAAAGAACCTACATTAAATCCTCAATAAATTAAAGTAATACTTTATTCTTGTCATTTCGTACGCACCAATAAGTGGAGAGGTAAATAGTTTCAAGCTTATGTTAGAGTGCATGTATTGATTTGATATTGAGCATATACACATCCTAATCAAACACTTGTGTGATGAGTGAAACACTTACTTGGTAAGAATCATTGATTTATGAAAACAAGAATTGAAGTATTAAAGGTGTTTTGACAAATTTCTTGATGTTGTATTTATACTTTGAAAAATGATACTTTTGAAGCAAAACACATCATCACCATTTTTGTCATGTTCATACTTTCTTTTATTTCTATATTATTATTTTGTTTCTTCGAGGGCAAATAAAATCTTAAGTTTTAGGAAGTTTGATAAAAAAGATTTTAAGCATATTTTGGGATTTATTTAATTAGGTCTCAATTACTTATTATGATTTAATAATGTCTTTTGGCTTCAATTCATATTGTTTGGACGTTATTATGTATTTTGTATGTTTTGTTGTTTTTGTATGAATTTGGAGCACATTGTGTTCAAGGATAACAAGATTAGAGATTTGAGCTGAAACTACGGAAGAAAGGAAGCCAATGGACTAGTCCTGGAGAAAACCCACGCAACACACAAGTCAATAGGTCCCAAAGACTCACTATCGACCCTATTATCGTCCGACAGTAGGGTCACTACTAGGTCACATTTCACAGCAACCAATATCGACCTGACTATTGATCGATGGTGTTGTCGATAATGGGTCAATAGACGTTATAAAATGGTCTAAAATCAGAGTTGATGGCTAAGCTGTGATTTTACACTATTAAAAATGACAAAAGAGGTCCATAAACATCAAGTTCTTACCACAAAACATCATTTGAAGCTTTATATCATCATCCACCATAGTTAGTCTAGGATTTCTGAGTTTGAGAGTAAGAATGCGTAGAGAGGAGCATTTGGAATTGAATATCGACACCAACCATAGAGTTATCTCCTTCTTTGTTTTTCAATATGAATCCTAGATGTTCGATGAATTGTCTCTATGAAGTTATGAATATGTCTATCTAATTTTCCCTTATTTTAAGGTTCGTATGAATATTGATTGAATAATATTCTTATTATTGATTCCGTTCAAGTATGACCCCTTTGTTTATTTTTGTGTTTTGTTCATGAGTGCTTGGAAATACTTGTGTTTCTAAAAGTAGTGATTGATTGGAAACTTTTCAAACTAATAGTTTGATAAATCATAATTCAAGAGATGAGATTTATTAAAAGACTCTCAAACACGAAACACTCTAATCAACAAGACCGAGAGGTTTGAGATTAGTAGTGAAGTCGTAAAGATCTTTAAAAACTTTTGGAGTTCTAAGTACGATTCCAAATGGACATGTTGTTTCATACATAATATCAACAGTTTAATCGTTTTAAGAGAAGGATCAAAATACAACTGTAGTTGGATTATAAGAGAATTGAATCAAAATTTACTTGATAAATTGAAAAGGATGAACATTATGAAATTATTACGATTCTAAACCCCAAATTATTCTTTAACTCTCGAGTTTCTCAACCTTTTCATACTGTGTTTTGATCTTTGTAAATCTCTTAGTTGATCGTTTTTATTATTTTATGTTCATATTCATAATGACATAGTTCAAACCGGTTCTTATCATTTAGATAAAACTACATTATCTATATTATATTATTTATCAATATTAAACTATTACATAGTCCTTTTGGGATTCGACCTTGTTCCTTTTATACTACATCTATATTGTATACTTGAGGTTAGATAAAGTATATTAATGATCAAGTTTTTATTACTCGAACCAATTCCTAGTTAAAACAAGGATCTATCAATGTGCTCTCCTTATTTTTGAACACTTTCCAGTTTGATGATAATTGAAAATCGGACAAGGGGCTCTAAGTTTTACAACTAATGATAGGCTGGGTTCGCTCCCCTTGTTTTTGAACTCTTTCTGGTTGATGATAATTGGATACTGAGCAAGGAGCTCCAACTTGCAAAACTTATGACTTGGCTGGATGTGCTCCCCTTATTTCCAAAATTGGCTTAGTCATAAGTTATTCAAGTTGGATCCCCTTTTCTAGTTCATAATTTTCATCAAACCAAGAAGAGATCGGCAATAAGGGGAGCACATCTAGCCTAGCAATTTGGAGCTTCTTGCCTGGTTCACAATTATCATCGAACCAAGAAGATATTGATAACTAAAGGAGCATATCTAACCCAAACATAATTATCATCGAACAAAGAAGATATTGGAAATAGAAGAGTACATCCAATTCAGTCATAAGCTGTGCAAGATGGAGCTCCTTACCCAGTTTGCAATTATCATCGAACTGGAAAGAGATCAATAATAAGTGGAGTACATCCAGCCCAAACATAAGACAGGCAAGATGGAGCCCCTTAACGGTTCACAATTATCATCAAAAGGGAAGGTATCGATAACAAGGGGAGTAGATTTAACTCAATCATAAGCTTCATAAGCTGGAGCGCCTTACCCGATTCGCAATTATCATTGAACTAAAAAGAGATTGATAGATCTACATGATAAGCAAGAAATTACACGCTAATTGACGATTTAATACCGATGATTTTATGTGCTTAATATTATCATATATGCTTATTTCTCGCATAATTGTTATTATGAGCAATCAAGCACCAATCGTATATTTCTTCTCTATTTTGTAGTATTTGGTGCTATATTTATCGAAGGATGTCTCACAAGGAAGTAGAGAAATGAGGATTGACGAATCGACGAGAGAAAAATCAAGAATCAAGATGCTGCGTCGATGACGCGTCGATGCCGAGGATGGCTCGAGTCAGTCGACGCGATGTGCGGTGTGACGCCGATGGTTGGCTCACGTCAGTCGACGCCATGTCGATGCCATGTCGACGCCATGTCAACGCTCACTCTCTGAAGTGTCGATTGGAAGGGCGTCAGTCGACGCTCACTCTCTGAAGCATCGATTGGAAGGGCATCAGTCGACGCCCATGCAGGACGACACGAGTGGGTGATGCGCGTCGATGCCGAAGGCTGGTTCGTGTCAGTCGACGCTCCGTCGATGCCGACTCGGCCGAGTTATTTTAGGAAGAATCTTGGGCGGCAAGAAATAGGAATTATATATAAACTCGACCCAAACTCATCAGAAATAGACTTTGACACAATCCTAGGGTTCCAAGGCTTGAAGAGGGGATCCCAAGTCACCCAATAAACAAGAGCTTGAATATCCAAGACCAACAATCCAAGATCTAAGCTTTCTTATCTCTTCCCTATCTTAGAACAATGTTTTATTTCTTTATTTTCCTGTTATTCTATGAACTCCATGAGTGAGTAGATTGTTTTATCTAGTTCTAGGGATGTTGAAACCCTCGTGAAACTATATTTAATTGATTTATGCAATATTGTTTTTCGTTCTTCATATGCGACTGTTTGTGTTGTTCAGTTTTCAATTTATGATTGCTTAATTCTTAATTTGGCTTGATCACCTAGATTAGGGATTGGTTATCTATCGCTAGAAATAGGATTGTTTCCCGTGTAATTGTCGTAATTTCTATTTCTATGAAGCAACTAATGATTATGAATCGTTAGGGACAACATAACATAGGTTGAATGAACCGAGCTTATGTGTTTATTGCCTAGATTAATCTATTTGCCTAATTATTAATGTTGTTTTTTGGTTGAATCTAGAGAGCTTATTCTAGGTTATTCAATAATTAGAATCAATTAAAGAGCTTATTTTAATTGAGTAAACTGTAAGGGCAAATTCGAGTAGCAGACTTATGGCTACTTAGGGTTTTTAGTTGCATATGATGAATGGATTATGATATTGTGATTGGTGAAATAAGTGGAACAGGGTGGAAACGGAACTAGGATTGGGAGCTTAATTGATTTGTCTTGTTATTTAAATTCTTTAGTTATTTATTTTGTTCTCTTAGATTAGTTTACAATTCTCACCCCGTTTATTTGTTTAAATAAAATACGAATCATCACAATTTAACCACACTCCTCGTGGGATTGACCCTTACTTATCACTACTACTAGTTGGTAGAGAGAAGTTGAGGAAAAATAAATATTTAATTTGACGCTTCAACGACGAGTGGTCAAATTTTGCAAAATTTGACCGCTCGTCGTTGAAACGTCAAAAATAATATTTATAAAAGTTCCTTGACTTTCTTCTACTAACTAGTAGCAGCGGCAAGCAAGGGTCGATCCCACGAGGAGTGTGGATTAATTTGTGATTATTCGTATTTAATTAAACTAAGAAAACGGGGGTAGAGATAATAAACTAACTAACGAGAATTAAATAACTAAATAAACAAAGAAAACATTTAAAATAATTAAACGAAACAAATAAGAAAATAAGAAATAATAAAATAATAACTTTCCAGTCCTAGTTCGGTTTCCACCCTCGTTCAATTCATTTAACCAATTGCAATATAAAATCCACTCATCATATGAAACTATAAACCCTAAGTAACAATAAGCTCTGCTACTCGAATTTTCCCTTATTGTGTATTTAATTAAAATAAGCTCTTTAATTAACTCTAATTATTGAATAACCTAGAATAAGCTCTCTAGATTCAACCCAACAACAACATTAGGAACCAGGCAAATAGGTTAATCTAAGCAATAAACTCATAAGCTCGGTTTATTCAACCTATGTTGTGTTACCCCTAATGATACAAGACCATTAGTTGCTTCAGAGAAATCGAAACTACGACAATTACAAGGGAAGCAGTTCTCTTTCTAGCAATTGATAATCAAATCCCTAATCTAGGTGGCCAATCCAAACTAAGAATTAAGCAATCATGTCACGAATATAGCAATCATGATATGTAAACAAGATAACACAAGCAATCGCATATGAAGAACGAAAGAAATACGCATAAATTAATTAAAACATAATATTACGAGGGTTTCCACATCCCTAGGACTAGATAAAACAATCATTCTCTAATGGAGTTCATATAATAATCGCAGAATCAATAAGAAGAGAAACATAATTCTAAGATAAAGAGGATAAGGAAGCTTAGATCTTGAATCTTGAGTTTTCAATCTTCAAGCTCTTGATGGATGGTTGAATTGGGCTCCTTTTGGTGCCTTGGAACCCTAGGATTAATGTTGTGCACGTTTTTTAAGTGTTATGGGGGGTATTTATAGGTTTATGAAGTCTTGGGCAATAAGAAACCCTTAAAAACGCGTTTGCTGGGCAATTGCGTCGACGTCGTGTCGACCGACGCATTTTGGATCGACGCAACAGAGAGTTCGTGGGCAAGTGCATTGGCCAGGACTTTCTATAACGGTTCTATCATCGGCCGATGTAGAATGTTGACGCGGTCGGACTGGGCGAGCAACGCAGGCAGCACTCGGCAGCGCTCAACAGGCTTGGTCGGCAGTCTGGTCGGCAGGATACTATAACGGTTCTTGACTGGCAGTGATGTTAGCTGTCCCCTGCTTTCTATAACGGTTAGTCCCAACGATAACCCATCTAGATAGCCCAGAATCGTCCTTTCTTTGCCAATTCACTCGTTTTGTCTCTCGTTTCCTCGTGCAACTCTTATTCATCATCCTTAAATCTTCAACTCACCAATTTAGCAACTACTTACTGCAAAATAGATCAAAAACACACAATTGGTGCTCAATTACTCATAATAATAAATATACGAGAAATAAATATATATAAGAATATTAAGCACATAAAAATATATGAATCAAACCATTAAATATCGTACAATTTCTCGCCTATCAAATTCCCCCAAACTTAAACCTTGCTTGTCCTCAATCAATATTAGAATTAAATCACAAAATAAATATAACATAAGTAAATCACTCGAATTGATTAAATGAACTCATCCGGACTCTAGACACCATTATATTTCTAGAAATCGCAAGCGTTTCATGTATTGACTCAAGTGACCCCAGTAGATTGGAAACCCCTTTTTATATACGTCATGTCAATGTACTATGGTTCCCCTTCGCTACTCAATGGTTTGACTCTATCCATTATTGGTCACGATCAAATATCTCGTCCACCCATTTATTATTTTTATTATTTTTTTTCAATTGAGACCCGCAACTCTGCACTACCGTTCTTGACTTGATAATGATGATAAGGCGCTGGATTGGAGGATCGTCTTGATAAGGTATTTGACTTGTTTAGTTCACCTCCACTTTGTTTGAGATTTTGATTGTATGATGCGCCACTTGAATACGTGCATGAATTTGTTGAGCTACTATCATTTTCATTAGATTTCGCCCTTAGTATTTGTAAGCGAATTGCACTTGATAATACGGATAGGCAGCTGTTTCAGCAACTCAATTCTTTTTTTTTTTTTTCAATTTTCTACTTACACCATGCCGGTATACCCCAACCGGACTTTATTTGACTTCTGTTTTGACTAACGAGATAATTTCACACAACCACCAACTTCAAGGCCCCACGCAAACTCATATTGAGTACGACAACCACAAATACACATCAACAACGCAACAATCAAGAGTTGACGCCCCACAAATGGATCACAAAAGTATCTAACATGCGTACCATTGATTCCTAAATCAAATGATGACTAAAGAATTTAACCGAAACATAATTCAACAAAGCTAATTCAAGCAAGTACTTTTAACCTTTTAATTCAGTTCCCGGAATTTATCACAAAAAAATTCAAAACTTTAGCAATTTTTAGCACAATATCCCCAATAATAAATCATTAATTCCCACTCCCCCAAACATAAACTTTAGCTTGTCCTCAAGCGAACACAACACAAGAACAAGCAAATAAATCAAAAGGGAAGAGCAAGGAAAAGAAATCACCCGGGATAAATGTCGAGGGGGTCTCGGTTCCAATGACGATCTTTTTTTTTTTAATATGGCCCAATCATCCAAATCAACCAAGCTTTCTCTTCCTTAAACTGCAAAATAAAAATAAAATAGAAAATATTGTAAACATTGGGTTGCCTCCCAACAAGCGCCTTTTCTTAACGTCGTCGGCTCGAAGTGCTACCCCTCAATTCCATGGGGATTTCGGTGGAGGTCTCAAAGTACACGGAGTCCCCGTGACTTCATCTTCCTCAAATCTCACTCTTTTAAACGTCGGATGCTTAACCGGATCTTTTCGACTTGGTAGTGATTTCTCATAGGATTTAGCAAAAACAGTGTCGTCTATCACCACGTATGGAAGGTCATCGGTCGCCACCTTCACGAAAACTTCATCCTCGTACACCGCATCCTCCGTTGGGTGCTTAACTGGATCCTTCCGATTTTGTGCTGGCTTCTAATCAAAATTGGTAAATGTAGTTTCGTCCACCACCTCAAATGGAGGGATCGTAGTCACCACCTTCTCTAAATCTTCACCCCGCACAGGCGTCTCGTCATCCTCCTTCATCACTTGGTACTCATTCCATTATGGCAATGGCTTTGGCTTTGGCTTGTCTTCGATCGGATAAACGATGGAATCATTCGTAAGCTCGACTTTGATAGGAGAAACGATGGAATTAGGAACATCATTTTTAAGCTCAGGAAGACTATGGTCAACATGTATCTGCCTTGTTTCGTCTTCCTCTCTCTCGTATTCATCCTCTAAATCAGGCGCTAAAACCTCCGGAGCTTCGAATTCCTCCACATCTTGCGGCATAATGGCGCTAACGCTTCCCATATTCACCTCAGGCTCAAACGGCCATCGTTCCTCTAACTGTACGTCCAACTGGCTTACGTGGTCCGCAATTGGACTCACTTGAGCTTCTAGAGTTCCTAGACTGGATTGCATGTTATGTTCATCGTGCTGCCACCCATCTATTTTCTGTTGGAGCTTCAAGATGTTCATCTCTATGTCTTTTACCATCTCTATGAGATCTGGGGACACTGTTTGTGTTTATGGGCGGTTATCATATTGATTCGAAAAGTCTTGTGCCCTTTGAAAATTTATAGGGTCCCCCCATCTTGGCTCGTAAGGATAAGGATCATAATCTCTTTGCCGGTTTCGAGTCTCATAGAAGTTCGCTTCAATCCTAGCTCGTAGCGTTGGGCAATCATCGGTGACATGATCGAATGTATGGCACAATCTGCATGGTCGAACCTGAGGGATCTTTTCCATAGCCCACTCATTGTGTTGCTGGAGTCGCAAAGTGTTAGCCGTCATTGTTTTCACCAAATTCTTTAGCGATGGCCCGAGATTTTGTTCATCCAATGGCTCAGGATAGTATTGTGGGTATTGATAATTGAAGAGCGGTCAACCATTCCCAAAAGGTTGCCTCTCCATTCCATACCTAGCATCATAAGAATAAAATTGGTGAGAGTATGCTGCCATTCCAAAAGATATATATGTTTTTTTTTTATAATTTTTTTTAAAGTAAAATAATAAATACGTAAAAATCGCAATTTAAACGCGCCACTCCCCGACAACGGCGCCAAAATTTGACCGCTCGTTGTTGAAGCGTCAAAAATAATATTTACAAAAGTTCCTCGACTTTCCTCTACTAACTAGTAGCAGCGGCAAGCAAGGGTCGATCCCACGAGGAGTGTGGATTAATTTGTGATTATTCATATTTAATTAAACTAAAAAAACAGGGGTAGAGATAATAAACTAACTAACGAGAATTAAATAACTAAATAAACAAAGAAAACATTTAAAACAATTAAACGAAACAAATAAGAAAATAAGAAATAATAAAATAATAACTTTCCAGTCCTAGTTCAGTTTCCACCCTCGTTCAATTCATTTAACCAATTGCAATATAAAAATCCACTCATCATATAAAACTAAAAACCCTAAGTAACAATAAACTCTGCTACTCGAATTTTCCCTTATTGTGTATTTAATTAAAATAAGCTCTTTAATTAACTATAATTATTGAATAACCTAGAATAAGCTCTCTAGATTCAACCCAACAACAGCATTAAGAACCAGTAAAATAGGTTAATCTAAGCAATAAACTCATAAGCTCGGTTTATTCAGCCTATGTTGTGTTACCCCTAATGATACGWGACCATTAGTTGCTTCAGAGAAATCGAAACTACGACAATTACACGGGAAGCAGTTCTCTTTCTAACAATTGATAACCAAATCCCTAATCTAGYTGGCCAATCCAAATTAGGAATTAAGCAATCATGTCATGAATATAGCAATCATGATATTTAAACAAGATAACACAAGCAATCGCATATGAAGAACGAAATAAATACGCATAAATTAATTAAAACATAATATTACGAGGGTTTCCACATCCCTAGGACTAGATAAAACAATCACTCTCTAATGGAGTTCATGAAATAATAGAAGAATCAATAAGAAGAGAAACATAATTCTAAGATAAAGAGGATAAGGAAGCTTAGATCTTGAATCTTGAGTCTTCAATCTTCAAGCTCTTGATGGATGGTTGAATTGGGCTCCTTTTGGTGCCTTGGAACCCTAGGATTAATGTTGTGCACGTTTTTTAAGTATTATGGGGGGTATTTATAGGTTTATGAAGTCTTGGGCAATAAGAAACCCTTAAAAACGCGCTTTCTGGGCAGTTGCGTCGACGTCGCGTCGACCGACGCGTTTCGGATCGACGCAACAGAGAGTTCGTGGGCAAGTGCATTGGCCAGGACTTTCTATAACACATCTGTCGTCGACCGATGTAGAATGTTGACGCGGTCGGACTGGGCGAGCGACGCAGGCAGCACTCGGCAGTGCTTGGTAGGCTTGGTCGGTAGTCTGATCGGCGGGACTGGTCGGCAGGATACTATAACGGTTCTTGACTGGCAGTGATGTTAGCTGTCCCCTGCTTTCTATAACGGTTGGCCCCAGCGATAACCCATCTAGATAGCCCAGAATCGTCCTTTCTTTGCCAATTCACTCGTATTGTCTCTCGTTTCCTCGTGCAACTCTTATTCATCATCCTTAAATCTTCAACTCACCAATTTAGCACCTAATTACTGCAAAATAGATCAAAAACACACAATTGGTGCTCGACTACTCATAATAATAAATATGCGAGAAATAAATATATATAAGAATATTAAGCACATAAAAATATATGAATCAAACCATTAAATATCGTACAATTTCTCGCCTATCACTACAACCCGGGGTCATTTAATTAACTTATAGTTCAGAATATAGATCAAATATATTTATTCATTAAGTAATATGAAGTTGCATTTATAGTTATTAACTTAAGCATAATATTTTTTGAGATGACACATGTTTCAGGGCCTTAGTAAGGTCAAACTCCACCAATCCTCTAAATCATAAGCTCCTCTTATGAAGACTCGCTGAACTTTGTAAGGGCCTTCCCAATCAGGCTCTAGATTTTTTATATTATCCAACCATCATCTTGTATAAGCACTCGGTCACATACGTGAAATCTCTATTACTTGACTTGTTGTTCTAAGTTGCTTGTACTTGTTTATTATACTTTTCAACTTGTAAGGTAGACATAACCCTCTTTTCATTTATCATATCCAATGCTTCCTTTAATAAGGTAATATTATTGTGCTCATCATAATTTAAGACCTTATACGACTCCACACCTACTTCAGTGAGAATGATGGCCTCCATCCCATATACTAGACTAAAGGGGACTCCTGTAGTGGATCGAGGTGTCATCTTATATGACCAAGACACTAAATATAGCTCGTCAACCCATTTACCACCTAATTTATCCAGGTGGACTTTCATTCCTCGTACTAAAATTCAAATGGTAATCTCAACTTACTCATTTACTTGGGGATGAGCCACCAAGGTAAATTGTTGCTTGATTTTAGATTCTTCACACCATGCTCAAATTCTCCTCTTATTAATTGGGTCTTAGTTCACTCGTGTTATACAATACCAAAAACATATATCGGAGAATAAGAAACTCATCATCTAGGGCTCACATATGGAAGCTTACGATTTGGCCTCTACGCATTTTATAAAGCACTCCACTACTACTATCAGCATTTTCCTTTCTCCACTAGCCTCCGAGAAGGGGCCGACCAAGTCCACGCCCCACTGAAAAAATGGGGAAGGGGAACTCATTATCATCATATATTCTATTAGAATATTTATGGAGGGTTCATGTATCTGACACTTCATATAATACTGAATGAGCTCCACCGTGTCTCTCTTCATGCTTGACTAAATGATTCCTGCTCATAGAGCCTTTAATGCCATAGCTTGGCCTTTGGTATGATCAACACAGTCTCCCTCATGGATCTCGTGAAACACGATTCATCCTTCCTCTTTTTCCAGCATCGAAGTTAATGACTCATATATGAACATTTATACGGAATGCCATCAATCAAGAAAAATCAAAATGCTTGTCTGAAAAGCTTGATATCTATCTACTTTGTTCCCAACCAAATATGCCCTTATATTAGCTTCCCAGTCTTCACTTTCTTCGATGCACATTATTTCTTGCTCTACACTACTGCTCGGTAGATCTATCAATATAATGTTTCTCAATTTATAATCTACCAACGCACTTTCAATTTTGTCCAATAGATCTGCTCGACCATTCTCCAAATGTGGCACACATTCTAATTTAAACACCGTGAATCATTAGCAAAGCTTTTCAACCATCTCCATGTATTTTTTCATTCTTTATTCATGGAATTCAAATTCACTCTTCATTGACTCGTGATGAACTATGAATATGAGTATACTACTACATTTTGAATTTCAATGTCGATCTCTATCTTCAATCCTACTATTACTGCTTTATGTTCTACCTCAATGTTGGAAGCACGAAACCCGAATATTACTGCAAACTCAACCAGACCCTGCTCAGGCTTCGTAAGGAGAATTCCTGCTCCAGAGCCACTGATCATCGAAAAACCATCTACACGCATGAACCACCTCGGCTCCACTCATTTAGGAGTCTGTTCAGTAATTCCTTATTGTATGAAATCATCTAGGGCTTGCTCCCTGATTGTTGTCATAGTTTTATACATAATATTGTGCTCACTTAACTGAATTGCCCTCTTTACTAAACATCCCGATGTAATCGGTTTTCCTAATGTCTTCTATATTGGCAGGTTGGTCCGTATTATTAGTTTATGACTCATGAAATATGGGTTCAACCTTTGTACTACTATTATTACCACTAAAGTTCCCTTTTCCAACTCCGAATAGTGGGCCTCAGTGCTTGTAACATCCAATTTGTGCAAAAGATCAACTTTTGTTGAGCATTCTCTTCCCATAGTAGGACCAAACTGATAACTACCTCACCCACCGATATATACATGAAAAGGTCTTCCTCTACCAAAGGCTTAATTAGTAAAGGTAGTTCATCCATGAAAACCTTCAAGTTATAAAATGCATTTTGTGCTTCTTCTGTTCACTCAAACTTATCCCCTTTCCTCAAAATTTGTAAGAAGTTGAACCCTTTCTCTGCTGACTTAGCTATAAAACAACTTAATCATGTTATTCTACCTGTGATCACTTGTATCTCTCTTATTCTTATGGGTGGTTTCATTTCTAGAACCACTCAACTCCTTTCCCTGTCACCATGTATTCCAAAAACTTCCCTTATCACATGCCAATTAAGCACTTTGCCAGGTTTAGTTTCATCTCATACTTCTTTAGTATGTTGAATGTCTTCCTTAGGTTGGCTACGTGTGTGTTAGCTTTCTTAATTTTTACTAGCATATCATCTACGTAAACCTCCAAATTTCATCCAACTATCTTTTGATTATCTTGTCCATCAAGCATTGGTAGGTGGCCCCAGCATTTTTTAATTCGAATGGCATGGTGACGTAATAGTGTATTCCATTCTATGTGATGAAACTCACAATTTTCTAGTATTCTGGTGCTACCATGATTTGGTGATACCCTTGTAAAGCGTCCATCATACTCAGTAGTTTGCACTCGGAGGTAGAGTCCACTGATTTGACCACTATGGTATAATGAATAATGATCATTAGGGAATGTTTTGTTCAAACCTCTAAAATTGATGCACATGAGCCATTTAGCCTCACCTTTTAGTACCATTATTGCATTCGACGGCAATTCGAGGAACTGTGATCGATGATTTCTTAACACTCTAATTTGAAATTGGTTTTGAGAAATCATCTTCGCAATAATACGGAGTCGATTGTAAAGCGGTAAGTTGAATCCAAGTCGTGTCTCTCGAGGATTGATGTTATCGGCAATCGTGTTTCTAGTTAATCTCTTGTTAATCTAAATTACACTAATTTACTCTAAGAAAGCAATAAGTCATTTGGTTGGGTTTGAGTTTTTAAATTCTAATGTTTGAATTGAAATGGAAGCTTTGAAAACACTAACTAAGGCAAAAGGTTAAGGGATATTAAGTGCTTGCTTGAAAGTAACTAGTTTAAGGAAATTAATTAAAACTTAATTAAAAACTTTTAACAAATTAAAGACTACTAAAGTGGGGGGAGCTTGCAAGTTTTTGAAAGAGAAAAGGGAGAGAAAGTCAAAGCTTTACAATTTAAAAGGGGATTCATGGTCAAGGAGCATTGTATATGGAGTAGTCAACTTAATTAAAGAGGAAAGCCCCATTTGTCTTTCCATGACCAAAAGTTTGTTTAGCCAAAAGGATTAAAAAGCTTTAATGGAGTTTATACAAAAAGAAGAATAAAAAGATAGAAAATTAAATTGAGGATTTGAAATGCAAGGAAAAATAACACAAGCTAAAACCTAACAACTAACACACAAGCAATAACAATAAAACAAGAACAACACACAATAGAAAAGATAAATATTACTACTAAGTTTCATTCCAAACAAAAGCTTCAAGATTTAGCTATAATCTTCAAAAGTTAAAGAAAATCTTCACCACAAGAAAATCTACAAATGATGGAGATGCCACCTTCTACAATAACTCATTATGAGAATCTAACCCTACCTAACTAAACTACTCTAAGGATCTATGAGCTAAGATTTAAGATGCAATGGAATAGTAGAGGTCTTGGGAGATATTGAACATGCTCAAGAATCAGCCCAAGAATGGATAAGGTGGTTGGGGAATAGGCTGGGTTTTATAGAGAGGGACGCATGGGGAAAATCGTCAAAATGCCAAAAACCCAAAAAATTTCTGCGATGCAGTCGATCGGTAGAGGACCTATCGATCGACTGCCTGTCGATTGGTGGGATGACAGTCGATCAACTGCTTTGTTGTTCAAACAGAACCAGCCTCAGTGAAGCAGTCGTTTTGGGTCATTCGGTCGATCGGCCGCTCACAATCGGTCGGTAGGTGAGCAGTCGATCGACTGGTGTCTGCTTCCGGCTTAGTTTTCTCATTTTCCGCTCCAGAACGTCCTTCGTTTGTCGTTTCATGTCCGTGCTATGTTCCTGAGCCGAACTTTTGTGTTCCTTTCAAAATTAAAATCCAGTTAAACAAGTCCGTGTCTACGTTTGAAAGGGTTTAAGTTCGGCCACAAGAGAACGGGGTCACTTGTAGACTGGCAAGTTAACTCGAGTCGATCTCTCGAGGAATGGAAGTCGGAGTCAATGAGGTTTATTATACTAATAGCACAACTTCTAATTCTAAAACACGCGATCAAGTGGGGGTTTTGAAAGCGACTTATCCTTAATAAACGCAATCTCTTTTTGCCTCGAGGGTGTCAACCTCTCGACAAGTTGTAAAAAAAGTAATTTTACGAACTCGATTAAGAGCTATCTAATATCAAACGGTAAATTATGAAATACACTCAACTCTTATCTTGCTTAACCAATAATTAACTAACATTCAAATCACTTCACTAATCATAGAACACTAAACAATGTAATCACTGTACTACTACTGGATCATTACCCAATACTAATCATGCTCAGCATTCAATCAAGATTCTAAACAATTGGAATGATTAAAATGCAGCAACTTATGCGACTAAATTGATCATAACTTCATCAATGATTAAATAACAATTCCTTATCCAAACATCATCAACCAAAACACGGGCATAACTAATTCGATCAATCAATAATACAGCAAACTATCAATACAATCTCATCCAAGTTGTTCACCAAATGAATCATAACAATTACCAAATTAAACTAATTACGATCACTACAAGAAAACGAGTTTAGAGTTTACTAATCGTCGAAACTACTTCCAACGAATGTTGATGATGAACTAGCCCACTCCGGAAGTTGCGTTAGGATCTCAAGGCTTGTCACGAACCTTGGTTCCAGTGACGAACGATGGCTGTGAATAATCAAATCGTGCTATGGGTGCCGTAAGGGCTTTTATGCTAGAGGTGTGAGAGATGTGTCAAATCTCTCTACCTTTGAGGTGTTTGGTGGCTTCTTTAGCCTCTCCCAAGTCCCCTCTGGCCAGTGCTCCCGAACCCTAACCTTCCTCTTCAGTTTTAAAGACTCCAAGACGTTTCATAACTGAAGATTTCAAAAAATTCTGCATGCGTAATGTATATGTCCGATCGGACAAAGGCTTCTGTCCACAGCTTCGATCGGTGCGCCAGTTTGTCCGGTCGGTGTGTGCTTCATCAGTCAGTCCGATCGGACATACACGTTGTCCGATTAGATGAGTGTCCTTCGGGCCACTTTTGAGCGTTGCTTCTTCTATCTTTGTCTTTCGGATCCACCGGACACTCTAGCTGTATGAGAAAATAGAGAATTACTCTCATTTGGACCGATTATTGAGCAATAAGTCAGAAAGTTAAGCAAGAATGTAAAGAATGCAAAACAATGCAATTGAACCTAACCTTAACCCGAAAAAGAGAATAAAAAGACTCAAACATGACTCGATTATGTACAAATTCGTAACAAATACGTACGAATCAACCACCCCTTGCTTAATTGGTTTGTTCGTCCTTGAACAAACGAAAGAATCAAAATCAAGAGAAGTGAAGGTAGTTAGAGTTAAGAGTCATGTTGTGCATATAATTTAGTTTTGAAAATATAAACACTTTTGCCGAAAACCATAAGGCTAACTCATATTACTGCTTCACCTTCAAATCGAAAGAATGCATCCTCACAAAAGGGAAATATATCATGGTGCACTCAATTGCTCGTGTTTTTCAAAAGGTAAGTGTATACGCTCGGATCAACAAAAATGCATTCAACAACTCGTGAAAATAAAAGACTCGTATATTGCATATGTGTGCACATTTAATCAAGAATCGGATTAGGACTTTCTAGGGTTGGAATGTAGGCTCTTTGGTAAGGTATGTCATATATAAAGATGTGTGGCTAACTTGCAAACAAACGCAATCAATAACTCACTCAATCTAAAATTTTAAGCATAGAGCATAATTTTGCTCCTCATTCTTCCCAAACAGCCATATATCATCATTGTTAGCCTTTTATAGCTAAGGCTATTTCTAACCCCAAAACTGAATAAACTCGCCCAATCTTAAGGAAAAAGAGTGTTAGTTCCTTCTGTACTCGTTTGCCTATATAAATAGGCCTTATTCTAAACTCTTTTTCCTCTTTTTTTTTTATATATTTTCTTCTTTTTTTTAAAAAAAACATTTTTTAATAGTATCCACTAATTCCCACCTTGTAATCGTCATATCTTAATAAACCAATGAAAAATAAACTCTCATCTCACAAACTTAAACAAAATAAGAGCTACAATTAAGCTCGTGGCTAACAAAGAGACGGAATAAAAGCTCAAGGGGGCTCATTGGGGATTATAGTGGTTTTATTTTTTGAATATAGCCGAAATTGGGTTTTATATGTGCCTATCGTCATTTCTAAAACCAAATGTACACATGCGACTTAGAGACTTCTCAAAACACTTATCGAATCACAACATGAAATGTTGATAAACACACAAGGATATTTACAAGGGTTTTATTCAAGCTTTTGAGTACAAGTGATCGAGTTTTTAAAGCTTCGCGAGATTTGCAAACGACTAAGTGTTGTTTTAAATGAATATGTAAGTAGGTATTGGAAATTTTGCACTAAACAAGCTCAAAAGACTCCACGAAAAATCACACAATACATGATTTTGACAGGCACGCCTATACAAACACAATTCAGTATGGGCACATATTCAACAAAAGTTGACGTAAGTTGACTAGCACTTTGTTACAAAAATGTGACTAAGTTACCCAAAATGGTTCGAACTAGACATGCATGGGACTCTAAAGTCCGGGTCGTGTACAGTGTGTTTCATCCGATCGGTCACCTATCTTCTCCGATCGGATAGATATCCAGAAGGTTCAATCCGATCGGTCATCTCTGTGTGTCCGATCGGACGACACAGTCCCCTCCCCCTGTTAAGAAAAATAAGCAAACTCCTGGTTTCTAGAATGCTAAACATGAATATGGGGAGATCAAATAAGTGCACAGAGCCATAGCAAGAAGTTTAACGAACTATAAGTTAACAATAATCATCCATGCATAAACATAAGAAAATATTAATACATCTAACAAATCCGAATAATAATAAAAGTCAAAGACAGCACTCAAGGTCCTCCAAGCCAGTTTTTATTGGCCTACACTATTCGGCGATGCACACCAATACTGTAAGACATGTGATAGATGTCAACGATAGGGAACGATAGGAAAGAAGGACGAGATTCCTTTGATACCCAACCAAGTAATCGAGATATTCGATGTATGGGGCATCGATTCCATGGGTCCATTCCCAAAGAGTGGAGAGTACGAGTACATACTCGTAGGAGTTGGTTATGTGTCAAAATGGATGGAGGCAATCCCAACTCGGAAAGCAAACTCTGCAACTGTTCTCAAGTTCATTCAAGAGAACATTTTCAGCCGGTTCGGAGTACCAAGGACAATCATCAGCGATGGGGGTAGCCATTTCTGCAATCGAGCTTTTAATCGACTAATGAGTAGGTATGGGGTGCGCCGCAAGGTGGCAACTTCTTACCACCCACAAACCTTGGGGCAAGTGGAGACGAGCAACCGACAAATCAAGGTCATTCTAGAGAAACAGTGAAACTAAACCATAAGGACTGGGCGACAAAGTCGATTGACGCATTGTGGGCATACTGTACAGCCTACAAAATAGTGTTGGGCATGATCCCATTTCGGTTGGTTTATGGAAAATCTTGTCACCTCCCCGTGGAGTTGGAGCATCGAGCGGAATGGGCAATTCGCATGTTGAATCTAGATTTGAACGAGGCAGGGGGTATATGAATCTGGAATTGAGTGAACTGGAGGAGATTAGAAATGATTCATACGAGATGGCGTGGGCGAGCAAAAGGAGAATGAATGAAATGAATGACTAAAAGCTCATCCATAAGAACTTGGAGGTAGGTAAGTTAGCCTTGCTCTTTAATTCTTGTTTCAAGCTCTTTCCAGGAAAATTAAGGTCGAAATGGAGCGGCCCATTTTTGATCACCGACATCAACGAGTTTGGAGCCGTGGCCTTACTTGATGAGAAGAGTAATTCTTCTTTCCAAGTCAATGGAGACCGGGTGAAGTTGTATCATGGGGGACCTATTTATTAGAAAGATCACGAAGTGGTGATACTCAACGATCCCGCTCGAGAAACTTGAACCTCAAACAAGGTACCGTCAAGCATGAGACGTTAAACGTTGCACTTCTTGGGAGGTAACCCAAGTCCTTCTCTTTTCTTTTCTTCACCCTCTAATACTTGTATATATATATATATATATATATATATATATATATATATATATATATATATATATATATATATATATATATATATATATATATATATATATATATATATATATATATATATATATATATATTTGTCTATTTAAGAAACGAGTTTCCTATCACTATCCGATCGTAGATCTACATGTAACCAATCGGACTCTTCTGGACAGATGTCCGATTGGAGGTTATAAGTGACCGATCGGATGAGAGGTGCGAGAGAGTTATTTTGGAAGGAATATTGCCATGCAGGAAAGATTAATTTAGTAAGGAATTCCGGGAATCTTTGCTGAGGTAAGGTGATCTTTAATTGGGGGAATTATCTTCGTGCTTAGTGAAGTTTATATTTTCTTTCCCTCATCTCGATTTTATTTGATTCTGAAAATCCCTTTTCCTCTACTCTCACCGCCTATATAAACCCACACTCACCACTTAAAATTCCACACCACCTTCTTTTCTACTCTTTCATATCCTCCATACTTACAAGCAGTCAACGAGAACTATGAACCATCATAACAACATCAGTTATGGATGGGTAACCCGACAGAAATACGAGGACACCGTAGATAAGTTGGAGAGTGAGTTGGAGGATCACCGTGAAAAGATCCACAAACTACAAGCCGATCTCAACGACTGTCTCACCGAAGAGATCGCTCTGACCAACAACATCGAGCGCCTTCACAACATCTTGAACGATGCAGACGCCAAGATCATTCGGCTGAAGGACAAGATCGTTGGGCTCGAAGCTCAAGTGGAGGACCTTTACGAACTAGCCTTTTGGACACATACAATCTCCTAAATAGTTCACAAGGCTGCCGATTTGAAATGAATAATTGTGTTTCTCTAAGTGGATGTTATTAAGTCTAGTTTGCGTTATTATCTAAATAATGAGTTTTTTTGCTCAAAAAACTGAAATAAATAATTATTTGGGTGTGGTACAATTTGCTTGTTCTTAATGTTCGTTTGTGAATTGTTGCAGTATGTTGTGTATATATATATATATATATATATATAATAAACATAATAATATTAATCAAAATAAAATAAAATAATAATAATAAAAAGAATCGTGAACAGAGCTATCCGATCGGACAAATGCTTATACCGATCGGACCATACGTATTGGACAGCAGCTTGATCGGACACAGGCTTACCGATCGGCCCAAACTTACTGGACGACAGTCCGATCGGTCAAAGGCCCTGTCCGATCGGACTATTACACAGGTTTATAAAAGGCAGACCTCCAGTCGAGATTTCTTTTACCCTAAACACCCAATTTTCTTCCTTTGCAGAGCGAGAACGATGACATTCCTCTCCCCACTTTCACCAAACAACGAATTAAGAACACAAACGCATCCGGTCGGAGACAAAGTGCAAGTAATTCGCACCCGCCCAGAGAATTCAGAACTTGGAACCAAATTACCCAAACCACATCAACTCTCCAATTTCTGAAAATTTCAAGGTAAAATAGCTTGAACCCGGACTTGATTAACTGCTTGGGAGTTGGTTTGCAGGTGTTATATACATTGGGTGGTGGATGGAAGAGGTTTGATTGTTTTTGGGTATTAGTCTCAAGTCACACAGAAGGTGTTCGACAAAATTTCTGTGAGAGTTTTTATTGCTTATTCGTGAAATCTCTGCATCCAATATGGAACCCGGCTCTCGTCAAAGGCGTGGGAATAATCCGAGCAGGGGACTGAGCAACACCCGGGGAGGGTTAGATCCTTTTAACCTTTCAGACGATCGTGAGGTTACGCTCTATAAGTCCTTAATAAAGAGGGACATCTATCATCCCCGATTTATCGACATCCACTTCTGGGAGGAGAAAGTTAACATAGGAGATAAAACAGTAGAGAAACTCATAAAGGGAATCGGGGCCCTCGACCTAATGAAGTGGGCCGACGTGAATCAACCCGGTTATCGCACTCTTATGCTCGAATTCTTCCTAACATTCAAGGCATTCGCCGATGGGTCCTTCGAGTGTCGTCTCCGCAACCGAACGCTCCACACCTCCAGGGGTGACCTCGACGTCATCTTTAGAATTGATAGAGAGAGAGAGAGGGGCAGACGAGGCACTTGAGCTCTACGACTATGATAAGAAAACTTGGTGGACCAAACTCTATGGATCACCACCGGAGCCCGGATGCCATTTCAATTCGACGTCCTTGAAGTCAAACGCCGTCTATATAACTTACAAGTTCTTCATGCAAGTATTCTTGGGTAAAGAGGACGCAACAAGAATATCTTCCTACGATTTGAAAGCACTGTGGATCGCGTACCACCGAGGCAATGCAAACATCTATCCACTTTTGATCGCTGCAATTGAAGATGTTCAACAAGTGCGGGAGAAGAAAATGGCAAAGCTCACCTTGGGAGCCTTTATCACCGAGCTTGCACGACACCACGGTTGTGACCCCTATGACGATGACATTGTGTATCCGAGTGTGGAAATGTTGGTTGAGAGTCGGACGGTTAATGGCTGAAACGTAGCTATTCTGACGTTCATGTTGACTTCGGAGAGGAAATTAAGAAATCGAGGACACCGACGATGATGATGCTGATGAGGATGATGAGGGGGAGGATAACGAAGATAATGAGGATGACAACGAGGAGGAGAAAGCGAACGATGAGGATGGAGGAAATGGGAACACTAGTTCCCGGACTTACGAGCATGACGATTATGGGGAGGGTTTGAACTACTCGAACGAGTAGTGGAGGTAGTAGCAGGACTTCCAGGCGCGCATGTTGGACCAAATGAGGCAATTGAGCTTTAATCAAGAGGAGCACACAAGAACCACTCGAAAAGATGCCTGGGAAGCACGAGAGGAGGCACAGGAGGAGGCAAGGTATTTCCGGAACACATTAACTATGCTAGGCACTAACTTGGCCGAAACGAATCAGAATCTTGCCCGGTTGACCAACAACGTTGAAGCAAATCACAGATACCTTGTCACGATTGACAAGCGCCTCTTCTGTCTTGAGCAACGCTACCCACCTCCACCTCCGGACGACATGGACCAGTAGGAGGGCCCATGCCCCATTTGTATCATCACTCTATCCAACTTTTATCTAAATGTCCTCCCTCATCATGGCAAAACCTCAACACACCAATCTTCTTCTCGTCTGGTATGCATCTTCGAAAAAGTCCATCCTTGTATTGCTTATATAAGTAAAGGTCGTCTCAAAAGAAACTCCTGTATTTAAACAAAAATCTCTTTCTTTCTTGCAAAGAAAGGTGATTATGGATAATCTTGCAAGCAAGGTAATTAAAAAAATCGGCATACCAAGGTTCATTGACTTTTTCAATGGCATTCGCACTCTCATATGGAAAAACATCATCCACAAAATCAATTTTGTTAGAATCTCCCTCTATTAGCATACGAGACAGATGATTAGCAACCACATTCTCACATCCTTTTCTATCCTTGATTTCAACATCAAATTCTTGAAAAAGAAAAATCCAAGGAATCAATCTTGGTTTACTTTGGATTTTAGCAAATAAATGTCGAAGGGCTGCATGATCAGTGTGCACAATCACCTTTGAACCAACGATATAAGAACGGAACTTATCTAATGAAAACACAACTGCAAATAGTTCACGTTCCGTAGTGGTATAATTACGTTGGGCACTATTTAACATATAGCTCGCATAATAAATGACCCTGATTAGCACGAATTTGTCTTGGTTTTTATTAGTATTTTAGTTTATTTTTCTACTTGTTTTTGGTATAAGTTGGACGATTTAAGCATAATTCCGTATTTTTATAATTCCAGCTTATTTTACCGCATTTTGATCGTAATTGATGCAAATAGGTGATATGTCGTTGTTTTCACCATACACCTAAGTAACCGGAAGAGTTCAGCGCGTAATAGACAAAGTTCGATGTTCAAGAATAGGAGAACGAGCTTTTCGGAGAAACGAGTAGCAAAAGATTGAGAAACGGAGACAGACGCTCTGTCGCGTTGATTGACGCGAGCGTCGATGCTCCGTCGATGCGAGCCATGATCCGCGTCAGTCGACGCAAGGCTGACGCACTGTCGATGCTACATTCTGAAGCATCGATTGAAGGGGCGTCAGTCGACGCAAGGTCGACGCAACCTTCTGAAGCGTCGACTGAAGGGGCGTCAGTCGACGCAATTCTCTGAAGCGTCGATGCAAGCCCGCGTTAGTCGACGCACCCACCCAGCCGACACGCACACCCAGGCAGCAGCGACGCCGAGCATCAGCGTGTGTCAGTCGACGCACCGTCGACGCGACGGCCCAGTTTCGTGATTTTTAGGGTTTTTTGTGCGTCAAGTCATGAAATAACTATATAAACCCTTCATATTTCGGATTAAACAGACAACCACGACCCAAAACACTTACCTAGGGTTGAGAAACCTATTTTCAACACCCTACAACATATTTTCAAGCTCTACGTCGAAGATTCAAGATCCGAAGCACCAAGACGAAGACGTTCGTTCAAGTTCCGATTTCTCGACGAAGAGCAACCACCAACAACCCGAATTCGCAGCAATCTTTCAGCACCTTTAGCTACTTAATAAGTTCTCTAAACTCTAGTTATTCTTAGTTTAATTCTAGATAATTTATGTTTAATTATTTCGTTTGAATTTCTAGTTTCGTTAATTTATTTCGAATCGTTTGAACCGTTGAATCGCTGAGCGTTTGAACCTTAGAATTTCGTTTTTAATATTAATTAGTCGCTGCGTTTATTCTCTTGTTCATGCTTGGTGATGATTTGTTCAAGATTAATTTAATTATTGCTTTAGTTTTGATAATAGTTGATAATTGGTTATTGCTATGTTATTGCTTGAGAATTTTGAGATTGATCTTATTGTTCTTGAGAATCACATGTTTAGTTTAATTCGTAGTATTTCATGCATGCTAGATAATTAATTTAGAATATTAGATAATTTAGTTTGAAGCTTTAGTTAATTAATTAGAATAAATTAGTTAGTTTAAAATAATTAGTTGATGCTTTTAAATTTATTAGTAGTTGATAATTTTCAAAAACCAAATTTATACAAGTTCTCGTGTTAAACATTGTGGTTAAACAAATATTAAAAATTCCGAACATCAGTCCTTGAGAGACGACTCGAGTTAAGCTTGCCAACCTACACGCGATCCCGTTCTCTTGCGGGCGAGCTATTAAATCTCTGACAATTATTTATAAAGTAGGCACACACTAAAGCTCGAATCAAAAATTAGCACCGTTGTCGGGGACTGGCATAGGTTTTGATAATGTTTGTTCGTGTTATTTTATGCTTTTCCGTTTATTTGTATAAAGTTTCTTTGATTGCCACTCGATGCGTTGATGTTGTTTGTTGTTGATGCTAGGACGTCGAAGTCTTAGAAATGAACTTGCTATATATATAGAAAACATCGGATGAGTTGGGAGACCGAGAAGACTCTTTCATTCCCCCGACGCAATTAATCGTAAAACAAATTCGGCCAACATGTCAAACACTATCCCTATTGGAGGCCGAGGACCAGGAGGAAGAGGAGGAGGACAAACGAATGGTGGTCGAGGGCAAGGAAATGACAACAATACCCCTCTACGATACCAACCATATGGAATGCCGCCCATCGATGATCTAAACTTTGGAGACCCACAAGACGATAATTGTCAAGGAGATCCACCGATTCTTGATCCTAATCACGCGCTTAACGATGGAAATAACCAAAGGATCAATAATGAAGAGAATCAAGAAGAAAACCAGTTCCTCAACGATCCAAACAACGGGGAGCCCCAAGGCCAAGATAATCATCAAGCAGTGATTCCAGAAAATCAAACCAACCGTCCACAGCACTTTAGGAATCGAGCGGAAGCTCAAGCATACAACGCTCGTGCAAACGAGGAGTTCTTACGCAACCAAGTTGGTAATGGCAGGCCCCAGCCCCAAAATAACCAACAACACAATGAGAATGTAAATCGGGAATGAGCACCGAACTGTTTCCAAAATAGACGAGGAGGACGACAGTACGATAATGGTCAAGACGATGATACACTGGACGATGAATATGAGGATAAAGACGAGTTTCATGAGGATGATTATTATGAGGATGGGGACAATTTTGGAGGAAGACGTGCGAATTTTGGAGGAAGACGTGCGAATTTTGGAGGAAGACATGCCCCTCGATATCAAAACATACGAAAACAAGGTGATCTCGCATGTCCAATCATTGGACCATATAGCTCAGCGATAGTTTTAGGCCAAGCGGCTAGGAACTACAACTTGAGGACCGACGATTTGAATAGAATACCTTCCTTCTATGGTTTGCCAAATGAAGAACCACTCTAGTTCGTTCGAGAATTTTACATAGCACTATCTGGGATTCAAGATCGAGGACTCAGTGAAGAACAGCTTAGAATGAGATACTTCCCTAGTACCCTGAAAGATAAAGCAAAACGATGGTTCGATCAATTACAACCTAACTCCCTAACAAATTGGGGGATGGTTTACAAGAAATTTGTGGGAAGATTTTACTCAGCCCAAACGACGACAAAGTTGAGAAGGGAAATTTCCAACTTCGAGCAATTGGATGGCGAATTGTTTCACGAGGCATGGGATCATTTTAAGGAGCTCCTAAATGCATGTCCACACCATGGTAACAATGACGAAATGGTCAACAATTACTTTTATGAAGGATTATTGTCGAATTTCAAGCAACAAGTGGAAAGGCGAGCAGGAGATTTCGGGGGCTTAACCGTGGAGGAAGCACGAGATCTTTTTGAATTAATAAGTGACAAGTCGAGGCAAACAAGTTCAAGGCCTCGAAAACTTAGAGTGAATGAGGTTTCAGTTGCACAGGTAGAAGATGACAAGATCGATAAACTTACAAAGAAAGTGGAGTTATTGACGAACATGATGATGAAGCAACAATCGCAACCTTCACAAGAGACATGTAGAATTTGTGGAGCATTTGGACATGGAGCGAATGCGTGTTCGGTGACTTTTGACGATGAATCGAACATAGAGGTCAACGCCATGCAAAATTTCCAACACAACAATTCTGGGCAGAAACCCACAAACCAATTTCAGGCACAGCGTGATTCTCTTTTTTTCAAGTGGGGTCCTGAGAACCCACATTATGCGCCGATGAAGCCACAGACCGACCCACGATACCTTCCTTCACCACCACCACCTACGAAGGGGCAAACGTCAAATCCGATTAAACCAAATGATCAATTGTTGGTTTGGAAACAAAATCAAGTGACTGAGACGCTCATTAATAGAGAGGGACTTGTAAAAGTGAATGCAAAGATAGACGYCCTCTRAAAAAAGGTGAATAGTATTGACAGTCTCTCTAGGATAGTGCATGATCTTMCTAAGAGTYTGGAGAGGATTGATAGGACGATAGGACAATTGGCGYCTGACATTGRGAGATCAAATAAGGAAAAMGAKAAGTTTRCGAGTCAAACGGAGCAAGCCTCAGCGATTAAAGTCCTACGCAGTGGAAAAGTGATCGATAATGGAGTCGAGATAAATGACGGAGGGGATGAAGAGATGACGGAGAGTCCAACYCCYGCATCGCCAAAGGGAGATGAWRCCAAGDCGATAGAACAATTGCATAAGACACCAAYRCCTTACATTCCGGGATCTRTGAAGGGGAAGCTCACAAACAAGACTCTCACTTCGCCGATAGTCGAAAAAGTTCCATTTCCAAGCCGTCTTCGACCAGCAAAAGAAAATAAGAAGTTCATGGAGCTTTACAACTTGATGAAGAACGTCAACATCAACCTTTCTCTTTTGGATGTGATCAAAACGATGCCGGCATATGTGAAGTTCTTCAAGGAGCTTGCTACAAAACATAGGCGTTCGGAGATAGATCAGTGCGTTCCTCTAACGAAGGAGGTGAGTGCGTTATGCAAGCAGCCACTGCCTACGAAGGAGAAGGACCCTGGAAGCTTTTGTTTCAATATACATTGGAGAATGGGCAACAAGTGCGCGGAATGCTTGATCTTGGCGCGGGAATTAACTTAATGCCGCATTCCCTTTATAAGCAATTTGATTTAGGACCATTGAAGCCGACAAGGATGCGTCTCCAATTAGCGGATCATTCAATTCGCCAACCATTGGGAATTGTAGAYGACGTTTTGGTGAAAGTAGGTGAATTAGTAATACCAGTTGATTTTGTAGTTTTAGATGTTGGAGAGATGTCGAGTGAGGACAAGGGGCATACTATTCTTTTAGGCCGTCTATTTTTTTCTACCTCCCATGCGGTGATTGATGTTAACAAAGGGAGGATGAGCATGTCTGTTTTGGGAGAGACGGTTACTTTTTCTTTGCGAGATGTGAATAATTGCCCTGCGTCATTGATGGAAGAAGAAGAATGTTCGTTTGTTGACCTGGTAGATGCATGCGTCCGAGAGCTTAAGAGCATAACGGTTTTCTTAGCAGGGAGGAGGTAGCCGAGCTATTTGGTATTGATTTTCGTGACATTGGAGCGGACCTTGCGAACGAAATATTTGAGAAGGAGTTTCAAGCGAGTGACATGGTGGAGTTAGGTGATCCACCGCAAGTCAAGTATTGATCGTTGAAACGCGTCGAGCATGCGACGTAAAATGTTGCGCTTCTTGGGAGGCAACCCAAGCGTTAGTTTTTCTTTAATTTTTATTTCGATTTTTTTTGTTTATTTTTATTTTTATTGTGTCAATTGTCGTGGTCTGTTTATGTGTGTGTTAATGTGTAGAAAATCCAATTACGATTTCATCTCCGCCGATCAAGGTCGCAATCCGACCCAATTTAGCCGCAGTCCGGCAACCTTTTGATGAGCCGCAATCCGGCCGATTCAATTCCACACGATGTGCCACCGGGCACTTGCGCACAACACAATTGACTACAATCGCTTTTAATTAAGGACAATTCCAATCACGAGTTCAAGACGAAGGATTATTGCACAAACATTTTGGAATGACTCAACTATCGATTTTTCAGGGATGTTTTCTTATCTCCCTTGCTTTTATTTTCTTTATATTTATGGCAATCAGGAGTTTGCCACATTTTTAAAGGGGGGGATGGTTGAGTGTGAATTATAGTTGAAATTTGTGCAAATTTAAAAATTTTCGTGGGTTTGTAGTGCTAGATTTTACGTGATTGATCACAATTCCTGTGCTGTATTGTGTTTGTATGGCATGCCTGTCAAAGTTAGCTAAGTATGATTTGGGGTTCTAGTCTTTTAAGCGTGGATAAGTGCATATATATTTCAAATTTATTATTTATATATTGTACAATGTTACTTGTACGCAATTGATTTCGCAAAACCTTAAAAGCAGCGTCAATTCAAAACTTTTTCATGCAAAAAGCCTGTAAGTAGCCTGAGTGATTATCATCTTTGCATGTGGGTGAATAAGTTTCAGTCTTGATATCTCTTTGATACCGCTGTGTGTAGTTGACTTTGAAAATGAGGTTAAGGCACAGAAAAAAATCCTATTCCGGCCATATCCATATATTTTAGCCATTACAAATTCCAAATGAGCCCCTCATAGCCAAATAATTCATGCCTTTAGACTTGAGTGATTTTATTGAGTCGACCCCTACTAACCCATTAAAAGCGTGGGGTAGGAGTTCGCTATTTTTATTGGTTATTATTGTTTTAGAATTTTTTTTAGGAATTTATGAATTATTGTAATTTAGGACCACCATCCTAAAAAAGAGAAAAGAAAAAAAAAACGACGACCCCATAAAAATATTATAATAAGGGGGATAAAAAAAAAGGGATGGTGAGTCTTGTTGATTCGTGTTTAGTCATTGCCTACGCGCTAATAAAGGCTTGTATTTTATTGTTTATTTTATAAAGACTAATATTTAAGAGGCAAGGGTTGTGTTGAAAAGAAGAATCATATTTTGAGCTTCAATTTTATTTAAGTGGTTTGAGCAACAAGTCGGTTTTAGAGTTTCGAGTTGAGAAATAGCCTAAGTATAAGGCTACGTTATGAGTGTTTAGTGAGGTTTTTTATTTTTGAACGAGGTGAAGCACTTTGCTTCGTGATTAGATTAAGTTGAGTGAATTAGCCACACGACTTAAATATTCCATACCCATCCAAAGAGCCTTACATTACAACCCGAAAAGACCTTTTTCGATTCTTAGTTCGATAACACACTTAATTTGCGATTGAAAAGAGATTGATTTTCGGTTCTTACTTATTGTGCATGTATTTGTATGATTTGAGTGTATAAATGTCCCATGCAGAAAATACTTGAGTGCTTTGAGCGAACACCCCTATATATTACCCTTTTGAGAGGATGCATGAATTTGATTTTGGAGCGACAATGTAATAAGGGTGGAGTGTTTGACGTTGTGTTACTTGTATCTATATTTTCAAAATTATGTATGTAGCATAGCACGACTCGTTGCTTGAACTAATTTTCACTCTTGTTATACTTTGAAACTATTGATTGTTCGAGGACGAACAAACCAATTAAGCGTGGGGTAGTTGATTAGCACGAATTTATCTTGGTTTTTATGAGTATTTTAGTTTATTTTTCTATTTGTTTTTGGTATAAGTTGGACGATTTAAGCATAATTCTGTATTTTTATAATTCTAGCTTATTTTACAGCATTTTGATCGTAATTGATGCAAATAGGTGATATTTCGTTGTTTTCACCTTACAGCTAAATAACCGGAAGAGTTCAGCGCGTAATAAATGAAGTTCAATGTTCAAGAATAGGAGAACGAGCTTTCCGATGAAACGAGTAGCAAAAGATTGAGAAACGGAGACAGACGCTCTGTCGCGTCGATTGACGCGAGCGTTGATACTCCGTCGACGTGAGCCATGATCCGCGTCAGTTAACGTAAGGCCAACGCACTGCCGACGCTACATTCTGAAGCGTCGATTGAAGGGGCGTCAGTCGACGCAACCTTCTGAAGCGTTGATTGAAGGGGCGTCAGTCGACGCAAGGTCGACGCAATTCTATGAAGCATCGATGCAAGCCCGCGTCAGTAGACGCACCCACCCAGTCGATGCGCACACCCAGGCAGCAGCGACGCCGAGCATCAGCACACGTCAGTCGACGTACCATCGACGCACCGTCGACGCGACGGCCCAGTTTCGTGATTTTTAGGGTTTCTTGTGCGCCAAGTCATGAAATAACTATATAAACCCTTCATATTTCGGATTAAACAGACAACCACGACCCAAAACACTTACCTAGGGTTGAGAAACCTATTTTCAACACCCTACAACATATTTTCAAGATCTACGTCGAAGATTCAAGATCCGAAAGCACCAAGACGAAGACGTTCGTTCAAGCTTCCGATTTCTTCGACGAAGAGCAACCACCAACAACCCGAATTCGCAACAATCTTTCAACACCTTTAGCTACTTAATAAGTTCTCTAAACTCTAGTTATTCTTAGTTTAATTCTAGATAATTTATGTTTAATTATTTCGTTTGAATTTCTAGTTTCGTTAATTTATTTCGAATCGTTTAAACCGTTGAATCGCTGAGCGTTTGAACCTTAGAATTTCGTTTTTAATATTAATTAGTCGCTGCGTTTATTCTCTTGTTCATGCTTGGTGATGATTTGTTCAAGATTAATTTAATTATTGCTTTAGTTTTGATAATTAGTTGATAATTGGTTATTACTATGTTATTGCTTGAGAATTTTGAGATTGATCTTATTGTTCTTGAGAATCACATGTTTAGTTTAATTCGTAGTATTTCATGCATGCTAGATAATTAATTTAGAATATTAGATAATTTACTTTGAAGCTTTAGTTAATTAATTAGAATAAATTAGTTAGTTTAAAATAATTAGTTGATGCTTTTAAATTTATTAGTAGTTGATAAATTTCAAAAACCAAATTTATACAAGTTCTCGTGTTAAACATTGTGATTAAACAAACATTAAAAATTCTGAACATCAGCCCTTGAGAGACGACTCGAGTTAAGCTTGCCAACCTACACGCGATCCCGTTCTCTTGCTGGTAAGCTATTAAATTTCTAACAATTAATTATAAAGTAGGCGCACACAAAAGCTCGAATCTGACCCTCAGTAGTTTATCAACTCGTTGTCCTAAGACTGCCCCTACTGCTTTGTTCGATGCATCACACATGATTTCAAAAGGAAGAGACCAATTAGGTGCAACGACAACTGGTGCTTGTGTCAATTTTTCTTTCAAAACGTTAAAATCATTCAGACACTCACCATCAAACTCAAAAGGTACGTCTTTTCCAAGCAATTTACACAACGGGTGACAAATTTTTGAAAAAACTTTTACTAAACGTCGATAAAAGCCCGCATGTCCCAAAAAACTTCTAATTCTTTTGACATCTTTAGGGGGTGGAAGAGTTTCAATAACGTCGATTTTAGCCTTATCGACCTCCAGCCCCTTACTCGACACTACATGTCCCAACACAATTTTACTTCTCACCATAAGATTAGACTTCTCCCAACTCAAGGTCAAATAAGACTCAACACGTCGCTCAAGTACCTTTGTCAAATTATTCAAACAATGAGAAAAGGAAGAGCCAAATACCGAGAAGTTGCCCATGAAGACTTCGAGAAATTTGTCGGTGAACTCAGTGAAAATGGAGAGCATACATCTCTGAAAGGATGCTGGGGCGTTGCACAGGCCAAAGGGCATTCTCTGGTAGGCAAATGTGCCAAAGGGGCATGTGAATGGGGTTTTCTTTTGATCCTCCGGAGCTATTGCGATTTGATAATACCCGAAAAGGCCATCCAGAAAGCAATAATACTCATGCCCTGCTAATTTGTCGAGCAATTGGTCCATGAATGGGAGTGGAAAGTGGTCTTTCCTCATCACGGCATTATGCTTCCGATAGACAATGCACATGCGCCACCCGGTGGTTAAGCGCATTGGGACGATTTCTCCTATTTCATTTTCCAAGATCGTGATGCCTCCCTTCTTTGGAACGACGTGTACAGGGCTAACCCACTCACTATCAGAGATGGGGTATATGATTCCCTCGTCTATTAGTTTGAAAATATCTTTCTTGACTACCTCTTTCAACGTAGGGTTCAAACGTCTCTGCCCTTCTCGTACCGGTTTAACTCCTTCTAAATCGATCTGGTGCATACACGTGACCGGACTTATCCCTCTGATATCACCGATACTCCAGCTTATTGCTTGATTATATTTCTTGAGAACCTCGATTAGTTCTCTCTCTTCGTGCTCAGCCAACTCCGCAAAAATGATTACGGGTTTTCTCTCATTAGACTCGAGAAACACTATTTGAGATGGCTCGAAAGTGGTTTCAGCTCCATTTTGGGCTCCAATTTTGGTCTGATTGGTGGTTCGACCATAAGCTCCTCTTTGATTTCGAAAAGGGTGACCACTCCCTCCGCATTTGAATCAGAATCGTCGTCCTCGACGTTATATCTCTCTATTGGTACAACACCAAATAACTCGCTCACGCATTGATCCACAGAATCGAGATACGAATAGTCCAGACCAAACATAGGTGATGGAATTTTCTGAATATCCTTAAGTGAGAACGTAACTGATTCACCGAATATGGAAAGTGTCATTTTTCCCCGTCCCACATCGATCAACGTGTGTGATGTTTCCATGAAAGGTCTACCCAAAAGGATGGTATGCACTTTGCTTGCCTCATCCACCTCTCCAGCATCCAGTATGACAAATTCTACGGGAACTACCAGTGACCCGACTTCCACTAAAACGTCCTCGATAACTCCCAAAGGATATCTTAATGAACAATTAGCCAATTAAAGTCGTAAACTCGTTGGCTTCATTCTTCCAAGGTTGAATTTCTTGTACAGGGCGTAGGGCATCAAATTGATCCCTGCCCCTAAGTCGAGCATTCCACGTGATTTTTTCCCATCCCCAAGGGTTATCGTATGTAGAAGCTCCCTGGGTCTTTTGCCTTCGGTGGCAATGTTTGATGGCATATCGTGCTCACTTCCTTGGATAATATTACCCGTTCATTTGCTTCCATCTTTCTTTACTTTGTCAAAAGTTCCTTAAAAATTTCGACGTAAGCCGGCATTGCTTTAATCATGTCGAATAGTGGGAGATTCACGTTCACATCTTTCAGCATGTTGTAGAGGTCCATGAACTTCTTTCTCTCCCTTGCTAGCTTGAGACAGTTGGGAAATGGCACTGCGTCCCGTATAACTTGTTGTGGTATTGATTTGTCTTGAACAGTCCTCTCATTCGATCGGTTATTCTTACTCAATCGATCGGATGAAACCTTCTATCCTCCACTCCAATCGGATTCTGGGTCATTCCGATCGGATGAAGACTCCTGTTCTCTGCTCTAATCAGATTCTGGGTCTTTTCGATTGGACAAACCTTTCTGTTCTCTAGTCCGATCGGTCTTCTGCTTCGTCTGATCGGATGGATCATTGGCTGCGTTGTTTTTGTTCATTTTAGCACGTTTCGGATGAAAAACTCTAGTCAACGAGCCTGGAACGTATGGGTTACGTGACTTGTGAATGCTCCCCACTATTCCTTTCTACCCCCTCAATTTCTCGTATCCCGTTATCAACCTTCTTTCCTCTACGTAGCACATGCACTGCCATTGACTATTCGGGTTGGATGGGTAACTTCCCCAGATCACTTCCATTCTTCGCCAAAGAAACTGAGAGTTGACCTATCATCATCTCTAGCTTTTTCAAATTGTTTTCTTGTCCGCTTGCCTTCCTCAATTGTACGAAGCTTTTCTTCCCGATTTCGTAAAGTTTCGTACTCTTGTTGCTGACGCCATAGTCTTAGCTCTTCGTTGGGGTTGATTGGGAGTGGCATTTGATGTGGCTGTGGTGCTTGCTGATATTGTTGTTGTGGTGCGTGTTGATATTATTGCGGAGGGTGTTGTGGGTAGTTTCCTTGCCCCTTGTTCTGATAAGAATTGTAGCCACTCGTTTCTCCTTGGTTTCTATTCGGGGGAGGTCGTGGGTCTGACTGCTTGGAACTTGGTACGTAATTCGAGCTATTGGGAACGTAGCTGGAATTTGAATTGTACTGTCCGGCGAATTTCTTCACATACTTATTATTGGGTTGATAATTTTGGATGGCATTCACTTCTTCATCCTCATCATCATCGAACACCACCTTACACGTGTCAGTTCCATGCCCTATTGCTCTGCATTTTTCGCACACCTTGAGTGGAGGCATTGACGGTTCCCCTCCTTTTTCATTTTACTTGTCAACAACGCGACTTGTTTCGTTAGCTCCTCAATCTGGCTTGCTTCATTGCGAGGCATAGAGGCTCCATGGACTTTGTACTTCCTTGGTCGAAAACTTGTTTGCTGTGCTTTTTCGCTCATGAGTTCAAATAATCCCCAAGCTTCCGCAGCGGTTAACTCTCCAAAATCTCCGGCTTTTACTTCCACTTGTTGTTTGTAAACTGGAAATAATCCCTCGTGAAAGTAATTATTCACCATCTCCGCGCTATTGTTGTGGTGCGGACATTTCTGCAAAAGTCCTTTGTATCGTTCCCATGCTTCATAGAATGATTCTCCCTCAATTTGCTCAAAGTTAGTGATCTCTCTCCTCAGTTTGGCCGTCGTTTGAGCTGAATAGAATCTACTCACGAACTTCTTGTACACCATCTCCCAATTAGTCAAGGAATTGGGTTGTAATGATAGAAGACAATGCTTGGCCTTGTCCTTCAAGGTGGTCGGAAAACACTTCATTCTTAGTTTATCTTCATGGAGGCTGGAATTCTGCCCACCACGAGGTAAAACTCTCGAATGAAATTAAAGGATCTTCGTTCGGCAAGCCGTGGAATGTAGGTAGTTGGTTCACGCTGCCTGCTTTCAAATCATAGTCTCTTGCCGTGGGGCCTAAGACTATTGTGCTACTATATGGGCCAATTGTTGGGTAGAGGAGGTCTCCTTGGCGGCGTTCATTAGGATACCGACGTCCTCGTCTTCCTCCAAAGTTAGGTCGCGCGCCGAGATTCCTTTCCTCCCTATAATCTTCGTAGTACCCATAATTACGTTCCTCCTCGAAATTCCCATGATCATCATATCCATCATTGCAGAAATTCTCTCTTTTCCAAGTGTTGTACGGTCGTCCCTCCCTCCTGTTATAATTGTGGTTCCGTTCTTGCTCGAAGTTTCCAAGTCCTTGGTGATTCCGTTGGTTGTTTTGGGGCTGGGGCCCGCCATTACCACCATTATTGTGTTCGAACTCCTAGTTGGCTCGAGCGTTGTAGGCTCGAGCTTCTTCGCGATTTCGGAAACGTTGAGGGGGTTGTTGATAGGTAGGGTTCTCCTGCATCTTGATTTGGTGATCGTCCCTAAGTAGTTGCTCCCCGTTGTTTACATTGCCCGGCTCTCTTGGTTCTTCATCGTGGATCAGAGGTGGATTTCGTGGGTCTTCGTCCTCATTGTTATTCAGTTGCTCTTGCACATGCATGTCATCAATTGGTGGTACGCCGTATGAATAGTCACGAGGAGGGGTTTGGTTGTTTCGTACTCTCCCTCGCCCACCATTCATTCCTCCTCTTCCTCCATTCTCACGTCCTCCAAGAGGTAGATTGTCCGCCATGCTGGTTAAATTCGTTTCCAATGGATTCCCTTCGGTGGAAAGAAATAGTTGTCTCGATTTTTCACTCGCTCGATGCTATTGATGAATGGGGTCAATTCTCCTCTAAGGCTTCGTCGACCTTGCATCAACAACAAACAAATCACCGCATCAAGAGGCAAACCAAAAACATTATACAATTATCGACACGAAAGCATTAACACAAATAAACGTCATTAACACCTTTGACATTCCCCGGCAACGGCGCAAGATTTTGAGCCGAACTTTTGTGTTCCTTTCAAAATTAAAATCCGGTATCCGCGTCTACGTTTGAAAGGGTTTAAGTTCGCCCACAAGAGAACTGGGTCACTTGTAGACTGGCAAGTTAACTCGAGTCGATCTCTCGAGGAATGGAAATCGGAGTCAATGAGGTTTATTATACTAATAGCACAATTTATAATTTTAAAACATGCGATCAAGTGGGGGTTTTGAAAGTGACTTATCCTTAATAAACGCAAGCTCTTCTTGCCTCGAGGGTGTCAACCTCTGGACAAGTTGTAAGAAAAGTAATTAGACGAACTCGATTAGGAACTATCTAATATCAAACGGTAAATTATGAAACACACTCAACTCTTATCTTGTTTAACCAATAATTAACTAAATTTCAAATCACTTTACTAATCGTAGAACACTAAACGATGTAATCACTGTACTACTACTGGATCATTACCCAATACTAATCATGCTCAGCATTCAATCAAGATTCTAAACAATTGGATTGATTAAAACGCAGCAACTTATGCGACTAAATTGATCATAACTTCATCAACGATTAAATAACAATTCCTTATCCGAACATCATCAACCAAAACACGGGCATAACTAACTCGATCAATCAATAATCCAACAAACTATCAATACAATCTCGTCCAAGATGTTCACCAAATGATTCATAACAATTACCAAATTAAACTAATTATGATCACTAATGGAAAACGAGTTTAGAGTTTACTAATCGTCGAAAATACTTCCAACGAATGTTGATGATGAACTAGCCCACTCTGGAAGTTGCGTTAGGATCTCAACGCTTGTCACGAACCTTGGATTCCAGCGACGAACGATGGCTGCGAATAATCGAACCGTGCTATGGGTGTCGTAAGGGCTTTTATGCTAGAGGTGTGAGATATGTGTCAAATCTCTCTACCTTTGAGGTGTTTGGTGGCTTCTCTAGCCTCTCCCAAGTCCCCTCTGGTCAGTGCTCCCGAGCCCTAACCTTTCTCTTCAGTTTTAAAGACTCCAAGCCATTTCGTAACTGAAGATTTCTAAAAATTCTTCATGCGTAACGTATATGTCCGATCGAACATAGGTATTATCCGATCGGACGAAGACTTCTATCTGCGGCTTCAATCGGTGCGCCAGTTTGTCCGGTCGGTGTGTGCTTCACCAGTCAGTCCGATCAGAGATACACATTGACCGATCGGATGAGTGTCCTTTGGGCCACTTTTGAGCATTGATTCTTCTATCTTTGTCTTTCGGGTCCACCGGACGCTCTAGCTGTATGAGAAAATAGAGAGTTACTCTCATTTGGACCGATTATTGAGCAACAAGTCGGAAAGTTAAGCAAGAAGGCAAAGAATGCAAAACAATGCAATTGAACCTAACCGTAACCCGAAAAAGAGAATAAAAAGACTCAAACATGACTCGGTTATGTAAAGATTCGTAACAAATACGTACAAATCAGTTCCCTTGCATGTCTTTACTTATCTGTTCCATATCGAATCAATTGGAATGTCATAAGCGTGCGTGGGTCCCGCTTGGTCATTCTACGTCCACAAACATAAAAGCGAGTGAAAATCTTTAAAAAAACATAATAGAAATCGCGCAAATGCTACAAAACCTAAAACTAACAAAATAGGCATAATCGACTCCTAACACCCATAAATGCAAGCGAAACACATGCAATCGCGACACAAAAATATAACAAAAATACATACAAAAACGTGCAAATCAACCACCCCACACTTAGAATAGTTTCTTGTCCTGAAGCAAATTTAGTCTGGGATTATGAAACTACCCCCAGATGATCCTTAACTAATGCACAATAACCTAACTCGAGACGTCGCATGCTACAATGCTTGTTAGCTTGATCAAAAATGACGACAAGGATGCGTTGACATAGAAAGTTTAGATTGACTCCCGAAACCTAAAACTACTGGATAACCCTCTAAGTAGGTCCCCCCGTCCTTGCCCCGGATAAGGTCTATCCATGCTCGAACCATTAATCGCCTCCCTACTAGCCCAATTATCTACAACTCTCTTTAACAATCGAAATCTAAAAAAAAGAAAATTAAGAAATGTGCCAGGGTTGCACGTTTATTACGTAATAACTTCAAGGACTTATATCATATCCTTATTTATTCATCATTGTTTTTTTTGTTGTTGTTGTTTTTTGTACCCATAGAGGTGAGGTACTTAAGTTACATGATATATACAATACAAAGAGAGTTCAACGACTCCGATCACTTGTTGCTACTACTTACAATATTTTTGATCGAGCACATGGAGAAATCCTATATAGAATGTCCAATGATGAGTCTAGTTGAGGCACTAGTTCTAAATTGAGCTCAAGGATAGCACGAAGCTAAAGCCGAACAAAATTTCCAACAAGTTAAGCTACCTAAGTCTACTACATCCGACCGACAAACTAAACTCCATAACAAAGTCATCAAAGCCACGTCACTTTGCCAAGGTTCTAAGCAAAAATAACACACACACTACTCAGATTATCACAAGTAAGCATACAAACAACTTAAAAGCCTAAGGCGAACCCTAACCACCCCACATCAAAACTTAGCAATGTCCACATTGAAAATTAAACTTGAAAGCGGTAAAAAGTTTAAGGGGAAAAGAAAATGCCCCTATTCTCAAGCTTGTGATGATGACTCGGTCGTGCATAAGTCCTCTCCGGGAGTCGAGGCAAGCTATCTATAAGACATGAACAAACGAAGAAAATTTGCGAAAACAAGCTATGTACAAAAAGTGAAAATCTTTTTGAGGTTTTCAAAATTTTTATTTTGTTTGGATTTTATTTTATGATGATTTTTTTATTTATTTATTTTGAATGGGGAGGGGGAATAAAAGAGAATGATGAATCAAAAGCACACTATATACAAAAGTGTTTGTTTTTTTGTATTTTGTCAAGAGTTGAGATGAGAAATAAAAGAACATAATCGAACAATAAACAAAAGTAAAGATAAAACAAACGGAAATAAAGCACAAGTCTTATTAAAAAAATAAAATGGATAATTAGGAGAATCATTGACTTCTCCTACGTCGGGGGTTGAGGTTGGCTTCCTCATCTTCTTCTTCCTCCTCTTCTTCTTCCTCGTGTTGATGCAACCGGCTCTCAATCAACAAGAGGCGGATTTTGATGGCGAGATGTGAATGTTCGCTCCTTGCTTGCCCCGCTCTCATCTCCTCGGTAATCAAACCCAATATGGCATCGATCCGATCAAAACGTGCAAACACTTGCCATTGGAACTCGTGCCAACTCGTGTTGTGACCCAAGTCGGTGTTTGGGCCTCCCTCTTGATGCGGTATTGCCGCTTGGCTCGTGTTCGCTCTGAAATGCACACCCGAACCGGTGTTCGGGGCTTCATCGAACTCGACGCCATATTCTTCTTCTTCTTCATGGCCATGGCGGCAGGGGCGTCATGGGTTTGTCGGGATCTTGTGCATCTTCTAAAATAACTCCACTTGGTCGGTTCTTTCCAAGTTGGATGCCTCGGGTCGAATTGGAAGTGACGGGCTAGTAGGGTGATCATGGGCCCCATCCCGATCCGAGCGACACTCCCCCCCCCCCCCCCCCCCCCTTCGTTCTCCGAATCTCAAGAATCCCAGAATGGACAAAAGGATAAATGGGGACTCGATGCCCGTGGTGCAAACATCAAAGCACATACACCTCGCCGTGTGTGAGATTGGTAGCCTCGTGCTTGCCCATTAGGATGTGGGCAAAGAATTTGTACGCCCCCATCAAAGCGAGGTCCGTTATCATCGAGGCTTACGACTGATTAGTACCTTGACCGTTTGAGATACTCTCCCAAAATGGCATCTCGGCAAAATCATTAGGCCGCTCGTCCCTCCACACTTGGAAATCAGTCCTGAGGACATCTTGGAGCACCCCTCGGGTGATCTCACGCTCCTGCCCCCCAATCCGACATGTGAAAACCGTGGTGGACTCACGACCCTGGTAGAAGGTGAAGAACTCGAGCATAAGTGCCCAGTAAGACGAGGCCCAGAGTGATGCCAACTTGAGACCACTTAGGTCATCAATGAGTTGGAGCAAACGAGCCCCGAAACCTTGGTAATCCCCGTTCTCTTTCTACTCTTCTAAGATCTCGAGGCTAACGAAGCGTGGAACGGCCAAGTTTTGTTGGGTGAGATTTTTGTAAAGCTCCCCCTCGGCCTCCGAATAGATGGGGAATGGGGCGTCGTAGTCGACAGCGCGGTTGGGAACGAGAGGAATGATATGGTAGTCCATGGGAAACGGCATGAAGGGTTGAGTTCAAGGTGAAACGAGATTTCAAGAATGAGGCTCGGGTGGAGAATCTGAGGGTTCCTAAGGTAAACTACCCCAAATTGTGTCTAAGGGTCCCAAAAATCGAATAGAATGGACACAACGTGAAAATGAGGGATTTTTTAATCTAAATTAGTCATTAAGGCATTTTATCAAACACTTGGTGGGCGTAGTTTTTGGGTAAGAATTTGAAGAAAGATTGAACCAAAATCACCCCAATCACAAACAATCAACGAATGACAACCCCCAAAGATACGGTTTTAGCGAATTACCTCAACGATTGAGCTCGTAACCGGAATTGTAACCCCTCCTCCCCTTTTTTTCTAAATTGGAGAAAAAAATGAGATATGAAGGAGATGATGTGTGATTCTTCCGGGTTTGAATGGAATTTATGTTATTATCGCTAGAAAATGGGGTGGATCGATCAAAAATTGGTGAGAAATTTATTGAGTGTTTGGAAGGAACAAGAAGGAAAAAATGAAAATAATCGTTGGTATATGTGTTGTGAAAAAGTGATGAAGAAATAGGGGAGGGCGGTTTTTTTATAAAGGGAGGATCCGCGGGTCAGTGATTTCTGGACGGGCCGGGTTTTTTTTCTTCAATCAGAAGTCCAAACGCCCTGCTGGGCCCTGCTTCAGTGGGGCAGTCGATCGACTGTCTGTCGATCGACAGACTTCCATTCGATCGATTGTCCTGTGTGAAATCCTCATAATCCAGGCAGCCTCAGTCGTTCAATCGATGAGACCACATTTAGTCGATCGACCGCTCGATCGGTTGCTTGCCAGTCAATCGACTACTCTGCTACAGCCAATTCCCTATTTTGGTTGCTTCCTTCCCCCAAACCTTCATGATGAGACAAGTTCGGGCGGAGCACCTCACTAGCGAGATAATTAGCAATGTCGGCATACCAGGGAGTAACATAAATGCCAAATAAGTTCTCGTGCGGGAGTCTCCGATGAGCTTCCTCTCCCCATTTTTGACCTCCAAACGAGAAAGGTGGTCGGCGACAACATTCTCGCACCCCTTCCTATCTTTAATTTCCACATCAAACTCTTGAAGCAAAAGTATCCACCGGATTAGCCTCGGCTTTGCTTGAGGCTTGTTGAAAAGATATCTCAATGCCACATGATCACTATGGACAATAACCCTTGAGCCAACGATGTACGTGCGAAGCCTCTCAAGTGAGTAAACCACGGCAAGGAGTTCCTTTTAGGTAGTTGTGTAGTTATTTTGAGCGTTGTTGAGCATGAGGCTTGGGTATTAAACGATGTGAAAAAGCTTTTCCACATGTTGCCCCAAGACATCCCCCACCGCGTCGTTCGATACATTGTACATTATTTCGAACAGAAGAGATCGATCCGGGGCCACTGATTTGTACATATTTGTATGTGATTTTTATGTGTTTGCATTGTATGTTGTGTGCTTTTAGGGTGTTTAGGTTTAATTTTATCATTTTTCTTCCTTTTGATGTTTTTCGTTTGGTTTGGTGTTTAATGTGTTTTTAATTTATTTAATATGAAATAATCTAATTTTGCTTAGTTTTAGTGTTTCAGCTCGAGACGAAGAAACGGGACGTGCCGAAGCCCTGCAGGCGCCGCAATGCAGCGCCCGCATCGACGCTGAGAGCCGCCCACATCGACCGACTCTAGGTCGATGCAATGCTGCAGTACCATCGATCCTAGCTTCGTTAGTCGATGCACATGTAGACTCAACTTGCAGTCGCGTCGATCCGTGCTCGCGTCGGTCGACGCACTGCACGCGTCGACGCTGATGCTCAGCCCCGGTCGGTCGACGCTCCGGCTATTTGAGCAATTATTTCGGGAAAATCTATAAAAGGCCGGTGGTTTCTTCATTTCAAAAATGTTGGAACGAGGGGTAAAGGTTCACAGATTACAGATAACCCACGGTTCTTGCCACCCTTTCGATTCATGCAAAATTAGAGTTTAATAGTTCGTAGTTTTGTCGTTTCCATTCCGTTCGTCGTTCAAGTCGTTCCTCGTTGCTGAAGACTCGTTCGATGGCTGATGTTTGAAACTGTGGCGTACGGATATATGCTCATAGTATATACATCGGAAATGGGTGGATTATAAACATCGTAGCTCGAAGAATAGGAATCTTGATACGGTGGAGCATACGAGTCCGCGATCGGATAAGGCGAGGTAAATTGAGCATAAGAATCGTCATGACCCGGATCATAATAGCCACCGGGATAGTCAAAAGCATGGGCCCATTCTCCGACCGCTCGGAGCATACGGGTCATAATATGATGGAGGGGACTTGACAATCGAAAGTTGGAGCGTAAGGGTCATCATATGGCGAACTAACTCGATAATCCACCATATTCAATCAAAATAATCTCGAGTCTTAAAAAATGTGGCTACAAAGCACAAAACTCAAAAAACCGAGATTAAATTCACCAAAAAGTAAAAAAATAAACAAAAAGAAATTCAACAACAAACACTAACACAAACAAACAAATAAAAGCAAACACCAAATATTGCGACCTTTAGCCTTCCCCGGCAACGATGCCAAATTTTGAATTGAACTTTTTACACCTACTTTTTATTTAAAAATAAAAAGCTCGTCCGCAAGAGAACGGAGTTGCTGTAGGCGGTAATTTGGACTCGAGCCGATTCAGAAGGAAGACTAATCAGAAGCTTTTCCGGTGTTTGATTTTACGAACATAGAAACGAAATAAAAACTAAACTAAACACTTGATTAAATAAAGTTTTGGGTTTTCTAACATCTACGAGCAATAAAATTGAAAGTCTTCAAAATGATTAAGAAAAGCAAGGTACTAGTGCGCCAGAATCATCTCCACGATCGGGTTGTCAATCCCGATGGTTCTAAATGACCCTAGGCACTAGAACGATAAAATTAGCCTACAAGCACCATCATGATCAAATCATAATTTCAACGCAAAGCATGATCGTAAACATAAATAAAAAATGAGAAGAACAAAGGAAACTATGTTAACGAAACCAAAGTACACCATCGACATCCAACAATAATCAAAGCCAAATACATAAAGCAAATAAAAAGGTTCAGAACAACTTATGACATAAAGA
>BMAC01000050.1:2235504-2305028 GCA_014905375.1 Phtheirospermum japonicum
GGATGGATGAACGCATGGATCGCTTCGAAATTCAATTAGAGCAACTTGTCAAACAGGCTTACGGTCTTGACCAACCTTGTCATGAAGAGATGTTTATCGTTGATGTGGAAGATTCCATATTGGTTGAAGAGATTTCGAGCTCTGATTATCTTTTGAGAGATGTGTGCAAGGAGGTGGAGCTGACAGGTGAGAAGGAGGAGTCGGAGGAAGGCATTACCGCTTCTGTGCGGTTTGATGATGAAGTTGTGCAAGTTTTGGAGGAGAGTGAGACTATTGAGTCACATTTTCGACCACCCGAAACTTTATTGAAATTTGATTTTGAGGTGGTAGACGAGATAGTCGAGAAGGTGCCCGATCATCCCATGCTACAATTGCCATTTGACATATTCGAGGTGATCGATTACTCGCGGTTCCAACCTCCAAAGCTAGTTGGAGTTTTCACCCCTTGCCATCTCGGGGCATGCTTTTTGTGCTCTCCTTGGTGATTATAATCACCAATTCTTGATTTTAGAGAATACCAAGGCATGGCACGATCGTCATTTATTTTTAAACCTGAGATGACATCGAATGGACGTCGTCAAGCTAAAGACGTTAATCAAGTGCTTCTTGGGAGGCAACCCAAGCCCTTTAACTTTTTTTTTTTTGTTGTTTCTTTTCGTTTTAGGTTCCCCTCGACTTCGAATCCCATTAGATGATCTTAGATGCTCGACTCATCATCACCACATGCACGATATCAGGGATGTATCTCTCCTTCTCTTATCTTTTACCATACTTATCTTAATCTTTCATGTTATACAGTGTGGACATTGTATGGTTTAAGTGTGGGGGGTTTGTCCTTGGTTTGGTTAGTAAATTTTTGTAATGCTTGCTTGTGGTTGACTTGAGTTGTGTGTATTGATATTGATTGGAACCTTGACGAATTAACGTGGTTAGATGCTTTGGTTAGGATATTTGGAC
The DNA here is from genome assembly GCA_014905375.1 of Phtheirospermum japonicum. Lineage (NCBI taxonomy): Eukaryota > Viridiplantae > Streptophyta > Magnoliopsida > Lamiales > Orobanchaceae > Phtheirospermum > Phtheirospermum japonicum. The sequence goes on from BMAC01000050.1 coordinate 2,236,462, forward strand.
TTTCGTTCGAGTTGGATATTGATTGGAACCTCCAAAGCTAGTTGGAGTTTTCACCACTTGCATCTCGGGGCATGCTTTTTATGCTCGCCTTGGTGATTATCATCACCAATTCTTGATTTTAGAGAATACCAAGGCGTGGCACGATCGTCATTTATTTTTAAACCTGAGATGACATCGAATGGACGTCGTCAAGCTAAAGACGTTAATCAAGTGCTTCTTGGGAGGCAACCCAAGCCCTTTAACTTTATTTGTTTTTTGTGTGTTTTTGTTTCTTTTCGTTTTAGGTTCCCCTCGACTTTGAATCCCATTAGATGATCTTAGATGCTCGACTCATCATCACCACATGCACGATATCAGGGATGTATCTCTCCTTCTCTTATCTTTTACCATACTTAGCTTAATCTTTCATGTTATACAGTGTGGACATTGTATGGTTTAAGTGTGGGGGGTTTGTCCTTGGTTTGGTTAGTAAATTTTTGTATGCTTGCTTGTGGTTGACTTGAGTTGTGTGTATTGATATTGATTGGAACCTTGACGAATTAACGTGGTTAGATGCTTTGGTTAGGATATTTAGACTTTCGTTCGAACCAATAGTGTAATTATGGGGAATGAAGTGTAAATAGTTTATGAAGTGTCTTGTCTTTTGTTCTAATCTTTTTTCATTCCAAAGAGTCGAATACTCTCTACTAGCGCTGTTTTCAGTTAACCTCTATAGGACTTTATGTAATTTTTCTTTTTATTCTTGAAGACGTTAAAACTCCACGTGCGATATTGAAGAATGCTAACAGTTGCACCCAGCAACAAGATTGGAGTCAATGAACTCTCGCCTCTTGATTGGTGTAAATTATGCTCGTTTTGTAGCTCATCTTTATGGGTACTTATTAAAAAAAAGAAAAAGAAAAGAAAAGGAAAGAATAAGCACAAAAAGAGAAAACCTTGTACAAGTTAAGTTCGTATTGTTGTTTTTATTTTTACTTCTTCGATTATATTGTTAAAGAGGTGTATAGATGACTGGGCTAGTCGAGTGACGACTTGGCGGTTTGAGCAGGGATAGATTTTGGTCGAGGCATGGATGGGTGACGTACATGGTGGTCAACTCGTTACTTTTATGTGTTCGAAAGCTAGTCTAAATCTCTTATCTCAACATTATCGTGTCGTCCTTTAAGTTGAGTTTTCAGTCGATTTAATGCATTAACTTCTTGAATCATTTGAATGCATTAGTGATTAGGTCATCGGGTAATTGGCTTTCTCTCATCTACATCTAGATTAGATCTTGCTTGAGGACAAGCAAAAATCTAAGTGTGGGGGAGTTTATTTGTACATATTTGTATGTGATTTTCGTGTGTTTTTGCATCGTATGATGTGTGCTTTTAGGGTGTTTAGGTTTATCTTTTTATCATTTTTCTTCCTTTTGATGTTTCTCATTTTGTTTTGTGTTTAATGTGTTTTTACTTTACTTTATATGAAATAATCTAATTTTGCTTAGTTTTAGTGTTTCAGCTCGAGACGAAAAAATGGGACGTGCCGAAGCCCTGCAGGCGCTGCAATGCAGCGCCCGCGTCGACCGGCGCTAAGTCGACGCAATGCTGCAGTACCATCGAGCCTATCTCCGTCAAACGACGCACATGTAGACGCAACTTGCAGTCGCATCGATCCGTGCTCGCGTCGGTCGATGCACTGCCGAGTCGACGCGATAACCCTGGCACGCATCGACGCCGACGCTCAGCCCGCGTCAGTCGACGCTCCGACAGTTTGAGCAGTTATTTTGGGAAAATCTATAAAAGACCGGTGGTTCCTTCATTTCAAAAGTGCTGGAACGAGGGGGAAAGGTTCAGAGATTGAAGATAACCCTCGGTTCTTGCCACCCTTTCGATTCATTCAAGGTTAGAGTTTAATAGTTTGTAGTTTCATCGTTTCCATTCCGTTCGTCGTTCCTCGTTGCTGAAGACTCGTTCGATGGCTGATGTTTTCTTTATGTCATAAGTTGTTCTGAACCTTTTTATTTGCTTTATGTATTTGGCTTTGATTATTGTTGGATGTCGATGGTGTACTTTGGTTTRGTTAACWTAGTTTCCTTTGTTCTTCTCYTTTTTTAATTTATGTTTACGWTCATGCTTTGCGTTGAAATTATGCTTTGATCATGATGTTGCTTGTAGGCTAATTTTATCGTTCTAGTGCTTAGGGTCATTTAGAACCATTAGGATTGACAACCTCAATCGTGGAGATGATTCCGGCGCACTAGAACATTGCTTTTCTTAATCGTTTTAAAGACTTTCAATTTTACTGCTCGTGGATGTTAGAAAACCCCAAACTTTATTTGATAGATTGTTTAGTTTAGTCTTTATTTCGTTTCTATGTTCGTAAAATCAAACACCGGAAAAGCTCCGATTAGTCTTCCTTGTGATTCGACTCGAGTCTAACTTACAGCCTACAGTAACTCCGTTCTCTTGCGGATGAGCTTTTTATTTTTAAATAAAAAGTAGGTGTAAAAAGTTCAATTCAGCCACAACCAGGGGAGCTGAGGTTAAGCTTCCCTTCAACAAATTGAATGCCGAGAGACAAGCGTCATCAAACACGAACAGAATGTCAGCGCCAAGCAAATGGCACAAAGGGCATCTAAGTTTTGAGAAGTCCTTGATGAATCGCTTATAAAATCCCGCATGAGAAATCTTCGAACTCCCTTCACGTTGATCGGTGGCGGGAGCTTCTCGATCACATCGATCTTTGCCTTGTCAACTTAAATCTCCTTGGATGACACCACATGTCCCAAAAACAGCCCACTTCTCACCATAAAGTGGCTCTTCTCCCAACTCAATGTAAGGTTGCTCTCGAAACACCTTTCCAAAACACTTGACAAGTGGTCTAAGCATTCATCGAACGTGGAGCCGTGAATGGAAAAGTCATCCATAAAAACCTCCATGTACTTGTCAACCATATCGGAGAATGTTGAGATGAGATGGCACATGAACAGTTCCAAAGGGGCAAGTGAACGTCGTCTTGGATTGATCTTCCGATGGGATGGCAATTTGGTAATACCTTGATAGCCCATCGATAAAGCAATAATAGTGATGACCCGCGAGCTTATCCAACATTTGGTCGATGAGCCAAGTGGGAAATGATCCTTTTTGGTGGCGGCATTAAGCTTCCAAAAATCGATACACATCCCCCACCCGGTGTTTACATGAGTCGGAATGAGCTCACCATGATCATTCTCGATTACGGTAATTCCACTCTTCTTCGGCACCATGTTGACCGGGCTGACCCATTCACTATCTCCAATAGAAAAACTTAGGCTCTCGTCCACAAGTTTTGAATCTCGCCCTTCACTACCTCCATCAAATTCGGGCTCAATCGACGTTGGCACTCTCTCAATGGTTTCGCCCCGTCTTCAAGAGCGATTTGAAGCATGCACGTAAAGGGGCTTATCCCCTTTATATTGCTAAGGATCCACTCTATCGCCTTCTTGTTCTTCTTCAACACTTCAATCAATTGTGCCTCATCACTCACGGAAAGCTCGGTGAAGATAATCACAGGTTTTGTTTCTCCATCTTCCAAGTAAACGTACTTGAGATGGCTCGGAAGGGTCTTGAGCTCCGGCTTTGGTGTAGTAACCGGTTCCACGCTTGATATCTCGAGTATCCCCATCACCCCCTCCGATTAAAGTGTTAGCCACTCATCGTCCTCGTCAATATCATCCACAAATTCCTCATAAGCCTCCTCAACTACTTCTTCTATAGGGTTAACCATCGAACAATTGGCTTGAAAAGAGGAGGGGGGAACGACACTCAAGTCGTGGATCAAAAAATTCACCGGTCCCCCAAAACCGAGAATGTCAACTTCCCATTCTTCACGTCTAAGGCATTCGCGGTTGTCATGAATGGTCTTCCAAGCAAGATCGTGTGCTCACGGCTTCCATTGCTCACTTATCTAACATCCAAGATCATGAAATTCACGGGGACAGTGAGGCCTCCTACTTGTACCAACACATCTTTGACTATCCCCTTCGGGTACCAGATTGATCGGTCAGCCAATTGCAAACACATCCTCGTTTCCTTGAGATCGCCCAACTCCATTTGTTTAAAGATGGAGTAGGGCATTAAATTAATCCCCGCGCCGAGGTCTAGCATCCCTCGTGTTTACTTGCCATTCTCGAGAGTGATCTTCATACAAAAACTTCTCGGATCGCCCTCCTTAGGTGGAAGAGGGTTGCTATAAATGATTCTCACCATGTTTGATATACACATCTTCTCGTTGTCCTCGAACTGTCACTTATTGGATGTCAACTACTTGAAGAACTTCATGTATGCGGGCACGTTTTGGATAATATCGAGCAAGAGAAGGTTGATGTTGACCTTGGACAACATCTTGTATAATTCAAGAAATTGGGCATCTTGCTTCGTCGGTCGGATACGGCTTGGATATGGGATCAGAGGTTGGTACGGGCTCGTCCGGGACTTGCATGGTCAAATCGTCTACAACTAAAAGTGAAGGCAAGGGATCATCATCGGGATGGGAAACCTTGTTATCTACCACCTTGCCACTTCGAAGAATCATCACGGCTTGAGCTTGAATCGGTTGACTAAGTAGCTTTCCCTTGTCGCGGTCTCGCTTAAGCTCGTTAACATCCGTCGCCACTTTCCCCGCTTGTGTCTCTAAACCCGCAAGCCGTTTTCTCAAATGTTGGATAGAACCCGAAAGTTCGGTCAAGATGGACTCCATGCTTGGTTGGCATGATGCCGAATGATCTTGAGGGGCCGAGAATAATGCTTGAGGAGGTGGGAAAGGTGGTCGTGCATTATACAGGACTTGAGTCCATGGTTGTTGTTGCCCTTATTGCGGCATTGGAGGCCCGAGTGGGTTTTGGGCATTGGTCATGTCCCTCCACCCAAAGTTAGGGTGGTTTCTCCACCTGGGTTATAAGTTTGGGAATATGGATTGTTGTGTCGTTGGATCCCACTTCGTTGGTCTTGGTTCGGTTGCAAGGCTTGGTAGCTTTGGGCTGCGAACGCTTGCTCGTCGAACTCACTTGGTTACCCATAAACCATCGGGCACGTACTAGCTCCATGACCCGAGATGCCACACGTAGTGCATGTCTCCATCAAACTGGGGTAGGGCTTGGTGAGAGAAGCCACTTGACTTTCGAGGTCAGCAATCTTATGGGCCCACTCGGGCTCATCCATCGTTGATACTTCTTTTACTTGCTCTTTTCTCTCCAATATAGTCATGTGGTGATCGTCCGCGTCCATATTAATGAAGATGTCATATAGCTTCCTCGTTGAGCAGTCAGCAAGGTTTCCTCCGACGGCATTGTTCACCATGCGTTTAGACGCGAATGTCAAGCCCTTGTGGAAAAATTAGTTCAAGAAATTGTCGGTGAACCGATGGTGAGGGCACTTGTTAAGGTAACCCTTGAAACGCTCCCATGCCTCATAAAAGGTCTCATCGCTTGCTTGATGGAACGAGGCAATCTTCGCTCGGAAGTCAGCCGTCTTGTCTTGGGAGTAGTACTCTTCCATAAACTTCTCGCTCACCATGTCCTAATTGGTGAGGGAGTTGGACGGTAACGTCATTAGCCAATCGACCGCATTATCTTTCATCGTGTATGGAAAGCATCGCATCTTGATTTGGTCAATATGTATCCCTTGCCACGAAAAGTTTGACACAGTGTACGAGAAAATCTAAAGGAACTAGAGAGCATCCTCATGCGGCAAGCCATGGAAAGACGGTAGTCGATTTAGATCGATCGGCCATAAGTCGTACTCAAGGGCCTTTTCACCTCCTTGATGCTATTTGTAGGGCCTCCATCTAGAGTGTCAAAAGAGTGGCCACCCAGATCTTTCGTGGCATAAGGATTCTCATTAACAGTGGGCACTCGTGGACGATCTTGAGGAATAAGATTCCGGATTTTGGGCACAGGCCCTGTCAGATATGGGAATCGAGGCTCTTGGATGTGAGGATTGGGGAATTGCGGGCCTTAGTAATGTGGCCTTCGCTCTTGAAATTGAGGTTGAAATCGATCCCCGTTCATGACCACGTGTTGGTATGGCGGGCCATCAACGATTGAGCCTTGGTATTGCGGGCCGCAAAATTAGTTTCCTTGTGACAATGGATCCGAGCGTGGGGAGACTTGGAGTTGTGGCTCGGGTGTCGGCACACGAGCATGAGATGGAGAATATGGGTCGTAAAATTGGTCGTTCGAGCTTTGGGGATTTTGGTTTGTGAAACCATTTCCCCCTTGGTCGAGTGGTATTCCGTAAGTGGGTTGAGAACCTTGTGGTGGCGAGTCGTGAAGTGATGATGCGGGCTCGGATGATTCTTACGGTGGAGGCATCCCTTGATTATCGTGTGTGTGTCCGGACGGCATCGGATTCTCGAATGAGTTGGTCATCGTTTTCTCTTCTAGCACCGGAGCTAGAGGTTGAAGAGGCGGGGCATCGAACGTGTCTTGAGCTRTCYTGGCTCGTGCGTCTCGTCTCAACCTCTCYGGATTGGGCAAAAGTGGGGCCAATTCTTGTCCGAGCGATCGCCTAGCTAGCATGCACAACACTCAACAAAGGATTACGGGTATCGAATATAAAATGATAATCTAATCTAACTACTAACTAAGATAACAAGAGGAGTAATTAAGAACATCATTAGCCTTAATCAATCCCCGGAAACGGCGCCAAAAATTTATCAATAATTTCTTAGCAATCTAATTTGAAATTATATTTGAGGAATCATCTACGCAAAAATATGGAGTCGATTATAGAGCGGTAAGTTGAATCTCGAATCGTGTCTTTCGAGGATTGATGTTATTGGCAATCGGTGTTTCTAGTTAATCTCTTTTTAATCTAAATTACACTAATTTAATCTAAGAAAGCAATAAGTCATTTGGTTGGGTTTGATTTTTTAAATTTTAATGCTTGAATTGAAATGGAAGCTTTAAAAACACTAACTAAGGCAAAAGGTTAAGGGAGATTAAGTGCTTGCTCGAAAGTAACTAGTTTAAGGAAGTTAATTAAAACCTAATTAAAAACTTTTATCAAATTAAAGACTACTAAAGTAGGAGGAGCTTGCAAGTTTTTGAAAGAGAAAAGGGAGGAAAAGTCAAAGCTTTACACTTTAAAGAGTATTCATGGTCAAGGAGCATTGAATATGGAGTAGTCAACTTAATTAAAGAGGAAAGCCCCATTTTTCTTTTCATGACCAAAAGCTTATTTAGCAAAATGGAGTAAAATGCTTCAAAGGAGATGCTTCAATGGAGTTTATGCAAAAAGAAGAATAAAAAGCTAGAAGATTAAATTGAGGATTTGAAATGCAAGGAAAAATAACACAAGCCAAAACCTAACAACCAACACACAAGCAATAACAATAAAACAAGAACAACACACAATAGAAAAGAGAAATATTTCTACTAAGTTTCATTCTAAACAAAAGCTTCAAGGTTTAGCTACAATCTTCAAAAGTTAAAGAAAATCTTCACCACAAGAACATCTACAAATGATGGAGATGCCACCTTCTCCAACAACTCACTATGAGAATCTAAACCTACCTAACTAAACTACTCTAAGGATTTATAAGATAGGGTTTAAGATGCAATGGAATAGTAAAGGGCTTGGGAGATATTGAACAAGCTCAAAAATCAGCCTAAGAATGCATAAGGTGGTTGGGGAAAAAGTTGGGGTTTATATAGAGGGTCGCAGGGGCGAAATCATTAAAATGCCAATAATCCCAAAATTTTCTGCGATGCAGTCGATCGGTAGAGGCCCTGTCGATCGGTAGGATGATAGTCGATCGACTGCCTGTCTATCGGTAGGATGACAGCTGATCGAATGCCTTGTTGTTCAAATGGAACTAGCCTCAGTCAAGCAGTCGATTTGGGTCATTTAGTCGATCGACAGGTGAGTAGCCGATCGAATGGTGTCTGCTTCCGGCTCGGTTTTCTCATTTTCTGCTCTAAAACATCCGTCGGTTGTCGTTTCTTGTCCGTGCTATATTCCTTGCATGTCTTCACTTGTTTGTTCCATAGCGAGTCGATTGGAATTCCATAAGCATGTGCGGGTCCTGCTTGGTCATTCTACGGCCATAAACATAAAAGCAAGTGAAAATCTATGAAAAACATAATAGAAACCACGCAACTAAAAAAATAGGCCTAATCGACTCCTAACACCCATAAATGCAAGCGAAATACATGCAATCGCGACACAAAAATGTAACAAAAATATGTATAAAAATGTGCACTTCCTTAATATGTCCGACTCTCAACAACTTTTCTACATCCTCTTTATTACTTTATCGAGCTCGCCCCCAAAAGTGTCGCCATTTCTATTTTACTAATCTTACCTTGGGGTCAATTTTGAGGCAGTGTACTGCCACCTTCTGGATTATTCTAGTTAAATATCCATTTGAGAAAGAAAATATATTTAAATTTTCAATTAGAAGAGATATGATGTCCTTCCTCAGTGGTTCCTCCAGGTTGTTCCCTAACTTTGTCACTTTATCCTCGGCTCCTTTGACCAGTATGGTCTTAGAAAATTCTTCATTTGGGTGTACTACGTCCTTGTTCTAGCATATCCTTTATCTTCAGCATTTTTAGTGAGCCGTAAATCTTCTTGTATAGCAAGGGGATTGACTATCCCCTTATTAAACTCACCTTTATTTTGTATGGATGTCTATAAGCATGATCTATGTCGGTCCCTGATAGTTGTGCCTACCTCTCTTCCAATTGGGAATTTCAAGCACATATGGTAGGTGGGTACCATAGCTTGAAAAACGCTCAATGTAGGTCACCCTATAACAGCGTTATGTGGTGACAAGGCATCTATGACCACAAACTTGAAAAATGCTTCTCTCCTACTGGGTGTTTTCCTAATACCACCAGTTCTATCACCTTACCCATAGAGAGGATTTACGCCCTACTAGATTGTTGTATAGACAGGTCTGCTTTTACGAGTTTCTTATTTTAGACCCATATTTTCGAGGCATTCATACAATAGGATGTCCATCGAGCTTCTATATCGATTAACACCCTCTTTATATTGTAGCCTGTGATTCCTTCCATGATTGTATCCACATTATACCTCATCAGTTGAGTTATAATACAAGATCACCACTCTTAGTATAAATGTTTGGGATGTGTGGTTCCCCTGATTTATCTTATTGGGGGGTGATTATCCGGTTTTTGTTAGTTTCTCCATTATCTAGTTCCATAGCATGCTGGAAAGCTAAAGTTTCATTGTCTCAGTTCACAACTCAATGACTCGATGTTACTCAGTTTCCCAAAGACGGTGCCACTTGATGCGTCTAATATAAATGAACACTTCAAGAATTAGATTGAGCATCGTCTGATCTCCTCCTATAACTATTGAACATCGTCTGATCTACTAGGAAACTTAATTTTAATAAGTTAGACCTACAAAATAACTAGTTTTGGCCATGGTTCTGGAATCATCAATTTCGGTTCCTCCACAAGAACCTTCTATTTTTTATCTTTATTTTATTTTAATAAATAAATTAAATCTTAGGTAATATTATATAAATATATACATACATATATATATATATATAATTTATTATATTATTTATAAATATAATACACTATWATATATATATATATATATATATATATATATATATATATATATATATATATATATATATATATATATATATATATATATATATATAACAAAACACAAAGAAATAAAGGAAATCGATGGTTCTGGATATGATTCCAAGACCGATGGTTCTATATTTTTACCCTAGAACTGAGACCAAAACTGTTAAATCCAGTTATAGTTCTAGTTTCAGAATCATTGACCATGGTTTTGCTGTTTGAATTATTGAATATGGTTATGGTTATGGTCAAGGCTACAGTTTTTAATCCAGTTCCAGTTCCATTGGTCAGGTCTAAAAATAAGGCACCAAGGCATTCCTAGTGTACACACTCTGATGCTCAAGTCTGAATTTGAAATTGAAGATTATATTTATGTAAAAGAGATTAATAAGAGACTGTGTCCCTATTTCTAATAAGTAAAAACTTGATCACTAGTAATAAATACTTATCTTTGAAGGAAACTAGGTGTTATCATATTAGAAGGATATTTCTTTCCTTTAGGACACTTATTTGAGTTCTCACTCGAACCCTAAAAGTTGTTGGGCTTCAAGAGCTCGTTAATCATGTATTGTGATGACCTCTCACCAGGCTGAGCTCACCAATTATTAGGCTGACCTGCTATCAATCACAGCAATCCCCAACACACTTTAGAACTAGGGAATGTTAGCTCGTTAAGGCATTAGTTATTCTCAAGCTAGTCTAATCGAGCTAACATTACTTACCATATGAAATAGTCCTAAGGAGTATCATCAACCATGACATCTTCATCTGCACCACCATCCGTTTTAATGGTCATCTCTTGTATATCCAGCCCATTGATACGCTCAGTTGTGTCTGGGGGAAGGTTAAGCTCGTCTGCTAGACTGGCCTCTTGGATGATATCTTGTAATACTGGTTCTCATCAGGAAAAATTAACCTCCTTATCAGGGTTCCCCTTCTAGTTTGAAGGTTAAGGGCAAGGAACGCAATATCCCTATCAACTGGACCCTGGAATCCCGTAGTATCAATTTATCTATCTGCCTTATTAAGGTCCCAAGGGAAGTATTCCATGGGGCCAGGGATGAGGTGTTGTATAAAGGCGATCGAGTTTTGATATCTTTCTAGAATTGGCTCCAAGTAAGATTCTAGGAAGTCATATTCCACCCTAAAAAAACAGAAAAGTCCTCTTGCCTTCCAGGATACCCTCTTTCTTTGTTACCTCTTTATCAGATGTTGTTGACGATACTAACTCAGCATACTTATCTTGCGAGTGCTTCAAGCCATCCTGGAGATTTTGCATAGATGTTCCAGACGATGTGCCTTCGCCTTGGCAACTTGGAGGTCATTCTTGGATCCCCTAAGGACCTCTTAATCCTTGGCTATTGGAGTGATTTTCTTGACCAGTCATGCCTGAGGGTCATCGAATTGTTGCTATAGCTCCACCATATGAGAAGGAGTGTTATCTGCCTCCTCGTACATAATAACCTTGACAAGGGTGGTAACAAATGCAACAGATGCAGAAAAGGATAAAATTGCATGTTAAAATATTTTTCGACATAAGTTAGCGATAATATAGATTCTATGTAAATGTTGTTTAGTTATCTTGCCAAAGATGGCACAACATGAAGAGGTTTAGCCCTGTCTTCGAGTACGCCAGGGCTTTTTGTTGATCTGCATTGGCCATTGGGAATTGGGAAGAAATTGTTTAAATTCATTTATATCCACTAGGTTTAAATTCCCAAATGGATTGTTGGGCCCCTCATCGGCACAATCTTTCTAAGTTTTTCATGCAGAGAGTGGGTTATTTGCCCGACGTTTTCTACACTCGCCCACAACATTAGTGGGTGAGGGGGAATTTCAAGCACCGCAATGCTATTATATGGGAAGCGTAGGAGGAGGCGTGGATTTAGCATCCTTGGTATCTTCTTTTAGTCGCAAAAGACTTGGGGGCGACTACTTCAGAAGAGGTGGGTTGGAATCTATTGAAGAGTTATTCTACAAGTATTAAGATAAAACATTAAGTGCATATAATAATATATGATTCATAGAGATGCATGTTAAGAGCTATCTACCAAGTTCATGTATGGTCGAGGTGATTTTTCGGCTTATTCGTAATTGAGATAAAAGATGAGGCGAGTTGGTCGGGGGAATGACGTTTAAGGGACGCTCATTTCATTTAGAAATCTACGCATCCTAGGAAGCTCAGAGGATCCAACTAGGGGTTATTCGATCATGGGTAGCTGGAGTTTCTATCATCTCGGAGGGGAAGGGCCACATTCCTGGAGTACAATTAAAGAAAATCTAGTCTTCTAATGTTTACATTTGAAGGAAGGTTGACCAATAAGTGAGATTTTTGGAAAGAGGTCAGATAAAATGAGGTGTTTTTGGAACCTTTTAGTCTAATAAAGTAATATAAAAAGTCCACGCTTGGATTTACCTCATTACACATGATTAGGTATCCAACCATTAGGCGAATGGAGTTTGGGAGAAATTGGCTTAGGGGGAGACAATATTTCTTGCTAATTATGGCAATGAAGGAGTGAAGGGCTGGTGAAGACCACTATTAAATTGGTCCTCTTAGAAAGTAAGATTAATTTCTAAAGGATTGCCCGTCATGTCAGTTGGGACCTTCTAGATGATGTTGAGTCCATCCGATGATTTTAAGCAAGCTAGCTAGGTTGGACGAGGCCATACATTATTTTGGATGTCTTGGGCGGGAGGAAGTTGTGCTGAGCCCGGATCAGCTTGTGAGGTACAACTTTCCAGCTCGCCTTCATGAGTGGAGGGACGGGTTGAGTTGTGTTGTTGAGAAGAGTCATCCAAGGACCCAGAAGGAAGCATGGATGAAAAACAAGAAGAAGTGTTGTTGGTTAGATAATCGCCTTAAGGAGTATGTTTCGTTCTAGAGTCAATGTTATTGTACGACATGTCTTGTACGAGAGAAGGGATGATATAAGGAGTAGTTTAGACGAGAGTCAATCAAGGTGCATGAGTTGTATTATGAAATTAAAATATGATGTCAAGATAAAGAATAAGATTAAGATTATAAAAGGTACCCTTGGTGTCGATTCGAAGATGCTCTAATAGATATGAATTGATATATGACAAACTTTGAGGGAGGAGGATATTTTCTTTATAGGGTTTGATTGTTGAGTTATGATTGAAAGTAGAGGCTGGATGCATAGGTGTCTTATTTATAAGAAGGGGTATAGAATTTGAAAGGATGGCCTAATATTTTGAAATTCAAAATTCATAAGTTATTGGCACGTATCTGGACACGATTGCAGCTCTGAAAGCCTAGAATTTCTTTTTGCTACCTTGTTGCAGATGAGTTGGGGAAACTCCAAATATAGTGAATAATATTAGCTCAGTTGGACCGACCAAGCCAAACTAACATTCCCCAGCATGCTCCGCGCTGGGGACCAATTTGATAAGAGAAGAGCTCGGCCTAATGAATGGTCGTCCCATGGCGTAAGTTTTGGGCTTTGGGGAGGCCACTAGATGCAAGGATTCAAATTTAGAACTCAAAAAGAATCATAAAGAAAATATAACTCCTTTTGGAATGTGGAGACCGAGTTTTTTTCAAAAGAAAGATTCCTTACTTGATGGTCAAATCTTTTATTTATAAGTAAGGACTCAATCCCTTAGTTTATACACAATTTTTTTTTATATATTTTACATAGATGTTGAACGATTCATTTCTGACTTGAACATCGGAGTCTACACCGGTAGTGCACTAGTGCTTATACTGCAGGTTGACCGAGCTAAAGAGAAGATCGGCAGTAGCGATTTGACTTGGTTCTCGATGACCAAATTTTTGGACACGTCACCATCATATTACCGGAAGATCTCAAACTTATTTATTTCATAGTGCATGAGATATCTAATCACAAGGTTTGTTTTGTCAGCGATTTATTGAACCATTAACTGCGGTTCATAACCAGCGATTAGCCAGTGAAGCGTAACCAATGAACACCTCTTATTTGATCTAGTTGTTAAAACATTGTGTTTAATAAGTGATTTGGGCCACTTGGTTGGATATAGTCAACTTAAGCGAATTCCAAGTTTTGGGTTGTATTGTATCACAACCCTGCGTTAATCCATCAAGACAAATATTTCGAGCCCACGTCCCTCACCAAGACAGATATATTTATAGAAAAATGTGAAAAGGTACTACTTAAAAAAAATTCCAATTTTACCTTTAGTTATTTTTTTTTCAATTATACATTTTTGTTCTCTTTATTATGTGAATAGTAAAACTTAATACTACCTTTTTTGGTATATATATTAAATATATTTAAGGTAAGTATTTACATTTGCTTATTTATTCTTGAAATATATTAGAAATCCCGAAAATATAGGAGGTAACAGTTTTTTTTCTTCGACCCATTTTTTTCTCATCTCTCTCACCTTCGAATCCTCTTCTTCATTTTCGAACAATCCTCTATATCAAAATCATATTTTCTAGTAGGTCTTTATCCAAAATCCTCCCTTCCAGAATATCGTAATTGGGAAATCATCTCAAAATCCTTCTCAATAAGTCAATTTAAGAGATATGTGTTTTTTACTATCTCAAAAATATAACATCGTTACTGAGGTACATCTTTTATCTGCTTTCTTTCATATAAGTGATTTTTTTAATTTTTTTATGTTTTAGGGTTTGATATTTACTATTTTATTTTTCGGTAGGTGAAAGGTTTGGATGTGGATGCACCGTTTATTTCTCACATTCAGGCAGGGGCGGATCTACCCCATAGCTTGAGGGGGCCATGGCCTTCCCAAAATATTTTAAGAACCTTATTTGTATACAAATATTTTTTGTTTGATTCATTTATATTAATAAAAGCTTCCGTAAAATTTATATAATACTAGGATGGTGTGGTGGTTGGTCCTTTCCTACTTTCATTCACATGTCCAAGCTCAACTTCCATAGCTGGCTTTCTTGTTTCTTTTTCTTTGCCTTTTTTGTTTACCTCTGTAATGTTACTAATTAACACAATTTTTTTTTTTCTTTGCCTTTCTTGTTTACCTATTTAATGTTACTAATTAATACAAAAAGCAAGAAGTAAAAACCCCTCCTTTTATCTTCTTATATATATAAATATATAAGAACTCTTTCTATTATTCTTCTTTCTTTTCTATTCTTACGGAGTACTTTTGATCATTACCATAATTATTTTTATTTTTATTATACGGCCTCCCCAAACTTATAATCTTGAATCCGCCCCTGCATTCAGGTTAGTTAGGATCAGAATCAAAGGCGTCGCGCATATCGTGCTCATGGTCGAATTAACCGTATATTGATATTTTTTTATTGTTGATGTTCATTTTTTTACTTACAAAAAATGGAACTAAATGAAGGTATTTGTGTCAGCCTACATGTCCTCCCCGTGTTACATTGAGTTGATTATACGAGAGAGAAGGAAGTCTATGGTGACATAATTTTTTGTATTTAATATATCTTTTGTTATTTTTTTCGTAATTTCATGTGCATGTTTCCATTTATAATGTTTTTAAGGCTGATATAGAATTCATTCATTAACTTTTTGGATTTGGAAAAAAACTAAATATTGGGATGTAAATTTAGTCTATCAATTAAATTTTTGTCGCACATTTAGTTCAATTTTGGAGATTTTGACAAAACGACAGTCGGTGAGTTGCAAATTTATTCCACCAATTAAATGTTTTTCGCATATTTAATCCAAATTTTTGTTGTAAATTTAGTCCACCAATTAAAATTAGACTAAAAGTACGATAAATATTTAATTGGTGGACTAAATTTATCACCCCTTTATTTAGTGCACTATTTTTGCCAAGTTCAAAAAGTTAATGGACGAATTATATATTTTACCCTGTTTTTTATATCCTCTTTTTCTTTATGTTGATTTATCATACTAATAACTTGTTTTTATATCCTGGTTTTCTTTTTGTTGATTTATCATACTAACTTAATTATGATTGATCGAGAGTCCTTTTTCTTTTACCTTTATGACTCATTTTTATAAATCGAGGCTTTGCTGGACATGCCACCATGATTGAATATTATTATTATATGGATGATTACATTTATTAAATGAAAATGCTTTTTTGTTTAATATTTTTGTATGTAACATACACAACTATTATTTTTACACCGATTGTGGCGTGTTAATGGTGTAGAGTATTTTATTTTCAACGTGGACCCCTCAACAGAAGATTTTGATGTAGAAATGCACATGATATGGCTTGCTACGTTGTTGTACAACCATGGTAAACACAAAGTGAACAACGACTACCAGAGTAAGGAGAGTCAGTTACGTAAAGACCTGATGAAGAATATCAAATCTATAAAATAATGTAGCAAGTCGTATTTCGTTTCCTTTTTGTTCTTGTTTACTCAAGGTGTGCAACTTTGAATTTCGGTTGCACTATTATTTGTTGACAATACTTACGGGAGATTTAAGTTACATTGCATTCCACTTCATAGTCCTTATTTTTCTATGAATGTAATCAATACACTTTATGCTTATTTTCTATTTATTTTAAAGGACCTTTTGTGATTTTCAAAATATTTCATTAATGTAAAACTAACAAGATGTTAATTTACTTTTTATTTTAAGTTGACTAGGATTTGCATATTTTTGTCTGTGCAATTTTTATTCAATAAAATGTTTCTTTTTATTTATTTTATGTTATATAATATATATATAATGTTATACCCAAGTAAAGTAGAAATAAACTAAATGATCCTTAAATTATAATTAAAAATAGAAAGTATTTCTACATATATATGAAACACAATTAGTAAAACATATATATTATAAATGTTAAGAGCAGTCTATAATAAGTAAAAGATTATTTTTAAAAACCTGACATACGAAATAAAGGATTTCATAATTTTAACTTAGAGAAAAAGGATCACAAATTGACTAAGACGAAACTCGATTTTCATGTTGACAGGGGTTAAGGCATAACCATCGATGTCGGGTATCCTTTTTTTTCCCAACTCAATTGAGAGAGCTAGTAGACATTGATGATATGGAGATATGATTGGTGAATTCATATTTTCTCTAAATGCAGAGATTAGAGATGGCGGCATTGAGGAGATAGCAATTAAGTTAATAATGTCTTGTTTCTATTTGAATTTTTTTTATTGATTTCTTATGGTTTGTATAAATTATATTTGATTGTCGTGTATTTTATTTCATATGGTTTGCGCAAAAGTAATCGCACCAGATGTTATAGAGAATTATGTTTGGCATTATTCATTTTATTAGAATTTTGTTTTATTTGAATGACTTTCTAAATGTGTACGTTGATGGTCAAATGTTATTTAAGTCCACGTATGGTTAGCTTATATTATTAAATTTCGATCTTCACAAACTTTTCAGCTACAGTGTTGGTCTTGAGTTTGCAAGAATTATATATATATATATATATATATAGCTAATTACATGTGCAGTGTTGTGGTTGTCATCTCCATTATCCGTTGTGGTGAATTATTATGATCGTATTACAATTGTCTACTTTATTTCATTCCATTAATGAAGTTGCTCATAGTAAACCAAAATCAAACCATTATTAAATGACCAAACCCACATTTATCAAAGTACTCCACTCGCGTTGTACTGTACTTCACTTACAAAAGAATGTTCAATTTAAAACTAACATCTAAATCAATGAATATATTCCATCATTTGTTTGCAACACTTTAGCTAGGCATGGCAACATTAATTCCTGAATTCATTGAAAATTATATCAACCAAACATCAAAAATAAATAAGGTTACTCACTATGGCGAAACACGTATGCATCAACTTTTCAAAAGTTAAATTTAGATAAACCACAAGTCAACTTGTTTATGACTAAAAAAGATAAAAAAAATATAATTATAATCTTATACACGCCAACGTATATGAAACTTGTGTGTAAAAAGAGATAAAGTTTGAATCAACTCCCAATAAACATAAAATAAATGCTTCACTTTTGCATTACATATTGTTTTAATAAATTTACAAAAAAAAAAATGAATGAGAAAAGGAATAATTTTACTCAATAGTACAATTGCGACTATAACATAATCTCACAAAATCAAATACAAATAAAATTCAACGGAAAAAACTCATTGTATATCATGAAAATATAACTAACAATGAAACTGACGCTGTAAATATGAGAGAATCTCAACAAAAAATAAATCTGAAATCAACCTACAACAATTGAAGATTAAAAAAGCCTAAGAAATCAATTAACACTCGTATATTTTCAATATTTCCACCATTTGTATTGAACTGGTTAGATTAATTATGATATCAGTGACTATGAAATACACACGGTGTATTGTTATAAAAAAAATCGTGTTGAATTTTTTGCTTACCCGTTTCGCCATTGTTAGCAATCAAATACACCCCATGCGGCCTGACAAGCATACTATACGACCTGGCGAGCTCCCCAGCACAAGTGATCAGCTCGCCATGCGACCTGGCGAGCTGACTATGCGACCTGACAACCTGGTGCGACCTGGAGAGCTCCCCAGCATAAGTGATCAGCTGACTACGCGACCTAGAAACCTGCGATCTGATACGATGGATACAGGAAAGTGTGCGAGCTGGAAGGCTCCCCATACACTCATGGGCTCATCTTGAAACTTGGATTGTGTGTTGTACAAAATGATAAAATACCAGTTGGATGAGGAGTCGTTTGTGTACCTGCATAGTACACTTCATTCCCTTAAATAGTGGATCTAGGGTTATTCAAATTTATAAAATATTTAGAATGATCTACAGCTTCTATATAAAGAAGGGAAAATCATTTGTAATAACAACTAAGAAAAAATATTGACATATTCAACAATTTGTTCTCCAGTTTATATTCTTTCTTGTTTAATTATGGCAAAGCATGAATTCTTTCATGGTATCAGAGCTCCGGGTTAATTCCTGGACTCTGTATATTTTCTTTTTCTTCTCTTTTTCCATATTTAGCACAAGCAAATGGCTTCCTCTTCACAGACACCTACCTCCCACTCTACTCATTCATCTGCAGATCAAAATGCAATCATATATCCTCAAAACCAACTCATTAGTATCAAGCTCAATGAGTCTAATTTTCTCATCTGGAAACAACAGATCATGGCTGCCATCAGTGGCTATGGCCTTGAGACATATCTAACCAAAGATCACATTTTTCCAGCCACAAGTCCAGAATATGCACTCTGGAAATGCCAAGACCAACTCATAGCATCTTGGCTCCTTTCATCTCTCACAAAAAGTCTTCTTGTGATCACAGTTGGCTTGATCTCTTCGAAATAAATCTGGGAGTGTTTAGAGACAAGTTTTGCCATCCAATCAAGGGCAAAAGTCATGCAGTACAAACTTCAGCTCCAGACTACTAAAAAGGGAGCTATGAACATGAGAGAGTACTTGAACAAGAATAACGCTTGTTGTGATATGCTAGCAACTGCAGGAGAGCAGATATCCCAGCAAAGTTAGATTATCTACATAATTTCTGGATTAAGAACTGAATATAATCCAGTGATGGTAAGCATCACATCAAGATTGGAGCCCTATACCCTGATGGAGGTTCACTCCTTGCTCGTGAGCTTTGAGGCCAAATTAGAGAACATTGAAGGCCTGACCATATCCCAGCTCAACTCTGAAGGATCCACACCAAGTGCCAACACCATCACTCAAGAACAGTCAAGAAGAGGAGGTTACAACCCAATCTACAGTCAGAACTCTAGAGGAAGAGGTTTCAGAGGAAGAAACTCAAGGTTTGGAGGCAGAGGAAGAGGACGAAGCCAGGGCTGGAAACCTAGATGCCAGATTTGCTTCAGTCCAGGTCATACAACAGATAAGTGTTTTCATAGGCAAGATGTGAACTTTAATCCAGGAAACGGAAACACCCATAACCAACAGTCTCCGTTTTCAAACACCAACTATTTTGGCCAATATGGAAAGCATTCTGTAAATGTTTTCAGAAGCTCTCCAGAGTTCAATCCAGACTCTTGTTGGTTCCCTGATTCAGGAGCCACTAATCACTTGATTTATGACTTCAACAACTTGAGCATGGATAATGAATACCAAGGATCTGAAAAAGTTCACATGGGAAATGGATCAGGTTTGCACATTTTACATACTAGTAATTCTTTAATTAAAGGTCCTCTTGTTAATGATCATACCTTCAGTCTTAAAAACCTGCTACATGTACCTGACATCACAAAAAACTTGATCAGTGTGTCTCGGTTTGATAAGGATAATAGAGTTTTCTTTGAATTTCACCCTTACTTTTGCTTGGTGAAGGATCAGGACACAAGAATGGTTCTACTCAATGGGACAGTTGAAAATGGCCTTTACAAGTTTAACCTTAGCCCTGTTCAAGACCCAAACAAGACACAACCTGATGCACACTCTACCAACATCCCTTTGTCTTTTCCAGCTTCAATAAATTCTAATCAGCTGAATAAATCTGGATACAGATATATTCATAGAACAGATTCCTGGTTTTAAACAATATGATCAGAATGGAAATCCTTTGATATGCAGGCTACATAAGGCATTATATGGGCTAAAGCAAGCATCCAGAGCTTGGTCCTCCAAACTAAGCAAGGTCCTCAAATCTATAGGATTCACCATGCCCAAGTCTGACAATTCCTTATTCTTTAGGAACAACAAATCCTCTTACATGATGATCCTAACATATGTGGATGATCTGATAAATACTGGATCAAAGGTGATCACTCAGATTCAAGGCCTTTTTTCTCTCAAGGATTTAGGAATACTGAATTACTTTCTGGGGATACAAGTGCATTATGTTAATGGAGAAATGATACTCAGTCAAGAACAATACATCAAGGATGTGCTCAGCATAACTGGAATGAGTGAAGCAAAGGGGCTTTCTTCTCCAATAGTACCACAGCCAGTCCTCTCCAAGCATCAAGGACAACCTATTTTAAATGCAAGTCAGTACAGGCAGACTGTTGGAGCTCTCCAGTATGCAACCATAACAAGGCCAGGTATTTCATACAGTGTCAACAAAGTAATTCAATACATGCACAATCCCCTCAACACACATTGGAAAGCAGTTAAGAGGATACTGAGGTATTTGGCAGGAACAATTAATTATGGACTGAGATTTAGGCCAACCAATAATTTCAGAGTAATTGGTTTTCCTAATGCCGATTGGGGATCAGATGTAGATGACAGGAGATCCACTTCAGGATATTGTATTTATCTTGGTCCTAATTTAGTTTCTTGGAGTGCAAAGAAGCAAGTTATTATTTCAAAATCATCAACTGAGGATGAATATAGAAGCATTGCACATAGCACATGTGGAATTCTTTGGTTGCAGTCCCTACTCAAGGAGATAGGGATAGAGATAGCTAAACCAACTGTGATTTGGAATGATAATCTAGGAGATATTGCATTATCTGTCAATCCAGTTTTTCACTCAAGATCAAAACACTTTGAATTGGATTTACATTTTGTTAGAGAAAAGGTTGCGGAAAAAATAATCTCAGTTAGGCATGTTCCTGCTCTTGATCAGATTGTTGATGCATTAACAAAACCTTTGGTTAGCCAATTATTCAGGAAGATGAGACACAAGTTGAATGTTGTACCAGTATCTACCCTCGAATTGAAGGGGAGTGTTAGCAATCAGATACACCCCATGCGACCTGACAAGCATTCTATACGACCTGGCGAGCTCCCCATTACAAGTGATTAGCTTACCATGCGACCTGGCGAGCTGACTATGCGACCTGGTAACCTGGTGCGACCTGGAGAGCTCCCCAGCACAAGTGATCAGCTGACTACGCGACTTGGCAACATGTGACCTGATACAATGGATACAGGAAAGTGTGCGAGCTGGAAGGATCCCCATATACTCATGGACTCATCTTGAAACTTGGATTGTGTGCTGTACAAAATGACAAAACACCAGCTGGATGAGGAGCCGTTTGTGTACCTGCATAGTACACTTCATTCCCTTAAATAGTGGATCTAGGGTTGTTCAAATTTATAGAGTATCTAGAATGATCTACAATTTCTATATAAAGAAGGAAAAATCATTTGTAATTACAACTAAGAAAATATATTAAAATATTCAATAATTTGTTCTCCAGTTTATATTTTTTCCTGTTTAATTATGGCAAAGCATGAATTCTTTCAGCCATGAATGGTGTTTTTTCTTGGTTTGGTATGATTAAAGAAAGATAGATTTTAGGAGAAGTTTATCGAAGCCTAATCAAGAGAGATTTAAGGCAATTAATTTAATTTTATGTTTATTGTGGAGAAGAAAAATATCATTTAGGAGGAATATTTTCAATCCAAATGACGTAGCTAGAGAATTCTTAAGTGTTGATTACATAAAATTGGAATTTTTTAAATAGGAAAGTAAAATTGAAATTCTTATCACCAAAAATGGTATATGTAGATTTGTTCCCAAATATTTACACAAGCGCACAATATTTTCAAACTCATAACGTGCAATTCGTAAGCAAAGTTTGAAAATGTATGGTTCATTTACTATTTATAGCTGAAGATAAGATATATCGTGCATTACTACCTATTAGCTTTGAACCGTGCATGTATATGGCCAAACTAAAGTCGTGCATTACTTTTTTGATTAAAATAAAGATTATACTTTTCAATATATTTTATAAAATATTTCAGGATTTAATAAACCACAAATTTTGCATTTGAATAAACACAGAAAAAGAAGACAATAAGACTAGATATATTTTCACTTAGTGGTACCTAGGGCCCCAATATTTTTATTCCAATCAAGTAATATTTTTTAGATTTGGTTAAGTAGAATTGAGATTTTTTAATTAGGAAAGTAAAATTAGAATTCTTATCACCAAAAATGGTATATGCGAATTTTCTCAAATATTTACACGAGCGCACAATATTTTCAAACTCATAACTTGCAACCCGTAAGAGAATTTTGAAAATGTAAGGGTCATTTAGTATTTATAGCTGAAGATAAGATATATCGTGCACTATTGCCTATTAGCTTTGAACTATGCATGTATATGTCCAAACTAAAGTCATGCATTATTCTTTAGATTCAAACAAAGATTCTACTGTTCAATATAGTATTTTATAAAAATAGTTCAGGGTTTAATAAATCACAAAATATGAATCTGAATAAACCTAGAACAAGAAGACAATAAGACAATATATATTTTCACTTAGAGGTGGCCCTAGGTATAACAATCGGGTATTAGGGAATATATGTTTTATATATAATTTTATGTGATTATTATGTATTTATTATGTTTTATTTTCCTCCAAACGTACATGTATAAATACACTTGTGTGAATCAAGACAAGTTATCACATTCATTATACACATTTATGGTATCACAGCCACAAGGTTTAAACCCTAACCCTAATACACCTTAAATTTTCATCGCCCCTACCCTCTTCATGGCTAAGGCATCGGCGCCCACCCCTCCAGTCGAGGCACCCAGTCCGGTTGTCCTCAATGTCGCACTTCAAGCGTCCCTTAAAATACTTGTCAACAAGTATACTACTTAAAGATTCTAGTTTGGTTTTGACGTTACTCACCAACTACGATCTCATGGGGTATCTTGATGTATCTATCCCCAGTACACTGCCCATGTTACGTCCACCACCACCACCAATCTGAATTTGGCTCACCATTTTTTGATACTATAGAACAAGCTCCTCAATAGGGCGATTATTGGATCACTCTCACCTACCCTTATTCCCTTTATTGCAACGCCAAAAACCACCCTTGATTCTTGGAACACTCTATTGAACACCTATGCATGCCCTTCTCGTGGCCATATCCTCTCCCTCAAGACTCGCCTCTATAACCCGTACAATGGTTCCATGGCCGCCAACTACTACTACCTTCCCTGTTGCATGCCCTGTCTCTTCACATCTACATATATCGTCTATCATACAAGTCTTCCCCACGGTAGCCTCACGGCTACCTAAACCCGTATCAGTATCCTCGCAGCATTTCTCCCCCGCATCATTTCAATCAGCGACATGATGGCTCCTCGGGATCAAAACCCTACAAAGGCACCTATCAATTATGTTGAACACCAGGCTATTCAATAAAGAGGTATATCAGTTTTCTCTGTGGTAGAACCTGTCTCCATAGAATAATCCATCACCGTGACCCCCTCCCTACTCATCACCACCGGCACATATTGCCACACATGACCCATCCACCGATGAATGGATCATAAACTCTGGGGCCACTCATCATTTCAACACCGACCTTGATAATCACTCCTGGTATGATGGTTCGGATGGCGTGGTAATCGATGATGGTAATGGTTTATGCATCTCTCACACAGGCTCTCTTCATCTACTTTCTATTAATTCTTTATCGTAATCGTGTGCTTTATGTGTGCCTACTATGTGTAAGAACCTTGTTTCGGTATCCCAATTGTGTCTTCATAATAATGCGGATGTTCCCTTCTCTATTGATGATTTTGAATCGATGAACGAGGGTCACTCTTCTTTGCAAAATCCATAGAGATAAGGTTTATCATTGACCGGTGTGTGTGCCTGTGTCAGTTTTCTCCTCCACCAAGTCTAGTGTGTCCTTATGGCATTCTCGTCTAGGTCATCCATCTAGTGGGATTTTGGGTCGTTTGCTCACTTTAAACATTGTTTCCTTATCGAGTCATGTGTTGAATTTTAATTCTAATTCCTGTAAAATTAATAAAGTCATAAATTGCCACTTTATGATTCATTTATTTCATCTACTTGTCTACTTGAATTGCTATTTCTGAATGAATAGATATCTCATGTTGTTTCTATTGATGAATACAAATAATATGTAATCTTTGTTAATCACTAGACCAAATATGTGTGGTTTTATCCACTTAAATGTAAACCTGGTGTTTTGCCAACATTTACAACTTCTAAATTTCTTGTTGAAAAATATTTTAATCAAACCATTCACATGATTTATTCTCATACTGGTGAGGAGTATCTTGTGTTACGCCTTTTTCTCACATCTCATGGCATCTCGCATCTTACCACTCCACCTCACACCATTGAGCATAATGGTTACTCTAAATGACGACATCATTACATAGTTGAGACTGGCCTTATGCTGCTTCATTAGGTTTCCACTCCTCTATCTCAGTGGTCATTTGTCTTTTGTACTGTCACTTACCACATAAAGAGAATTCCCAAATGAACTCTCTCTTTATTGTCTTCCTTTGAAGAATTGTTTGGTCATTCCCAAAATCTCTCAAAACTTTATGTTTTTAGGTGTTCGTGTTACCCTTGGGTATAACCTTAAACCAATGATAAACTCAAACCTAAGTCTTGCTTGTGTGTCTTCATCAATTATTCATTATCGCAAAATGCTTGTCTTTTTTGTGATCCTCATACTTCTCGATTCTACTCCTCTAGACATGTTGAGTTTGTGGAAAATGTATTTCCCCTCGCTCAGTCCCCTTCAGACTTACTCACGTCCCCTATGCAGCCCACCAGCATCTTTGATTCGCATGAATTTGTCTTCATTTATATATATATTTGGGTAGCATTTTATTTGGATTTGTTATTAAATTTGGTGTAAGTTGGATAGATTGAGCATATTTTCATATTTATGTATCTCCGACTTATTTTACCATGATTTGATCTATAATATTGGTTTTTATGTTTATTTTAGGGATTTTGAGGTATTTTGGTCTGGATATAGTTGAGTGTGGGCCCGTGAGTGGAGTTTCAACGAGATTGGGCCTCGATTTGGCATATTATCGTTGACACTGGGTATGCTGTCCACACCGAGTTACACAGTGTCAGCACAAAATCAGGATTTTGGAACCCTAGGCCCATAAAACGAACAAGCCCACTTCTGTACCTTTAAAAGGAGAGCAGCGGCAGCATCAGAGAGACACGCCACACACGCCCAACTGGGATTTTCTTTCTACTCGGACCTCTTGGATTGACAACCCAAGAGTGTTCTTCGTTTTCTTTCTTCTATTTCTCCGTTTCAAATTCTAGTTTAGATTTTAGATAGTTTAATTAGTTTTAGTAGATCTTAGATTAATTAGTTAGTGGATCTTAGTTTAATTCTTCACTTGGACGATTTCATTCTTCTATGTTAATTAGTAAGTTTTCAATTTCCTTGCTTTATTAGTTTAATTGATCTTGTTAGAATAATTATTCTTCAAAAAAAAAAAAACCATGGATGTTTCTTTAAGCTTTTCATGATGAATTGTGTTCTTGACTGTTTTGGATTTATGATATTGAATATGTTGATGATTGTTGGCAAGATCTTATGGGTCTAGTGCCTAGATACATTTGGAACCATCAATTGGGTTTGTTGGGTACTAAATCTACAAGTTGGGATTGACAACCCTAGCTTTTAGGTAAGGTGTTCGGTGAAATGCCCAAGTGGTCATGGAGATGATTCTAGAGCCCTAGACCCTTGTTTTCTAAAATCTTTTCAAAAGTTTTGATTTCATTATTTGTCGTTTGAGTCAACGTCTTGATTCCAAGTGTTTAAATTAGCTTTTCGTTATTTTCTTGTTCGTGAAAACAAACATAAAAAGAGCCTCCGATTAGTTTTCCTCGAGAGATTCAACTCGGTTCAACTTGCCAACCTACAAACGAACTCGTACTCTTGCGAGCGAACTTTTTAAACTTGACAAACTTAAATTTAAAAAGTAAGTGCGGAAAGTTCGAATCAATCTTCACCACCATTTACTGTGGATGATCTATCTAGTACGCCTCCCACCATTGCTCCTTCACCACCACTACATACTTTCGCTCCGTCGACCTCACAAATGATTAACGCTCATTCCATGCAAACTTGGGTTAACAAAACATACGTAAGCCTAACTCCAAATATTACTTGCTTTTGTCTACTCCTTCTACAGATTTCGAGCCTATATACATTACTCAGGCCCTCTCCGAGCCTCGCTGGCGAGTGGCTATGTCTAATGAGTTTGGTGTGTTTATGTGCAATGACACATGGGATCTTGTTCCTCCTTCTCCAAATTATAATGTTATGGGGTGAAAGTGGGTGTTTCATATCAAATGGAATCCTGATGATTCCATTGATAAGTTCAAGGCTCGTCATGTGGCGAAGGGGTTTCATCAACATCCTAGTCTTGATATTTTGACATGTTCAGCCTGGTTATTAAACCGACCACTATCTAGGTGGTTCTTAGCTTAGTCGTTTCTCGAGGATGGCCTCTTCGTCAGCTCAACATCAATAATGCTTTAGTTCAAAGGCATTTGGATGAGGAAGTTTTTATGGCTTAACCTCCGGGGTTGTTAACAAGAAACTCCGTTCTCATGTTCATCTCTTCAAAAGGCTATTTACAGACTTAAGCAAGTGCCCTGCGCTTGGTACAATGAACTCCATGGATTTCTTGTAGGCATGAGATTTATGAATGCAAAGTAAGACACATATATCTTTGTTTATCACCACGTCGACATCATAGCCTACTTCTTAGTATATGTAGATAATTTAACCCTTACTGGGAGTGATGTGTTGTTTGTCAATCATGTCATTATCGTGATTGGTGCTTGATTTTCTTCAAAGATATGGGCTCACTTTCTAAATTCCTTAGAATTGAAGTAGTGTCTCTCTCAGACTCTTATGTCCTCTCTCAGCACAAGTACATAGTTGATATGCTTGCTCACCATTGCATGCTTAACTCCAAGCCGGTTGATACTCCTTTCGTGGTGGGTAGTCACTTGTCACTTTATGATGGTGTTGCACAGTCTGAAGATATTGTCTACCGACAGGTTATGGGGCCCTCCAATGACTTCTTCTCACTCGGCTTGACATAGCCTTTACAGTGAATAAGTTGTCTCAATTCATGCGTGCTCCTTCTGCGATCCATTGGACAGTTGAAAAGTATCTCCTCTGCTATCTCAATGGCACATGTGGAGTTGGTCTTGTCCTTCGTCCGCATGCTTCAGTTAGCCTTCACTATTTTCCTGATGCCAATTGGGGCGACAATTGTGATGATTGGATATCTATTGGTGCTTATGTTCTTTTTTTTGTTCCGAATCCTATCTCCTGGAGCTCTAGGAAACAAAAATTGATAGCGCGGGTTTTCACTAAAGCCATTATCGCACTATAGATGTTGCAACTTTCGAGGTTCAGTAGGTTTCTTATTTACTAGCTGAGCTTCATCTCCCCTGTAGTTACCCCTCGATGACCTATAGTGAAAACATTGGAGCTACATATCTATGTACTAATTCTGTTTTCCACTCTCGGATGAAGCGCACCGCTATCGATTATCATTATGTTCCGGATCTTATTCAGCCTTTTAAGCTTCGTGTCTCCAATGTTTCCTTGACTAATGATAACTAGCGAATGCTCTTTCATGGTCAAGATCAGTGTTTCATCCGCCACACTATCTTGAGGGGGGATATTAGGGAATATTCTTATTATATATATTCTTATGTGATTATTATGTACTTATCGTGTTTTCTTTTCCTCCAAATGTACATATATAAATACTCTCGTGTGAATCAATACAACGTCTTTATCAAGGTCTCAAAAAATTTTTGCCAATCATATATATTTAAGAAATAAAATTCATTTGGTTATATTGATATATGACATCTATACTTTAACTTCAAGTCTAATTCATTAGTTGTACTCTTTGTAGCTCTTCTATAATTTCACCTCAATTCTCAACGGGAGTAAAATGACTCTAAGGGGCCACTTGGTTAGGCAAATCGGAGGAGTTGATAGCTTATTCACCCTCAATCAACTCTTTTATACTGCTTGGTAAAGGTTTCTAATCAACTCCTAATAATTGATTAGGCCCAAAAATCCCCGTTTCGAGAGAAGTTACATTTCGTAACTTTTTTTAATCAGCTGATAGCTAATTGGAGAAAAAATTCTTTTTATCATTTTCCTCTGTAAAATATATCTTTATATACTAACAAATTATTTATAGTTCTACATAAATATTATTTTTAAACATGATAAAATATTTATTTACAAAAGTATTTTTTTTTTTTTTTTTGGGGTATCATTGTTCATATTTTTTTATGAAATCTTTATTTATTATTCTAAATTTATATAATATTATTTTTCATATACTCACATATTATTTTATAGTTCCACATAAATATTACTTTTATACATAAGAATCTTTTTATTTATTGATATAATTATTTTGGTATCATTGTTTATAAATTTTTTTCTTAATTTAAAATATTTTTTAGGAAGTCTTTATTTATTCTAAATATATTTATTATTATTTTTATATTTTTCTTAATTCCTATCAATATTTTTTTTCTTATATCTCTCAATCAAATCTATATTGGTAAATCAATCTTTAGTCAGCTACTTCAATCAGCTAATTTACCAAGTAGTATATTACAATCACCTATGAATTACCAACTATTAGTTAAAAGTTATCAACTCAACCAAGTGGACCTTAAATATGTAGTATTGTTTGCAAAATTCAACACCTAAAGCATGAATAATTTTAATGATTTGCATGATTTTTTTTATTGCAACATTTATTAACAAGTATAGAAGATTGAGATTGCTAAAGGTATTATTTCATTTGAATTTATCTATTCCATGTGATTGAAAATTATTTTTTAGAATACATTCAAATGTTTATTTGATGATTTATCATCTTAAATATTATGTGAGTGAAGCTAAAATAAAGTGTTTTCAATTTTACATTTTTACTATTATGAGTTGTTGTTGTTTTTAATTATTATTGTAACTTTAGCAATTTTTGTGTGATATACAACTTAACATATGTTTAAATATACAACTATATATTGTGTAGTTTTTTTATATCAATTTAAAAATATTGAATTTTTTCAAAGGCGTGTGAATATGAGATATTCGATTGTCTCTGACAGTCTCTCTATAATGAATCTTTAGTCATTTTATGGAGTCAAAATCATTAATATTACTCCAACAGATTCTCTAAAGAGCCTCCCCAAAATAAGGAACTCTTTTTCTTTTTTACTTGGACTTTCTACAAGTAGTGTGCAACTTTGACTCTCTATTATTATATTTTTTCTTTTATCTGAATTGGTTCCTATTATTTTCATTATATATATGATAAAGAGTTTATAAATAAAGAGCCTTGTTTTAGTAAAATTATGTTAGGATTACAAGTAATATGATAAAAAAGAGAAGCGATAAAGAACAACACAGGATTTGTTTACCCAGTTCATCGGAGAGATATCCTGACTACGTCGGGCGCTACCAAGCCAAGAGTCTGCACTATAATATTTTTTGAGATAGGATTACAATTGCACAATCAGGCTATTTATAATAAAAAGATCCTGGTTATAATTTTACGCGAACTCCCTAAAATACCCCCAAAAAATTCGGCGCCGTGAACGAGGGCTTAGATGTACATTACTTCAGGCTCCACAACCCAACAATCTCTCACCTGGAGACTAATCTCGAATGTAACCATCTCTACATCTTTTCAATATAACTCATAACTTTAGCAATGTCAAGCCTTCCTCTCAAGTTCCAAGCCCATTTGAAGCCAGGCATAGCTTCAACTTCTCCAAGGTCACAACCTTAGTCAACATATCGGCAGGATTGTCAATTCCATGAATCTTCACTAGCTGCAAGATCTTCTCTTCTAAGAGATAACGTATGTAGTGATTCTTCAACTATAGATGATACCATTTTTCTGCTCTTTCCCCAACTCACCCAAGAAATTCTGCAACCATACCATCTCTTTACTAGACTCTGTAATTGCTACATACTCTTCTTCTGCGGTAGATAGATCCACAACCTTCTGCAACTTAGAAGCCCAATATATCGTTGTACCACCCAAAGTAAATACATACCTGGTAGTACTTCTCCTTCTATCAAGGTCACTCGATGCTAAAACTGCATCAGCGTATCCTGCAAGCTCAACGCCTTTGCCCTTAAAACATAGGGCTCTCTCTTTGGTGTCTCTCAAGTACCTAAGGATCCACTTCACTACTTCCCAATGTTGTCTACCCGGGTTTCTCATAAAATGTTTAACTACTCCCTCCGCATGAGCAATGTCTGGTCTCGTGCACACCATCACGCACATGATGATACCATTTGCTGAAGCGTAGGGAACCCTCTGCATATGGGCACGCTCTTCATCACTGCTAGGAGACTCTTTGCTACATAGTTTGAAATGACTACCTAACGGGATACTCACTGGATTGGCATACTCCATGTTAAATCTTTTCAACACCTTCTCGATGTACTCCGCCTGATGAAGATACAATTTTCCTCCTACCAAGTCTCGGGTAATCTGCATACCTAAAATCTGCTTGGCTTCTCCAATCGTTCTGATAATTATTTCTTCAATCTATTCACTTCTCGAGCACAAGAACCTGCTATCAACATGTCATCAACATATAGCAATAATATGATATAACTATCATCAAACCTCTTGAAGTAGCAATAATGGTCAGCATTGCATCTGACGAATTCAATATCAAGAATGAACTTATAAAACTTCTTGTACCACTGTCTCGGAGCCTATTTCTAACCATATAAGCTCTTCTTCAGTTTACACACTAGGTCGCCATTACCTCTCGACAAGTATCCCTCTGGTTGGTTCATATATATGTCTTCCTCTAAATCACCATGAAGAGATGTTGTTTTTACATCCATTTGTTCTAACAGTAAGTTCTTTGTAGCAACCATACTCAAAACCATTCGAGTAGTGGTTAGTTTCACAATAGGAGTAAAAACATTTGTATAATCGATATCCTATTTCTTCTGAAATCCCTTCACAACCAGCCTTGCCTTGTAACACTTGCTTCCATCAGTCTCGTCTTTAATTCTATAGACCCACTTATTATGCAGTGCCTTCTTTCATTTTGGGAGCTCAACAAGATCCCAAGTGTCATTGGACATCAAGGAGTCCATCTCTTCATCCATCGCAAGCTTCCATTTTCTTCTGGTCTTATCATGTGCAGCCTCTGCATAACATTGAGGTTCACCACCATCAGTTAACACGAGTAGAAATTGATGGTGTGAACTTATCAGGTGATCCTCACACTCTTGTAGACCTTGACAATGGAACTGGTGGTGTTCTCGGCTTAGCCTCAACCACCTGAGTTAGAAATATCTAACTCTACAACCTGAGTACCTGCACTTTCAGCATCTGGTGCAGCTATCTTATCCTTGTACAAAACCTGTTCATTAAATATGACATCTCAACTGCGGATTATTTTTCGATTTTTTTCATCCCAGAATCTATAACTGAATTCATCACCTCCATATCCAATAAATGTACATTTTTAATAGATTTAACATCCAACTTTCCTCTAGCTGCAGCATCTATATGAACATAAGCAACACAACTAAATATTCGTAAATAAGTTAAGTTTACCTCCTTACCACTCCAAGCCTCCTCCAGTATGCCATTCTCCAAAGGAGTTGGTGGTCCTCTGTTAACCAGGAATGCCTCTGTGTTAACTGCATCTGCCCAAAACATCTTTGGTAAACCTGACTTCAACCGCATACATCTGGCACGCTCATTCAGAGTTCTGTTCATTCGCTCTGCTACTCTGTTATGCTGAGAGATTCCTCTCAGGGTCTTTTCCATGCGAATTCCATTTGTAGCACAACACTCTTTGAATTCTCTAAACTCGTACTCTCCGCCATTGTCAGATCTTAAGCACTTTACTTTCAAACCTGTTTCATTTTCTACAAGGGCCTTCCACTTTCTAAAAGTATCAAATGCATCAGATTTAATTTTTAGAAAGTAAACCCATACCTTTCTTGTAGAATCATCAATGAAAGTCATGTAGTATAACGCAACACCAAGGGATGTTACTGGCGCTGGTCTCCATAAGTCACTATGTAACAACTCTAACTTCTGCTTCTTTAAGGTTATGTCACCCTTCGAAAAACTCACTCTTTTCTGTTTACCGAAGACACAATCCTCACACAAACCGATATCACTTGTCTTGCGGATGGGTAGCTTACCCTTCGAACACAGTTCTTTCATCCCATTCTTACTCATGTGGCCAAGTCAACAATGCCATAAATTCGCATCATTATTTTTTTTTCTGCAGTAGCAATGCAATCTTTGGTACTAGTTTTCATATACAACGTACCCTCCTTCTTTCCTCGAGCCATCAACATGGCTCATTTGGTTATCTTCCAGTTACTGCAGCCAAGGGTTACAACATAACCGTCGTCATCCAGCTGCCCTACTGAAAGTTGATTTCTCCTCAAACCTGAAATGTGTCTCACAATACGCAACTGCAATACATAACCATTTGGAGTATTGATTAGAACATCTCCCTTTCCCACAATTTTCAGAGGCTCATCATCGGCAAGGTAAACCTCCCCAAGATTGCCAGACGTATATTGTTCCATGACCTCACCACTACTGCAAGAATGAGACGATGCACCTGAATCCAAAACCCACGATTCTAATGGACTGCTCACACTTAAAATAAGTGGATCTGTACTATCTTCTATTGTTGTGTTAGCTGATTTGTTGTCCTTCTTCTTCAACGCTTTGCACTAGTTCTGGTAGTGACCTAACTCGTCATAATTCCAACACTTGATCTCACTCTTAACTTGCTTCTGCCCCTTGATCTCGATCTACCTCAATTAAATTTACCCTTTGATTATGATCGCCCCTTATTCTCTGTACTTAAATCTGACCCTAGAATTATGCCCGATTCTCTTCTGCGAATTTCTTCACTAATAATCAGATCTCTAACTTCGTCAAACTTCATCTTCTCCTTCCCCGCTGAAGCACTAATAGCGGTAACCGTTCCGCTCCAGCTTTCTGGTAAAGAGGACAGCGTAATTTGGGCTTGGACCTCATCATCAAAATCAATATCAACCGAGCTCAATTGGGCTTGTATCATATTAAACTCGTTGAGATGATCGGCAACAGCAGTACCCTCTGACATCCTTAGTTGAAAAGACGTCGCATTAGATGAACCTTGTTCACCGTCGATGGCTTCTCATACATCTCTGATAACGTTTTTAACATCTCTTTCATAGTTTTCGCCTTAGTTGTGTGGAGAGCGAAGTTTTTGGACAGCGACAAGCGCACCACGCTCATCGCCTTTCTGTCCAACAATTTTCATTCGTCCTCTTTCATGACCTCTGATTTCGTACCCAGGGGTTGATATAGATCTTTACCGTACAGGTAATCCTCAATCTGCATCTTCCAGAACCCGTAATATGTTTCATCAAACTTCTCAATTTGCGATTTTCCGTCACCCATCATATTCCCACCGATGATACCAGTTGTTAGGATTACAAGTAATACGATGAAAAAGAAAAGCGATAAAGAATGACAAAAGAAATTATTTACCCAGTTCGTCAAAGAGATATTCTGACTACGCCTGGGGGCGCTGCCAAGCCAGGAGTTTGCACTGTAATAATTTTTGAGATAGGGTTACAATTACACAACCAATCTATTTATAACAAGAAAACCCTAGTTATAATTTTACGCGAACTCCCTAAAATACCCCCAAAAAAATCGGCGTCGTGAACGAGGGTTTGAATGTACAGTACTCCAGGCTACACAACCCAACAAATTAGAATGTGGAGCTCCTGAAATAAGGAGTCTGATAAAATTAAGTAAGATGTGGAATTAAAAAATAGAATGAATTGGTTCAGAAAGTGAAATTTCTGGAATTTGATAGGAATTTTTTTGCAGTTAGTAAATACTCCTTCCAATTCTTTTTAAGTGTCGTTTTAGAGGTTAAATTTTATTTCAAATTAATTGACATTTTACAATTTTTTACCTGTTTTTTCCAATTTTATCCCTACTCATATGAGAAAAAAAAAAGCAAATTTATGGTAATAAGATAATTATGAGTAAAAAGGTGA
Organism: Phtheirospermum japonicum; assembly: GCA_014905375.1. Taxonomy (NCBI): domain Eukaryota; kingdom Viridiplantae; phylum Streptophyta; class Magnoliopsida; order Lamiales; family Orobanchaceae; genus Phtheirospermum; species Phtheirospermum japonicum. The sequence continues at coordinate 2,270,828 of BMAC01000050.1, forward strand.
GATAGTGTAATTAAAGGGGGTGTCCTCGACATAGATTTTGAAGGATTTTTAAGCATTGGAATTCCATATATTTTAAAGAATTCTATGAATTCTATTATAAATTCTATTGGATTTTAATGGAATTTTATGGGCTCTTATACAATGGAATTGTGTGGATTTTAAAATATTCTAATGGAATTTGTTGGATTTTATCAACATATAATTAATGAATTTATGTAATATAATAACTTCATAATCATAAAAAATGCAAGTATTCAAACAAAGTCATTAATATAAATGTAATTTGACATGGTCAAGTATGAACTTTTTTTATAAAATATTATTGCTAAAATAATTATTCAACTAAAAATAACATTGATGGAGATAATTAGTATTTTTTAAATAAAAATGCATCTATCAAGATGTGGTTATGAATATTTATCAACTAATAATTCTCAAGGTGTCTAAGAAAAATAGAAAAAATCAATATAAATATATATATATATATATATATATATATAATAATTATTAGTACTATTATTTTATTCTATTATATTACTTATTGTTGTTGTTATTACTATTTTTAGGAAAATGGACTTCGAATTTTGAGGGGTTGAGGTTGGATTTTGTATTGAATACTTTTTTCATAAATATGTCTCAGATTCTATGAAAATCAATTCAAATCCACTTATAAAAGAAATCCATGAAGTTCGTAAAATGCTTGAGAACACTAGATTTTCGTAGAATCCATTAAAATTCAAGTTGAGAAACACAAAATTTGATGTATTTCATAGAAATTCAAATTGAGGACACCTAGATTATTATGAAATTTATAATTAGTAAAAATAGAGGGAATATTAAACACCAATTACGAATTTCACATCAGGCCACCAAAATTTTCAAAACTGGCACTATTTCAGTTTAAGATTCCTTCCAATTTGGATATTTGTGAGATTTTTTTTTTTCACCACCAATTACTTCAATTTATTGTTAAATAAATATAAGAAATAAATAAATTGTGTACACATGTGTCTAACGGTCCTTCAAATCTGGTAAAGGTGGACTATTCATCATCTCTGCGTTCATCAAAAACATTAAAAACACCGAAACACCCCACCCCAAGTTCACTCCCAGCCCATACCCTCAAGTCCTCAAACCCATTTTTCTCTCTTTAAAACGCTGCACGCATACACAGAGAGAGAGACAGAGGGAGATTGGATGAGCAGTTGAAGAGAGAGAGCAGAGATGGTGGGTTCTTTCTGTATTTGTTCTGCTCGGCCATTATCATCTGCCAACCGAGCTTCAAGGCTTCAATTTTCCTCAGAACAGCTCGTCTTCTTCGGCGCCAGCAAAAACCCAAAACGACTCTGTTTTTTGAAGAGCAATTCATATCACAAAAGCAAGTTAATTGCCTGTTCATCTTCTCCGGATGATGCCTCCGTTGATTCCAACCCTCCGCCGGGAGACAGCGGTCCCAGGTCCACTTTTGAAATTTCCCTAGTGGTTTTTTTTTTCTTTCGTAATTTGAGAGTAATTAATTATTCATTTGTTTGTTTCTTTGTGGGTTTACGGGGTTGATTCTTAATTTCTTGCTGAAATTCTCATTTTGTTTTTTCATTTCAAGAGTTACTGTCAGAGAATTGGAGGGGGATTTCAGCAAATATTGTTGATTTGTTGTTTATTTATGAGTAACAAAATAATAAAGGATCGTTTCCTTTTTCTTTTTTCCTTTTTCTTTTTTTTTTTATAACTATTTTGGCTAACGCTTATGAGTATCTATCATCAATTCCCCTATTGCGTCCGTTGGCTAAAGTTAAATTCTGTAATCTGTTGTGCTTTTGTTTTTGAACTTTTGTATGATTAGAACTTTAAATATTTTTTCATGAAAATTGTTTTTTACATACTCATTCCTAGTGTTGTTAACGAACCGAACGTTCACGAACAAAATCTCGTTCGAGCTCATTTAAGGCTCGTTTGTTCAATAATCGAGTCGAGCTCGAACAGGAAATTAGGCTCCTTTAACAATCGAACAAACATGAGCATGTTCGCGAACATACCTATATATTTAGTTATTTATTTATATTTACTATATTTTATTTTTTGATAAAATGGAAACTTAAAAGTAAAAAAAGAAAAAAAAAAACTAATCTTCCTTGGACTTCATATTGAGAAAACATTGTTCGAGCTAATCGAACAAATTGAATAGGGTCGTTATATTAAACGAGCCGAACACGAACAAACTCGAACTTTACAAAAAATTAACCGAATGAACACGAACACAAATTGTCGCTCAAATAATAACCGAATGAACTCGAACATTGTTCGAGTAATAGTCGTACTCGAAATCCTTAGGCTCGGTTCGACTTGGTTCGTTAATAGCACTACTCAGTCAGTCCCCAAAAAATAGAGAGTTACTATTTTTAATGTCCAAAAAGGATAAGTTGGTTATTATATGTCAGTATGTAGTTAATTCTTCATTTCCATATAAATCCATATTTAACTATTTGAAAATGACTATTCCATTTACCAAGTTAGGTAATGAATAAATAATTAACTAACCATGGGGGCATGAATGAAAAATGCAATACTTTGACTGTATTAATTTTTTTCTTCAGAACTTTCATATATATTTTAGGGTTTTTCAAAACTAATGGTATATGCATGCTACGATTATACGTTTTCATCAATCTGTTAACTGGAAAAATAATACTAGGGTCTAGATAATCTGTCTGACGAGATTTGTGTATATTACTACTTGTTCGCAGCAATTTCTGCATTATAGAAGGGCCCGAAACTGTCCAAGATTTTGTCCAAATGCAGCTTCAGGAAATCCAAGACAACATCAAAAGCAGACGTAATAAGATCTTTCTCCTAATGGAAGAAGTGAGTTTCCTCGTTTTTCTTTCGTTCTTTTTCGTTTTTCTTTTCCTTTTTCTTATTTTCTTCGTTATTCTTACTGATCAAGTTGAGAAGGCTAAGAGTGCAACAACGCATCAAGAGCATGGAATTTATTCCCGATGAAGAAAATGAAAATGAAATGCCAGAAATCCCGTCGTCAATTCCGTTTCTTCCTCATGTGGTAATTTCCGAACCCTCCCTCAATCATCGAAATACTTTTTCTTTTTTTTTTTTAATTTTAATTTACAAAGATGCTATCCATTCTCTTGAAAACAGACACCCAAGTCGCTGAAGCAGCTTTACATCACAAGCTTTATATTTGTATCTGGAACTATTGTCTTCGGGGGCCTTGTTGCACCAATCGTAAGCTCTTAATCTTGAAAATTAATTGCTTGTTCTAAACTATCTATACCTTTTTATTTATTTTGGCTAATAATCTTGATGAGAAATTGTGTACATTCAACGTAATTTCCGTGACAGCTTGAGCTGAAATTGGGTTTGGGAGGTACCTCGTATGAAGATTTTATACGCAACATGCACTTGCCTATGCAGTTAAGGTACGTGCCGTTTTTACGTAAATTCTTATTTTCCTTCAGCACAACTATTTTATTTTATGCATTCGAATTATGACTAATCTGCTTACAATATTTGTTCCGCTCCAGTGAGGTGGATCCTATTGTGGCCTCGTTTTCAGGTGGAGCTGTGGGTGTTATTTCGGCGTTAATGCTGCTTGAGATAAACAATGTTGAGCAGCAAGAGAAGAAAAGATGCAAGTACTGCCATGGAACTGGTATTTATTTATTTAGTTTAATTACTATTAAATAAAAAAGCCGAAAAAAATATACTGTATTTAGGTTATGGTGAATGCTATTATAATCCAGCATGGAATTTATTCGTTTATCTACCAATATTTAGTTGTAGTTCTTATCTGTTCCATTGAGTACCTCAATTTTACACTGGAAAGAAAAATCGACATTTGCATGTAAAATATTAATTTGACAAGCATAAAATAAAATTGGATTAGTAAGACATCACTCTGCAAATCATCTTTCACCACTAAATTTGATTTAACGACATAGGCCTTTTCTCGACGTATTTCTTACAAACTTATAATCTTATTATGGTCTCTTGATAGGATACTTGTCATGCGCGCGTTGCTCAGCAAGTGGCTTGTGTTTGTCTATTGAACCTATACTATCAAGCGCCTCCGATCGCCCATTGCGTGCACCAACTACTAAAAGGTGTCCCAATTGCTCCGGGGCTGGAAAGGTATATAATTAATTAGATAATTAAGAGAAAAAAAAAAAGATAATTACTTAACATATCAATGTTTTGTGTTTTTTTTTTTTTTTTTTTTCATTCTTGATTGGTCAGTTTCTGCAGTTTCCTCTGTGATTTGACGATGATTACTATTTTTCTGTTGAATTTACTGATAATATTTTGCATATATAAATCAGGTGATGTGCCCGACGTGCCTATGCACGGGGATGATGATGGCAAGCGAGCATGACCCACGTATAGAGCCATTTGACTAAGAAAACAAAGAGTGCGTTTGGATGGTTAAAGGCACGGTAGAGGAAACTCGTGGGCTGGCCTTTGAATTTCAGTTGACAGTGTCGTTGTCCTAAGTCATAGGTGCAAGAAAGTTTAGAAACTTATAGAATGAAATAATATGAGACTTATAAACACTTTTTTTTTTCTTACGTTTTCGAACAGGTTGTTACTGGGTTATGTCGAAGATTGTAAAGTTTTCGATGTGTTAAACACAAAGGTGTTTTGCCTAACAAAATGCTATGAATAACGACTATTTTGTCATCTCTCTATCGTTTTGATCTCCATGTTGGTTTTGTGTAAATATTAGATCTTATCATTTTTTTTCATAGATGTTACAAATAACACCACTATTATGTACGATTTCAATATTCACAAATTCTTAAAAAACAGAAAAAGAAAGATTCTCTACTTCTAAATGATAATTTCCAATCAGAAACCGAAAACACTCTTTTTAAGAGTTTGCAAGTACTCTCTTATCCCTTTAATGGAACTTTGTTTTGCTTTTTTATTTAAATATTACGCTTTCATGTAATAATTCAATGGTAGTTTCGCCGAGTGTTCCAAGGCGCCAGATTTCGGCTCTGGTTTTGTTATTTTTTGATAGTCTATTTATTTAACTTTATTAAATATAATACATAACAAATTATCTTAAACAAAGACAGTTTGGCCGAGTGGTCTAAGGCGCCAGATTTAGGCTCTGGTCCGAAAGGGCGTGGGTTCAAATCCCACAGCTGTCAATGTTTTTATTTTGTTATTTTTATTAACTAATATTTCAATTTGAACACTTATTAAACATAATAAATAACAAATTAGACTAAACAAAGATAGTTTGGCCGAGTGGTCTAAGGCGCCAGATTTAGGCTCTGGTCCGAAAGGGCGTGGGTTCAAATCCCACAGCTGTCAATGTTTTTATTTTGTTATTTTTGGATAACTAATAATTCAATTTGAACAATTATTAAATATAATAAATAACAAATTAGACTAAACAAAGACAGTTTGGCCGAGTGGTCTAAGGCGCCAGATTTAGGCTCTGGTCCGAAAGGGCGTGGGTTCAAATCCCACAGCTGTCAATATTTTTATTTTTTTTTTATTTTCTTTCTGTTATTTTTTGAGAGTAATAATTCAATTTTTATGATCTTTCTTGGCGTCGAGTAAAAAACATCCCCCAATTACAATACCATTTCAATTATTTATTTTTTGATATAAAATAACTTTTTTTCATCTCTGCATTGTGAAAATAGTACTCATTATTATTTTGTATGGTCTCTCGTTCGAGAAGTAAAAAAAAAACATATGAGGCAAAAATAAATAAATAATATATGTTTTAATATAAATTAAAAAATAACATAAATCTAGGAGAAATTAAAGAAACGTATCTGGACGTTATTATCAAACACGTCAGCTTAAAAAAATAAAATAAAGAGATTTAGAGGCGAGACGCAGTTGGTAATCGCGTCTTGGATATTTTTGCCACGAAAATATTAAAGGGTCGAATTAAAAACAAATTTTGAATTCGGGATTGGACTATTTGTATAAAAGAAAAAAAAAAATCAAAAGCAAGACGTTGTTGCCACCAGTATCCCGGGCCAATGTGTAAATAAAACGAAATCCAATTAAAAATATTTCGGGAACAAATCGACGACAAGAAGCAAGCGGCACCTTTACAAGGTAATAAATAACCATAAACTCTTTATTTATTTTATGAAAATGAGTTATTTGTGTAAATTTCTATTTAATTGTTATTAGATATAATTACTTGTTGATGATAAAAATATTATTTATTATTTGTAAATTTAAGTTTATTTATTTTTTATGAATATTGAATTTATTTATTTGTGGAAAATTTTTAATTATGTGTGAATTTTAGTTTATTCATCTTGAGTTTATTTGTTAATTATTTATGACTATTGGAAGTCATCACAACAACATATGACGAATATTTCTTTCGACAATAATTATGACATGTACGCATCACTACTACGAGATATATGGTGGAACAACCAATGTCGATTTTTCAAATTTAGATCCTACCGATCACCCCCAATTGTGATCCTTGGCTATGTCGTTGATTACTTTGAACCGAATGAAGGTTACGATTCAGAATAGAGCACATGAGAATTAGGTGATAGAAATTAAATAGGCGAGGATTTGTTGCAGTTGGGTGGTAGTTTACCCAATGAAAATCATTTTGAACCTATCGTGGTACAACCCATCAACGAGTGGATGGACAATCGAGACTATACAAAAACATACTTTTTTTTATTTTGGCTACGATGACATCCCTACTGATTCTATTGGTATCCCTCAACAGGACTACTACTACGACAAAGATGGTGGAATGTTGAGAAAATATATGATATTCAAAAATAAAAAACATATGATGTGGGCTGTTAAAGATTACTCTCTGTGTGTCGCCAAGTGTGCGTATAGAGTGGATTTGAGCAACCTAAAGCCTTGGAAAATTATTTGTATAACGAAACCATTTAGTGAGAATAGTCCAGATATTTCGAGTTCATCAAGTAACCGCTCACCTCAATGCGAATGGTATCTCCACGCTATTTATCGTAAATGAAAGGGTATTTGGAAAAATCACCAAATTGGATCATGTGCACAAATGTCTTGCATCTCGTATACGCGATGATCACCCTAAATTGTGTTAAAACATGATTGCTATTCCCATTACCACTTCGGTCAAAAGAGATCCAATATACGGTGCCTTTCATGTCCAGTTAGTCATGGAATAAGAATATGGTTATAAAGTGTCATATCACAAGGTATCTCAAGGTTTGTGACGGGCTCGTGAAAATGTGTACGGGACGTGGGAGAGATCGGTTCAACATTTACCAAAATACATGGGGGTAGACGTACAACCCAGGGACAAAGGTCAAATAGCTATACAAATCTTTAGGAGTACTTGGTGTACATATGCTACGATTTGTGTTATTGGCATTCTGACCATGTATCGAGGCTTTTAGACATTGTAGCAAAGTCATCAGTGTTGATGAAACTTTTTTGGTCGGAAAGTACAAGCACACGTTGTTGACACTAAAAAAAATAGGATTTTACCAAGGGGAAAACCCTCGGTTATAAGCCAAAAGCTCTCGGTAATCAATTTATCAAGGGCAAACCCGAGTAAGAACTTCCATCGATAAAATTCTCCTCGGTAAACATTTTCGAGGGGAACGATGCGCTCGATAAATATTTTCGAGGGCATTATCGAAGGTTTCTTTTTTCGGTAATATACGTTTACCCTGAATATATTTGCTCTCGGGAAAATCGAGGGGAGATTTGCCCTCGGAAAAAACGAGGGGAATTATCCTCTCGAAAGAATCGAGGGGACATATGCCTTCGGAAAAACCGAGGAAAATATCCCCTCAGAATAACCGAAGGCATATATTTCCCCTCGTAAAATATTAAAAAAATAATATTTTTAAAAAAGAAGGAAAAACCCGAGGGAATTCTTGCCCTCGGTTTTTCTGAGGGGAATATTCCCCTCGATTTTCCTTTTTTTATATTATTTAATTATTAATTTTAATTCCTATTTATTTATTAAAATAACCCCAATAATTTAAAAAAAAAATCATTAATAAACAGATAAATAAATAAACTAATTATTATATAAATATTTGAAGATTTACAATTATTAAATTTGTTCAACAAAAGTGGTTAGTAAAAAAATTTATAAAATATAAAACAGTCCTATGATGGGGGAGGCTGCAGTAGGGGGTACTGCTGGAAACGAGCTAACAGCTCGGCCATCTAAGCATTCATTTGCGCCTGAAACTACTGCTGCTCAAGTAGTAGCCTAAACTCATTGTATCGCTGATCCATCGCCTGCTGAGCTCGTCTCGTGGCCTCTAACTCCTCCCTCTGAGCCTGAGCTGCGCCTCGAGCTCCTCGCGTGGGTCCTATCCTTCTGAGAGGAGGAGGAAGAAGAGCTGCCTAAGAAACCCTTCGTATCATCCACCAACTTTCCGAACAAGCGGGTGCTGTAATGTCAGTCCTTACCCGACCCGACGATATCGAGATAAACAAGGTCAGAGTCAACCTCGTTATCCGAATCCACTGAAGACGCACGTGTCTCATCCAAATGTCGCTCGTACTCCTTCTGAAATACAACTTGTTAGTGAATTGACCAAAGAACAAGTTAAAAATAAGAAAGAGACTCACATTAGTATTATTAGATCTCGCATCGATCCATGTTCCGTTGTCCTTCTTGTGCGTACGTACAAAAACCTGGTACGTAGTGGCCGACTCACCCATCTCCTACTCATATATCCAAATAAGATTATCAGATAATTAATATTAAAAGTAAACAAATAAATAATATATTATGATATGAAATTACTTACTATATCATAATAATAATCCCTCCCTATGCTTCGACATCCCAGTACCAGGACCAGCAGGCTCGCTCCTCATGTTCTTGCTGCACTGCTCGAACCTCCTCCTGTTCTCGGGCTTATCCTACTCAACAATTCAAGCCCTAGTTGAAATGTATGATATATATAAAATATAAATTATCTGTAATAATTAAATTTTTTTTGATTTAATAAGAAAACATAACATAATTATTTACCTCTAGACCCCCTCGTCAATGCATGTCGGTGGCTTACCAGCATGAGCATCACGATACTACTTATACTCGTTCAGCCTCTTTCCATACTTGTCCTGCATCGTGTGGAGAAATGTTATTTGTACATCCCATGGAGTTTAAAGGTTCGTGTCCCAATAAATCTCCCACAAAATAAAATAATAATTACAATTCAATTGATACATGATTCTCAAGTTACAATAAAGATTAATAAATCTGGATACAAATTAATAATTGCCTGAAACATGTCCCACCAGAATCGTCGTGTCTCCCCAGGGACTGCCTTAAACTGCCAACCGGCGGGATGGAGCTCATTCTCCATGATCTCCCAAAATATGTTAGTCAGACTGACCTCCCTGCTATGTAGCGTGTAATTGTGTTTGTGGTTACAAATATAATTTAATAATAATGATGATTAATTTACTTGCTTTTTCCCGACGATATAAACAAGGTATCACCTCTGTGGTGGGCTCAAGTCCTGTCGGAATGTATCCGCATCGGACGGATTCGGTATCGGTTTTGGTGTGGTGGTATATGTGGTCGGCGCTGAATGATTAGTACCAATGCCCACGTAATCGTCATTAAAATCAGATAAATGATTAGCCGGCCCCATATCCGATCGACCTAAGCTGCTGGATCCGCATCCACAACCTCTCGACATCTGATAAAAGTACATATAATACGAGCATTTTACAAAAGAGTGTTTTACAATATGAATAATTTACATATATTTCAACTAAACTAATCATCTGAACCGACACTTTCACTATTAAAGTTATCACTAAACTCATCTTTGTCTGTGTCTTGATCTGTATTTTATTCGGTGAGTAACTCTTCTTCTGTATCATCATCTGCCTCGTCGCCAAGTTCATCAATGTCATTATCATTGGGGTCGTGCAACTGGAAATCGATATCGTCTAGTTGAATTGGATTGCATGTATCTACAGCTTCCTCTTGAAATGATTGCTCTGGTAGAGGCTCGATGAACTCAACATTTGATCTCGACTTGATTTTACACGTTGCCCACCAGTCCAACTTGTCTCGTTTCAAACTTGAGTACGCACAATAGTATACCTGTACAGCTTGTGCAGCAAGTACGAAATGTTCATATCAATTGAACCTACGCTTATGATTGATATCGACAAGCTTATAATATGGATGAACTTTTGTGCCAGTAGGGTTTGGATCAAACCAGTCGCACTTGAACAATAGTGTGTTTTTCTCTATTCGGTCGGTGTATTTGAGCTGCACAATTTCTATGAGATGACCGTAATAATCATACTCGGTTGCCCCATAGTTTGACCCTTTAATGCATACTACACTGCTCGATATTGCTTTATTAGATCTGTGCTCGGTTGTGTGAAATCTATAACCATTTATCTTACATCCATCATACATTTGCACACATCGTGATGGACCCTCAGTTAGGATCCCAATGTTCATGTCGATCACATTGTTCGAACTATCTCTAACCTATGACATTGAAGAATCATTTTTAATTTAGGAAATATACTAGATAAATACATACGATAATTAAATGATATGCATCTCGGTATCGAACATCTTATGTAATGTTTGAACAAATTAGCAAATTAATTTTCTAATTTGTCGTTGAGCCTATCATCAATAATGTCTGGTTGAATGCTCTTCGTGTAAATAATCGTGTAAATACTACATAATTCGTTAGACAGTTGAGTAAAAAAGTATTAGTACACACACACACACACACACACACACACACACACACACACACACACACACACACACACACACACACACACACACACACACACACACACACACACACACACACACACACACACACACATATATATATATATATATATATATATATATATATATATATATATATATATACTGTATAAATTGAAAAGAGTATTTGTACCTAACATATTCCTGGACCTCCTCACAATTTAGCAACATGTATATCCTTGCGGCGTTGTATTATGATTCGGTTAGGAATATTTTTCCCTTTGTACCAAACGCCTCCCCATATTTTTTAAAGATCGAGGGAATTTCATCAACGCCATCTACACCATCCTGACCGTCGTCATTTCTAGGCAAATTTGTTCTTTTAGTTAAAACGTGATCTTCAAAATAGTACAAACTAAAAGTTGATGCCTCTTCGACTAAATATGCGTTTGCTATCAACCCTTCAACACTCGCCTTATTTTCACACTGTTCTTTAGTTTGTGAAGATACCTCTCGAATGGGTACATCCATCTATCTGCACCGGGCTAGTAATTCTCGCTTCATACGCAAGATGAACGAGCAGATGCTCCATTGAGTTAAAAAAATTTGGAGGGAATATCAATTATAGTTGACATAATATTAACAGAATTTCACGTTCTAGACGACTCATATCTTTGGTGCGAATGAATGTTGACGTGAGATCCTTGAAAAACAGGCTCAATTCGATTAGAGCCTTCCACACATTTGAAGGAAGGGTTCACGAAAGGCTATTGGTATCAACCTTTGAATGAATACATGACAATCATGACTTTTCATCCCGATCAAACGCAATTCCTTCTTGTCGATGCAATGCCCCAAGTTTGATGCGTACCCATCTGGAAATCGAAGGGATTTAACTCAATCATATAATTAGGGCTGTAAACGAGCCGAGTCGAGTCGAGTTTAGAGAGTTTAAGCTTGCTCGTTTATTATCGAGCTCGAGCTCGAGCTTTTTTTAACGAACATATCGATGGCTCGCAAGGTTTTTCGAGTTTAATAAAGTCCAAACAAGCTTAAAAGATATTAATTATTAATTAAATTATTCTTTACTTTATTACAAAAATAAAATAAATAAAATTTTAAAGTATATAATACACCTACTAAGATACGTAAACAAATAAGTTTACATATATATTTTTATATTTTTCATATGAACAAGTATAAAAATTATTAGTTTAATTTATACGAGTTTAATAACGAACTCACTTTAAAACTCACTAACGAACCCGCTCACAAGCTAATGAGCCGAATACCATGAATATAGAGTTTGCTCATTTATTAAACAAGCCTTTTAAACGAGCTCGAGCGAGCATTTATCGAGTCGGGTAGCGAATAGCTCACGAACTGTTTGGCTCATTTACACCCCTACATACAATGCAACTTTCGACGGCTTATCAAGTGTGTAACAGGCTTTAGGACACTTTCCCGATCCGTCTGGAGCCAACTCCGAACGATTACAATACTCATTCAACTCTTCCCTTGATTTATACGTGTCCTTGGTCTTCCCTTTGACATTCATCACTATGCTGAAAATATTGTCAAACACATTTTTCTCTATGTGCATAACATCTAAATTGTGGCGAATTAGGTTTATCCTCTAATATGGTAAATCCCAAAAGATGCTTCGTTTTCTCCAACCAGAAGTTTTGGAAATTTGTGCATTAACGAGTGCTGCATCTAGTTCAGTGACTTTCAGAATCCCTAATCTTTCTATCTCTGCCAAAATTTCTGTCCCTGAGCGGACGTTCGGTAGTGGAGTCTCGACAGATCTTCTTTTTCGAAAGCGTCATTTATCCTTTCAAAAATGGTGACCACATTCAAGAAATTTATGGTGATTGTCGAACCACGATTGCTTCCCTGTGCACTTAAGAGTGAAGGTAACTGACCGTTCCATACAGTAAGTACAAGCTATTCGACCGGTCGTACTCCATCTGGACAACATAGAATACGCAGAAAAATCGCTAATTGACCAAATAAGGGCTGCTCACAAATGGATATTTTGTTTTTTAGATATATCGTACGAGGGAGCCCCAAACGTCCACAACAAATTCAATTCGGCGATTAGAGGTTACAGAAGCACATCGAGTTTGTTTTTTGGATTCTTTGGCCCTGGTACAAGAATGGTGAGGAACGTGAACTGCTCTTTCATTCACATTCACGGAGGCAAGTTGTAGTGTGTAACTATGACATACCACGATGAATATTGTGTGCCAAAACTTCCAAATGGTTGAAAACCATATATATAAAGACTCAATCTCACATTTTGAGTTTTAGCCGCGAAATCTGGATGAGTCTGGTTGAAATATTTCCAAGCTTCTAAGTCATATGGGTGGCGCATAACATCATCTTCAATCACGTGTTCAACATGCCACCTCATATCTTTTGTTGTAGCATTATATGTGTACAACTTCTACAACCGAGGAGTTAATGAAAAAAAAATACATCTTCTTGTACGCGACGTGAGCCTTCTGTCGTTTTGTTTTCCCTTGAGAAATGGTTTAAATCGAGGTTCATTGCAAAATTTGCAGATTGTCAAATCAGAATCGTCTCTCCAGTAGATCATACAATTATTCTTGCAACAATCTATCTTCTCGACTGGTAAGCCCATACCCCTTAGCAACTTCTTACTGTTGTAGAAGTTATCGGGTACGAGATTGTCTTTTGGTATAATCTCTTTGATTAATTAACTCAATTGATCATAATATTTCTGAGACATGTGATTCTCTGACTTTAAATTCATGAGATGGGAAACTAATGACAAATAAGTATGTCCCTCGCACCCCGGATACAATGATTGATTTCCAACTTTCAACATGTCGTAAAATTTTTGAGCTCCAGGGTTCGGCGACTCTTCCATATTGGCAATCACGTCAAAATCGGGACCAGCTGCATCTTGAACCATATTAATGTACGCGTTTGATGATTCTTCATAAGCGATGTAAGAGGGTCCTCCAGTGTGAAAATCATGATGGCGTCGAGAGGTGGCGGGCCGACTTCCTCCGTGGTAAATCCATCTATATTAATTCGGCTCGAATCCGTGCCTAACCAAGTGGTATTTTATCTCATTGATGTCGAGAAACCTATTATTCGTACATCTACTATGGTTACAAGGACACTTCAGCCTCTCTCCATCCTTATGGACGGAATGTGCTTGAGCAAATTCAAAAAAGCTCTCGACTCCATCCACGAATTATGAGGATAAAAAGTCGTTGACGATTCGTTTGTACATCTAACTACGATCGGAACTCATCCAATCATTATACGATTGTTATATTGATTTGTTGAAAAATGGGCAACATAAGGGTGGCTAGAAAATGATTGAATTTTCCGTAAGGGCCCTATCCCATTCGAAAACGTGACTTTCTAGTAATACAACGTCTTAGTACAAACATTTCCATATGATGGATAACAAGATTGGTACTTGGGATCACAAGACCAACAAAGTGCAAGCACCAAAATGGTTTGTGCATTTTGGAATGACGTGGTAGGAGATGCCAAGTTTACTTTTGCATATCTAAAAAATGAAGAACCCTTATTCGATTCGATGGATTGAGTATTCAACAAAAAAAATTTGAATTGCATTTGTCAATACCACAATCTTATTGGAAATCTATAATTACTATTGTGATCATAAATTTAACATCAAATTATTACAATTGTTATTTTAATTTTATTGTATTCAATTTCGATTTTTTTTAATTTTAAAAAGTTATTGTGATATGCACACACACACACACATACATACATACATACATACATACATACATACATACATACATACATATATATATATATATATATATATATATATATATATATWTATCCTGTAAATCCTATTCCTCTTACACAATATCCTAACAACATTTTGTCATAAATTAAATAAGGAAATACACTTAACCTGATTTTTTTCTTTTTTTTACAAATTGGCCCAAGACGCTGGTGGCAATAACGTTCCGCATTCGATTTTTTTACACAATGCTCGAGACACTAGTGGCAACAAATTTCCCTTTCTGAATTTAAAAAACAAACAAACAAATTGACCCTAGAACATTGTTGCCACCAACGTCCTGATTTTGAAACTTAATTTTTTTTTTTACATATTGACCCCGAGACGCTGGTGGCAACAACGTCTCGGATAATTATTTTTTTCAATTCGACCCCAAAATATATTCTTTCTGGCAAAAAATATTCGAGACGGTTGCCAAACGCTTCTCACCTCTAAATTTCTTTTTTATTTTATTTTTGATGGGGTACGCGTTTGGTAATAGCGTCCTGTTACAATTTTTAAATTTCTCCGACTTATGTTACTTTTTCGGTTTATATTAAAATATATATTATTTATTTAATTTGTCCTCAAATTACTTTACTATTTCTGTTATTTATTTTTTGATATAAAATAAATCTTTTCTGTAATCCTTTGCACTGTAAAAATAGTATTCATTGTAGGACTTAACAGAAATAATGATGAAAATCCATGGGTTGAACGTAATTAACGATTTCGAAAATAGTATTGTCTTCCGCATTTGACTTCAATAATTAGGAATTTAGGAGCCATGAACAATTTCACAGGCTGCGGGGGCACTTACGGTATTTCGTGTGTGCACGCAATCTAAACCCTAACTATAAATCGCGTCGTTTTATTTCTCACACTCCTCATCGGCTAATTTTGATTTTCAGCCACTAGGGTTTTCCTGAGTCGAGAGGCATCCAAGATCATTTTCCTCTCTCAGTCGCCGCAGCCATGGTAATCACTCTTGAAGCACACACATAACCGATTACTCTTTTACTTATGCACATATATGCATATATTTACCAATGAATGGTAATTTTTGTATATTGGTTCAAGCCTAATTCTGATTTTTTTTTTAGTTTTTTAATTTTTTTTTGCTTATATCGTGCTGATTCGGGGTTGCGTGTGCTTTGACTTTGTCAATTATTTTTCTTATCTGCATTCATCTTGATTTAGTTTTCTATGATGCTAGCCTGACACAGTATTTATCAGATTTAGATTTTGGGATCAGTATATGGTAACTTGGTTGAATTGAGATGTAGCTCAAGGATGGTTATTGATTTTGTTGTTGGAATAAAACGTGATATGAAATGTATGATTCTACGGGTTTTGCTCATGGAATATAATAATTTTGGAGCCTGCAAATTTTTTTCATTAGCATAAAGTTGGTTTTATCTGATTAGTTTAGAGGTCATTTAATATTTACGGCTTAATTGTGATACTATTTATGTGTTGGGTCCTATAGGAGTGGCTCCCGTGTTTATGTTATTATTTTTATCGTTGTCATTTCTTTTTCTGTCTCCTTTTGTTTTGTATGTAATCTTCTTTTTTCAATTATAGTCAAAGAGAAAGACCAGGGAACCTAAGGAAGAGAATGTTACTCTTGGACCTGCCACTAGGGAAGGAGAATATGTGTTTGGTGTGGCCCACATCTTCGCCTCATTCAATGATACCTTCATTGTGAGTATAAAAATGTTAACTTGTCATACTACATATATATCCATCCTCAGTGCGGGAGTAAGCTATTGGGAAACTATTCTACACTCGTAATTTAAGGTCTTGATATTTTATCTGATTATTTGCAGCATGTGACTGATTTGTCGGGAAGGGAAACCATGGTTCGTATTACAGGTATTGTTTAGCGCCGTTTTAAGTTTCATAGCTTATGATTAACTCTTTGAAATACACGTTGTGTAGTATTTATTTTCTATATATTCAGAATTTTGACTTATTGCTGCTGAAGTTTGTTGAAACTTATTAAGTTCTTTGTCTCGAGTTAATTATGTTCATGACAATGAGTTTGTTATCCTTTTTGTTGATGCTACGTCACCCGAAGACCTGTGGACTCTTGTGTTTTAGTTTTAATTCCGAACCATATTTGACATTTGTTCCAGATTTAGGATTTTAGACTTGACTCGGATTGGAGTTCTGAAGAAAAAAAATCTAGTGCTAGTGTCTAGAATCTAAAAAATGGGAAGTAATATTCTTGCTGTCAGATTTCAACTAGATTTTGTTAATTGTATTTTACAAGTTTAAAAAATGATTCACCTATGTTTCTTCAGATATTTATTTGAGATAATGCTTGTCGGGTAAATGTATGAAACTCATCTTTAGTAAGAAGCTGTGAATGTAGTGTACCTTTTGCCAATGTCATGGTAATACCACTGCAATTTGTATTTGTATTTGAGTCTCCCACACAAGTCCTTTTGTTGTTCATGATAAATTATATCTTGTCAAAAATTCCTAAAACAATCATATAGTTATTTCCGGACATTATTATTTCTTGGTTTTTGATAAAAGCCTTCCCTTCCTTTTGGGTTTAGGTGGTATGAAGGTGAAAGCTGACAGGGATGAATCATCCCCATACGCAGCTATGCTTGCAGCACAAGATGTTTCTCAGAGATGCAAGGTATTAAATTCTTTCATTAACAACTTGCCATCATAATTTGTAGTGGCCCTAATAACTGATCGACGCATTGAAAAATACAGGAACTTGGCATCACTGCTCTTCACATTAAGCTCCGTGCTACTGGTGGCAACAAGACCAAGACCCCTGGACCTGGTGCTCAGTCTGCACTTAGAGCCCTTGCCCGTTCCGGCATGAAGATTGGTCGTATAGGTACATGGATTCTAGAGTTTTCTTAAGCAAATGTAATATCATCTGTTTATCAAAATTGCACGTTGCTGATTTTTGTTCTTATTGCAGAGGATGTGACTCCAATTCCAACTGACAGCACTCGCAGAAAGGGTGGTAGAAGGGGAAGGAGGCTGTAATTTGTCATTCTGGTTGGCATACTTTGCAGTTGTTCTTTGGGACAATCGTATGAAGTTTCAATTTTTGCTATTCCTGATGTTTTTGAACAATTTGTAGTTTTCATGGGAATTATGTTGATCTTTGGAGTGTGGGACAGAGACTGATTATGAGACCGTGGTTTTTCTGGAACGAGCTTAAGCGACAGTGCCCCTGTTTGTTATATGAATTTTTTAAGTGCTTGCTCTTTGTTAGATTGTTCACAAGTTTCACTATATGAATTGTGACGTGCTTGTTTTTGGGTTACAGTTTTTTCCCCATTTAATGCTATTGGCTATTGAAGGAGAAAAATATTCACTCATCTATATGTATTGAAAAGTACACTTAAAAAAAAAAAAATCTTCTCATTTTTCTCTTTTATTTTTTTACCCACTACCATTAATTTTTCACTATACAAAATATTTGTAGGCTTATTCTCTCTCTTTTATTCACTACCATTAACATCGCTTTACACACTTTTGTGGGTCTATTTGAAATTTGGTTTACCAAATATTTTATATCCAATCACTTGTGCAAAAACAAATTTTTTTTGTGGGTCTATTTGAATTTTTTTTACTAAATATTTTATATTCAATTACTTGTCCAAAAAACAAAAAAAATTATATTCAATCAAAATGATCTCTCCCTAAAATCTTTTTTTTTAATTCTCAAATGAAAATAAATGAAATGAGACGTACTTTTGTTCCTCACTACCTTTTGGTAATTAAGCAAAACTTTCTTTACAAATTGATGATGTTTCAACTTCATTAATGGTTAATGCGTTTGTATATATATAATCCCAGGAGGGTGTTATCTACTAAATCACCCTATTTTTGACGGCTCGATCTTTTCATGGGTTTTGGGTTGTGAGCTTTATGTTTTTTTTTTCCTTTAGTATGAATGTGCTGTGGACAAAAAATCAAAATAAAATGGAGTTTTTATGTTTTTTTTTTCCTTTAGTATGAATGTGCTGTGGACAAAAAATCAAAAGAAAATGGAGTTAGATTTGTTAATGTAATGTTCCAATCGAAATACTCAAAACACATTTGATATTTCTCCCAATTCACAGTTCGAGTTTATTTAGTAGGGGCTTGTTTTTAGACTTTCACTTGCTCCAAGAGAGTTGCTATTGTTCCAACAAATGCCATTTTTTTTTAAAATTGGAAAACTTGCGAGCCCTTTTGTATTAGACATCGGAAAATCTACAACAATATACGAGGAAATGGTCACATTATGGCGAACTGTATAGATTTGCTTATCTTTTGCTCTGTTCATCATCGGTGAGATCTTTGAGTGAGGGAGCACGACTACTTTGAGCCAGTGGCGGATCTATAGTGTAGTTTTCAAAATGGAAGTGCCATAGATATATATATTTAATATAAACATGGACACGCAATTAATAATGAAAATAATTGCCGTTGAAATAAGAATTACAATTGCAACTAGGTGCAACGGGTTATCAATTTTTTAAAGTATGGGAAATTTTTTAAAACCTCCCAAACGATTTAGTATTTTTGTCTAAATTTCTTATTATTTTTTTTTCTTTTTGACAAATAATTTCTTAAACTATACAAATTTGACAAATTGTCTTATATGTTGAAATTCTAGTAAAAAAAGACTTTTGAATACCATCCAATCGATATTCCGGGCGTCCACGTGTCTTACCTCCAGCACCATCGTATTTACCACATTCTTACGACTCAAAATACCAAATTTCAACTCAATTGGAGTCCGATTGCCTTATCAAGTCATTGTTGAAAAATACATTTTTTCTGTCAACTTCGCCAATTTGAACCAGTAAAATAACAGGAAACGAATGAAACTGGTTTAGGTTCAACGGAAGTTGAAGTTGGCCAGAAAGTCGAATCGAAAGTTGGCAAAAAATATATTTTCTCAAACTTTAACCAGCGATTTAGCAGGGCAAACAGACTCTGATTGAGGTGAAGTTTGGTATTTTGGGTGAATATGATGGTGTTGGAGGTGAGGCGCGTGTAAGTCCAAAAATATGGGTTGACCGATCTCGGGGTGCTTTTTTTGCCAGAATTTCAAAATAAGACAATTTGTCAGTTTTGTGTAGTTCAAGAGGCAATTTGTAAAAAAAAAAATAATTTTAAGTAGTTTAAGCCAAAATAATAATAATAATTGTTGAAGGAAAAACATAATTAGTGTGCCTTCGTCAACAAGTAACTGATGAGGGACAGTTTATGTATTTATTATCTTTATGTATTATTGCAACATGTAATTGATACACATATATCTTTGATGAATAAGAGAACCCTAATTTCTACAGTCTCGCTCGTCTCTCTTTTATATAATCTCCTTATATTTTTCCATTTACACGTTATCAGCACGAAACTCTAACATATTGAGAGTGATCGAGAATAAGCCTCCATACCCTATACACAACTTTCGTGGGTCAAATTTCAAACTGCGTTATATGTTTAAAAAAATCGATTTCTCGAGTTTCAACCGTTGGATCGAGCTCAAAACTTTAAAGAACCTTCAAGACCTTTTGAATTACATTCTGAACGGAGATTGAATTCGGAGATATGAGGAAATATATATAAAATTTCGAAGAGATTAGATTTTATTTTTAGAAATTTCTGTGCAGCATTTCTCAAAATACGATTGCGCACAATAGAACCGTTGGATCAAGCCAAACTTTGGATATGTTATTCCAAACATATACAACTTATTTTAAAAATTCAATTACGCACAATCTAACCGTTGGATGAACCTGAATCTTGGATATATTATTCATAACACGTAGTGGTTGAATCTGTACGGTGGAGATCGGGTTTGAAGCTTTTTATAATCCGATACCTAAAAACAAAATTAGGAAAGAATCATGACTTTCCTCCAAGTTAACTCGAATTACCCTATTATTTATTAAATGCAACTAATAAATATTTGACAATATGTATATATGGCATGGTATGTATTATTGTGCATGTATAAGTATATATGTTACCTATGATTATATGCATGTGATGTTATGTGCAAACAAACATGAAATTTTGCAATACTTTAATGATATTCATAGAGTACATAATATATTATTACTTATACTTTTAGATGATTTCTAAGAAATCGTAAATAAAGTTATTTACACGATTAGATGAGAGATTGATCATGATTTTGCCAATATGTTAAGTTAATCATGAATTTCGATGAATTGATAGATTCATGTATGTTGGTGATTCTCTTCAAGTTGATTTTATAAGCTACTTTCATGAATTTCGATGAATTGATAGATTCATGTATGTTGGTGATTCTCTTCAAGTTGATTTTATAAGCTACTTTCAATGTATGTATCATTGATTGTATATTTGAATACTTTCATGATAATGAAAGTTCATGAACGATAAAGAATTGTGTAAATAAGTCTTGTGGTAAATTATATTCACATGATATCAAAGAAAGATTATGACATACTTCAAATTCATTATCTAAAGAAATTGATTAAACTAACTCAATATAAATACAATTTAATATACTCAAAAGAAATTGAGTACTACCATTATTCATTTGATGTGGAAACTAGAATAACTATAATTCCACAATAATATCACTTATCAACCCCTAATTGACAAGAATCGTCAAAATTAGTCAACGTCAATTCTCTTATGAACTTGAGAATTCATATCGACCCAACTCTTATATTGGAAGTATATGTAGTTTCAAAATCTCAATAAATTCTTGATGTACTCTAAATGAATATTTTGAGAATTTTATGAAACACTACTTCCAAGCCTAAGAATTTAGTGAAAAGAAACTGGTTTGCTTGCTAAAAAGGGTCAATGACTTTGATATGTTGCGACTAAAAACATGTCTTACCATATGTGAAAAAGAAAGTCACTTTCAATGACAATAATAAATTGAGAGATACGATCTCACTCTATTTTTTTCCACTTGAGCAAACATACTGATGCACTTGTATAATATTAATTATGATAGTGAGTCGTTAAGAGACATGACATTATTATTCATAATACCCATGTTAGACCTCTGGATAAAGAAACTTCTTAAGGCTAACCATGATCGATTTGAATAGTGAAAATAACCTCAATTAAAGGGGAAGGGACATGTTGATCCCTACCTATGTGGGAAGAATGAACCACAGGGTAAGATATGTAAGAGTTCGTGATATTTATTGATCATGGTAGAAGTCATGGAGGTTCCCCCAATAACATTTCTTAGTCAATAGATATCCTCTATTTTGATTGATGAAAGTATAATCAATCATTCACATTAGACTATTGTATTTGGTCTTAAAATTTATTTTGAGTAAGATTTATGTGATGTGGCTTGATTTAATTATTTTTTGCTTATTGGTAAATTTTGTATTTCATTCTAAAGCATTGAATGTACTTGAGTTTATTTACCACACATTCACATAAAAGGCTCATGAGGAAATTATTAGATATAATGTAACATATCTAGTAAATAATGTAAAATATTAGAATGAAAAGTATTTCATTCATCTATGGAGGAATGTGAGAATTTATCGAGAAATAGACAATTATTCACTTAATTGATATTTATATGTGACAAAGTCTTGAAGCCTGGTGGCACATTGATTAAAGTCATAAAAGCTCATTATGGACCAACAGCGAACGAACCTTGTTAAGTCTGATTATATTCATGTTGATGATTATCACTAAGAAGTACATTATGAGAATGTAACTATACTTTTAATTTATGGTTTTAGAGTCAATCTAGTAATTTTACTTTACTACTTTTTGATCATTGAATCATAAGATATGACCAACAAAGAACTTTTGGACACGACTCATTCAAATTTTGATACGACTGACATGGATTCTTTGGTCATCGTGATAAGATGGTCCATATTATAATAAATTAATATGGACATCTTTTGTTTTGAGTGAAACACAAAACGAGATAGAAATTTGATGCACAGTATAGTGTCGAACTAATGTTGTTACATTACAGCTAGTGCATTCTAAAGTACTAGGAGCACTACATACATTCATATCTCAAAGACACATCACTCATTATTTCAAAACTTGTTCATTAGCAAAATTGTATGATTGAGACCTGCATTTGATAAAGATACAAAGTATAATATTTTATTCTTATAATTGATAATTGTTGATACATGTGGACATAACCATTCTAAATGCGGATCATATTCAAGTATTTTATAGTTTTGGTCGATGTTTCGGCACATATTGCCCATAAAAATATTGCATTTGCAAAACTTCTAGCACAATTAGTATGATTGAGAACTCACCACCCTTATAGAGCACCCAAACTCATAATGCTAGAGAGTTTACATCAAAAGTACTTGATGTCTATTACATTTTAATAAAGACCGATTTACTGGATCTTATACCCTAATGTGCATATACAATAAGGTCTCAAAGAAGACACCGTCAAAAGGGATATAGATGGTGACTAAGATAATATTTATGCGCACTCATTTGTCTTTGCACAGGGTTATGCAACATTGCACGCACTTACTTATTCGTTTATGAACCCCTACTAAACAGATATTTTGCGTACCAGTCGATAACTGGATATAAGCCTGATAATTCATATCTACGCATATTTGATTAAGCAGTATATGTGCCTATTGCGCCCCCACAGTGCATTCTATGGGTTTTCTAAAGACGATTAAGTATTTATGTTTGATATGAATCTCCAACAATCATCCGCTATTTGAAACCTTTGATAGACGATCTCTTTATCGCTAAATGAGCGAATTTGTCACTCTAATGATATAGTCTTCCCGTCGTTAGGGGGAGATAAGAAAAAATATTTTCTAATGGAACGACAGGAATAGTTTCATACTATGTCTCATTATGACCCCCGCATTTCACAATGTAACGTGAAAGAAAAGTAAAGTGAACAATTGGTCTTCAAAGTATAGAAGACTCAATTTCTAAAGTGACGAGATCATATATATACCAGCTGCAAATGTATCTGCAAGGTTAAAGACCCCATAAGGTGCACAATGTCACAGATTAAGATATTTCAACCATACTTAGTGGAGGTGTGGTTGAGGTCGTGACTCCCAAAAGGAACAGGGGGAGGTCACTTGGTTCGATCAATACTCGCCCAAGGAATAAGAGGGCACGTATGGCACAAATTCAATTAATCATCAATGAAGATAATGACTCTCATGAGATTATCTCTGATTATACTTATGTCCATGAATCATTACTGGAGGATGCTCCGATATTTAATATGATTCCAGAGAATAAAGAAACCTCAATGTACAATGTGAGTTTATATGAGTTGATGGAAAGATATTCCACACACATTGATGATAGTATCGAGCTACACTCTATTGAAATGTAAATTGACCTAATTCTAAAGAATCAATTTAGATAGAATTAAATTCACTGACAACAAGACAAATGTTTGGTCTAGTAGTGCTAACCTCACCAAGTGTAAATCCTGTAGGACATAAACAAAGTTTTTTCAGAAAGCGCAACGAGATAAATAAAGCCATGAGATGCAAATCTATACTTGAAGCACAAAGTTTCTCAAAACGCCCTGAAATTGACTATGGGGATATGTACTCTCCCATAATAGATGTTATAATTTTAAAGAACTGAGAATGCAGCTTATACCTGTGGTTACATTATATCTCTATGGGGATCGTGATTTAGAGATATATATACGAAAGTGCTTACTGGCCTTTCATTGCCAAGGCAAGTGACCCTAAGCCACGGAGTGCATTTGCAATTAAATTAAAACACTTACTTGAAACAATCCAGACGGATGTGGTATAACCGTGTAAGTGACTACTTGATTGGGAAAAGATAATCTATGCCCTTGCGTATTTATAAAGAAAATAAGTTTTAGATTTGCGATTATAATTGTATATGTCGATGAAAGGAACATAATATATACTCTTAATGAAATAAGAGATATCGCTAGTTATTTGAAATTTTAATTTGAGATAATGCATCATGGGAAAACTTGGTCATGTTAAGGTTTTAAACTAAAACCGAATTTGTGGAATACTAAATTCTACAGTTTGCATATATCCAAAGATGATCAGGCAAATAAATATGGATAAGTGCAATATGTTAGCACTCATGTGATTGGTCAAAGTGAAGATATAAGGACATATCAGTTTCGTCAATGGAATGACGAAGAACTGGTGGGAGTTGAAATTCTCTACCTACGTACAATATGCGCATTATTGTACCATTACCAATACACTTGACCCAATATTACTTTCTCAAAATTGTTATCTTGATTTAACTCAAGAAATCGCAATGTCACTGGAATGGAATCAAAATGTAATTTGATACATAAAAGAAACCATTGACGCGAGTTTATTTTTCCAATTCATAAATATAATTGGGACTGCAGATGGTCTTGTAATCCCTATAAAAAATGTTGAGTTTACTTCCTACTGTGAAACACCAAATAATATCGTTGATGTTGGTTACTCATTCGATCTATGTAAATAGATCATTATCATACATGTAGTAGTTCGTGAGTATCTACGATAAATGTTATGATCATTCATATATTTGATAATAGTGGCTTGAACTCAATCACTGAAGAAAATGTGATAATACGAGTAATATCACCACAACTCTTCTACAACCAATAACTATGCACTTTCTCAAGAATCAAGTAAATTGAGGAAGTGGAGACTTTCAAAGTTCTCTCGATAGATGTACATATCAGAGAGAGGTGTACACTTTAGGGGGAGTCTCAACATAGGTGTGTTGTACTCTTTTTCCTTAGACCAAATTTTATTTTTCCTATTGGGTTTTGTTACTTGACAAGGTTTTAACGAGGCAACAATAAAATACCATTTCACCCTTAAACTTGGCACAAGGGGGAGTGTTGAAGGAAAAACACAATTAGTGTGCATTCGTCAATAAGTAACTGATGAGGGATGATTTGTATATTTTTGTATGTGATTTTCGTGTGTTTTTGCATCGTGTGTTGTGTGCATTCGTCAACAAGTAACTGTTGAAATTTTAAAAATTTTGAATCGAACTTTTTACACCTACTTTTTATTTAAAAATAAAAAGCTCGTCCGCAAGAGAACGGAGCAATTGTAGGCGGTAAGTTGGAATCGAGTCGAATCACAAGGAAGACTAATCGGAAGTCATTCCGGTGTTGGATTTTACGAGCATAGAGAACGAAATAAAATGCTAAACTAAACACGCGATCCAATTTGGTTTGGGGTTTTCTAACATCTACGAGCAATAAAACTGAAAGCTTGAAACGATTATAAAAACGAGGGTTCTAGTGCGCTAGGATCATCTCCACGATCAGGGTTGTCAATTCCGATGGCTCTAAATGGCCCTAGGCACACTAGAATGATAAATTCTAGCCAACAAGCATTAACATATTCGATCGCATCAACAAAAGTATGAACATGATCGACATAAAAACGAACAACTAATTTAACGAGAAATCACAACTAAACTACTAAAGCGAATAAACATAAATTAACAATGAGAAAAACGGTAAAAGGATTATACTAAATTACGCTACCAAAGTACAACATCAAAATACAACGAAAATCAAAGCTACACTATAAGAACAATTAATAGAAGTGCAGAAACTTATTATCTAGGAAAGCAGTAGCCATCGAACGAGTCTTCATCGACGAGGAACGACTTGAACGACGAACGGAAGAGAAATGATGAAACTACGAACTATTCAACACTAATTTTGCATGAATCGAAAGGTGGCAAGAACCGAGGGTTCTCTGCATTGTTCTGAACCTTCCCCCAAGTTCCAGCACTTTTGAAATGAAGAAACCACCGGCCTTTTATAGATTTTCCTGAAATAACTTCTCAAACTGCCGGAGCGTCGATCGACGCATGCCGAGCGTCGACGTCGACGCGAATCAGGCTGCTCGCATCGACCAGGTAGGGCGTTGACCGACGCGTGCATGGATCAATGCAACTTCAAGTTTGCATCGGCTTGTGCGTCGAATGGCGGAGCAAAGGTCAACGCAACAGAGAGTTTGCGTCGACCTAGCGTTGACCGACGCGGGCGTCTCCCGGCGTTGACGCGGTGCTGGCTGCGGGCATCTACAGGGTTTCGGCACGTCGTGCGTCTCATCTTCTTCGTTTCGAGCTAAAAATACGAAAATAAAGCAAAATTAGACTATTACTTATAAAATAAGGTAGAAAAACATTAAACATGATATGAAATGAAAAACATCAAAAGGAAGAAAAATGAGAAAAAGATAAACCTAAAAACCCTAAAAGCACACAACACACGATGCAAAAACACACGAAAATCACATAAAAATATGTACAAATCAACTCCCCCACACTTAGATTTTCGCTTGTCCTCAAGGAAAATCAAATCTAGACCTAGACAAGGAAAAGCTAACTACCCGATGACCTAATCGCTAATGCATTCAKATGATTCAAGAAGTTAATGCATTAAATCGACTGAAAACTCAACTAAAAGGACGACACGATAACGTCTAGCTTCCGAACTCGTAATAGTAATGAGTTGACCTCCATGTACATCATCCAATCATGCCTCGGCCAAATTCTATCCCTGCTCAAACCGCCAAGTCATCAACCAACTAGTCCAGTCATCTATAAACCTCTTTCACAAAACAATCTAAGAAAAACAAAAATAAGAACTTAACTTGTACAAGGATTTCTCTTCTTGTACTTATTATTTTTTTTCTTTTTCTTTTCTTTTTTCTTTTTCTTTTTATTTTTCATTTTTTTTTAATTATGAGTACCTATAGAGATGAGGTACTAAATGAGCATAATTTACAAAAATAAAAAATGAGAGTTCATTGACTCCTATCTTACGTTGCTAAGTGAACCTGATAACATTCTTCAATATCGCACGTGGAGTTTTAACGTCTCCAAAAATTAAAAAGAAAAATTACATAAAATCCTATAGAGGGTATTAGAAAATGGGGCTAGTAAAGAGTATTCGACTCTTTGGAACGAAACAAGAATAGAACAGGAGACAAGACACTTCATAGACTATTTACACTTCATTCCTCACAATTACACTATTGTTCGAACGAAAGTCTAAATATCCTAACCAAATCATCTAACCACGTCACTTCATCAGGGTTCCAATTAATATCAATACACACAACTCAAATCAACCACAAGCAAGCATACAAAAATTCACTACCCAAACCAAGGAACGTCCTCCCCCCCCCCATACACACTTAAACCATACAATGTCCACATTGTATAGCATGAAAAATTAAGCAAGGTATGGTAAAAGGAAGAGAAAGAGAGAGACGTCCCTGAATCCGCACTTGTGGTGAAGATTCGGGTGTCGAACTTCATCCAACGGGCCTTAATAATGAAAGGGACCTGAAATAACAAGAACAAAAACACACAAAAAAAAAACACAAAAACATATAAAGTTAAAAGGTTTGGGGTGCCTCCCAAGAAGCGCTTGATTAATGTCTTTAGCTTGACGGCGTTCACGTTTGATGTCATCCCGGGTCTAAAAATAGATGACGATCGTGCCACGCTTTGGTATTCTCCAAGAGCAAGAATTGGCGATGATAATACCAAGGCGGGCACAAAAATCACAACCCGAGATACAAAACACTCCAACTAGCTTTGGAGGTCGGAACCGCGAGTAATCGATCACCTCGAATATATCAAAGGATAATGGGCACACGGAGTGATCCTCGATCAAAGGAAGACTTAGAAAAACTTTCGAGCACATGAAACGTCTATCAACCAAACCATTCTCTATCGTTCCCTTGATCACCGCCTCAACGCCCTCAAAGTCATGACAAGTCAAAATTGGGCTTAAAAGAGGGCAAACGGGCTTCTTCTCGACTACCTCTTCAAACGCCTCCATCTCATGTTCGTACAGAGCGTCAAGTGGCACGACATGAGGTTCAATAAATTCACCCGAAGGTGACTCTCCCACATAGTCTTGTACAAAATCCTCAAAAAGCACGGGAGAGATAATGCCGACTTCCAGCTTTTCCGCCTCACCTACCGATAGTATAGTGGTGAGTATTCCCGCCTGTCACGCGGGTGACCCGGGTTCGATCCCCGACAACGGCGCCAAATTTTTGAATCGAACTTTTTACACCTACTTTTTATTTAAAAATAAAAAGTTCGTCGGCGAGAATGGAGTAGCTGTAGGTGGTAAGTTGGACTCGAGTCGAATCACAAGGAAGACTAATCAGAAGCTATTTCGGTATTTAGTTTAACGAACATAAAAACAAAATAAAATCTAAACTAAACACTCGATCCAATTTGGTTTGGGGTTTTCTAACATCTACGAGCAATAAAATTGAAAGCCTTTAAAAACGATTATGAAAACGAGGGTTCTAGTGCGGCAGGATCATCTCCACGATTAGGGTTGTCAATCTCGATGGTTCTAAATGACCCTAATCACACTAGAACGATAAATTTAGACGAAAAGCATTAACATATTCGATCGCATCAACAAAAGTATGAACATTAAAACCACACAACTAATCTAACAAGAAATCACAACTAAACTACTAAAGTAAATAAACATAAATTAACAACGAGAAAAACGATAAAAGGAATACGACTAAATTAATGCAACTAAAGTTCAACATCAACATTCAAAGGAAAACCATTCACTCGCCCGATCCTTTAACGTGAACATGAAAAACCGCATCTTCACTTGATCCCATGTAAGTCCGAAAAGAGGGAATGTGCCTGTTATAGCTTCGTACTCTCGGATGTAGTGGAACGGGTCTTCACTCGGAAATCCATGAAAAGTCGGAAGTTGTTCGAGGTAGAACTCATCTATATCGTACTCCCGCATTGCAAGGCTCAAAGAAATTGCCGGTCTAAACCCACGCCAATCAGACGTTGGGCAAAACATCTCTTCATCGAAAGGTGGAGCGTATAAGTCATCATATGGCGAACTCGCTCGATAGTTTACCATCTTCAGTCTAATTAATCTCGAACCGTCAAAGACTTGGCTACAAAGCACAATACTCAACAAACGAGATTAAACGTACCTGAAAGAACAAAAAGAAACTAAAACGAAAATCACAAGCAAATACTAACACAATCAAACAAATAAAAACACGAACAAAAATCACTAAAAACAAACACCAAAAATCAACAACCTTTAGCCTTCCCCGGCAAAGACGACAAATTTTTAAAGCGAAAAAGTTCGATTCAAGGGACAGTTTAGGTATTTATTATCTTTATATATTATGAAAACATGTAATTGATACCCTATATAAAGGGAGTCTTTGATGAATAAGAGAACCCTAATTTCTACCATCTCATTCGTCTCTCTTTTATATCTTCTCCTTATACTTTTCCTTTTACAATAATAAAATTATTTGGGATGTAATTTTTTTTCCTGCTAAATGTCATTCTATCCTAGGTCCGTCAATGACGTGTCATTCATTGGTCTTTCGTATATTTTCCCTACATTTCTTTTTATAAAAAATTCAAAAATATTTTCTAGCAAAAAGTGGTTTGAACCTTGAAATCAACCATTCTAACCAATTGGCCACCTCAATTTTTGTGTTATTAAAATAATATCAAAGATATGTATAATCCCTACGATTCATATTAAGTGTCGTTATAAAAGTTAAATTTTGTTTCAAATTAATTGTCGTTTTAGAATTTTTTACCCATTTATTCCAACTTTATCCCTACTCATTTAAAGAAACAAAATAAATTTATGGTAATAATATAATTATTAATAAAGAGATAAGAGAGTTTAATTAAAAATATTATTAATTAATTAAAAGTGTATTAGTCAAATTTACATATTTCTTAATTATAAATATAAATTCTAAAATGATATTTAATAAAAAATGGAGGGAGTACCTTTTTATTCTTCGTAATTAAGGAATAAATAATAATTTCCTAAGTTACTACATCTTCGAGATTCTTATTATACAATCCGATTATTTCTGTTTATTCTTATTATCTTATCATTAAATGCAAATGTAATTATCGCTGTGTATTTTATTTTTTTTACACAAACAGTTAATTAAAAACAATCTATTTTAGACATATCAATTATCTTTTTTATTCATAAAACAATTACTTCAAAAATATGACACTTCAGCGAAACACTATTATTATACAATTAATCGAATTGCTAAATTTTTAAAAACATGATATTTGATAACTCTGTTATATCTTATCAAAAATCATTACACATATTAATTAAATGTAATACAATTCATTACACAAGTTCTTATAATATATCATGTGTATATTATAAATTAAGCTAAGTACTGAGTTTGTTAAAGCTTTGTATTAAATAATTTTATTTTTAGTTTAATTATTGTAATTTAATTCATAAAAGAAATTACTTCAAAGAATAATAAAATTATTTTATTTTTAATTAATCGTATTAGTTTAATTCATATATTATATAGTTAATTGAATTGCCAAATTCTCAAACAGGCGATCTTCGGTTATTATGTTGTATCTTATAATATATTACTACAAATATCAATTGAATTTAATATAATATAATATAGTACACAAATTTGAACATTATATCACGTGTAGGTTATTTAACTAATCTAAGAACTAATATTATTAAAACTTCATATTTAAAAATCATATACAAGATATAAAGTTTTATTAATTTATCATTTTGGAAAGCACTTTTAGATTGGTGTGAACATAATAATAATTATTATACTACAAAAAAATCCAGTAATCCTGACGGTCAAATCCGTCATGATTCCGTAAGTATATGAAATACTGACGGCCTCCTGACGGAAAAAAGCCGCCAGTATTTTTGTGGTCAGGATTCTAGTATTATGACGGGAAAATATACCCGCCAGGAATGCCGGCGGTTTCCTTAACGGCTTCTTCCGCCAGAAAATTCCCGCTAGTATTCCTGTCGGGTTGTCCCCGACAGGAATATCTGATGCTTTCCTGGCGGCTAATCCGTCAGTATTACTGGCGGGTTGGCCGCCAGCATTCCTAGCGGTTAACCCGCCAGGATTTACTGGGGTTGGCCGCCATCATTCCTGACGGCTTTAGTCCTGGCAATTTTTTTTTGTATTTTTCTTTAAAAAATCTATTAATAAAATTTTTAATATATTAATTAATAAATAAATTAAAATAATAATCAAATAAAATTTTAGAGAATCCAAAATAAATAATCCACTAATAAAAAAATCAAAACAAATCATCCAATAACTAAAAATCGTTTTCATCGATCGAATGTATAAAATATCCTAAACTATCCATCTAAATCTCCACCATCTGGACTACGGGGAGGCGACGAGCCATGGCCCGAGCAACAGTTTCTTCAATCTGCTGTTGGAGTCTCAATTGGGAACGCTCCTGCTCCTCACGGATCCGCTGAATCTCCAGCGCCTGCTCCTCGCGGATCCGCTGAAGCTGCTCAAGCTGCTCCTGCTGGGACTGCACCTGAGTTTTGGAGCCTATGAACATCGGCGGTGGAGGTGGAAGAAGTACTGCAGCCCTTCTGAGTCTTCCCAAAGCATCCAAGGCCATAGCGTCGACCCTTCCTATTCCCGACAACTTGTAGTTAGACCTCGTTCGGGTCTACCTGAGGGCTACAATTATCAAACGACGTAGCACGCCTCTCCTCCAAAGCCCTCTCATAATTCTCCTGATATCAAAATTTTCAACTATTATTACCAAACAACTTTTATCAGATTTTATAATAAATCGGTTATATATAACATATAAAACTTACAGCTATCCTCTGGGCTTTGGGATCCGTAAATGTGCCGTCGGGATTTCGTATGGTAAGTGGACGGGCAAATGTTCCATTGAATCGAAGAAACTAGGTGGAAATATCATCTCAAGTTGACAGAGTATTAGGGGAATGTCACGCTCTAAACGACTCATATCAGCAGTTCCAATGACTCTCGCACTCACATCTCTGAAAAACAAACTTAACTCTGTTAGTGCCTTCCACACTGGATGAGGAAGCATTTCTCGAAATGCAATTGGGATCAATCGCTGCATAAACACGTGACAGTCATGGGTAAATTGTATGGTGTGACAATCACCGGCCATGAAGAGTATTGTTTTCCGAAACTTTCAAAAGGTTGAAATCCGTCTGTACATAGACCCAATCTTACGTTTCGAGTTTCAACTGCGAACTCTGGATGAGTTTGATCGAAGTGCCTCCAAGCCTCAGAATCTAACGGGTGGTGCATGACACCATCCTCTACCGTATGTTCTGCATGCCACCGCATATACTTTGCCGTTGTTTTAGATGCGTACAACCTCTGCAGGCGGGCCGTTAGAGGAAAATAAAACATCCTCTTGTACAGAACTACGTTGGACTTGCGCCGTTTAGTTTGTCCCTTGTTCGCGGGTTTGAACCGTGGATGATCACAAAACTTGCACTTATCCATATTCAAATTATCCTTCCAATAAATCATGCAGTTCTTGATGCAACAATCTATCTTCTCTACCGGTAACCCTATACCTCTCAACAACTTCTTACTTTCGTAGAAATTATCTGCAACATTGTTGTCTTTTGGCACGATCTCTTTGGTTAAATCAATAAATTGATCATAACATTTCTGAGAAATGCCATGCTTCGATCTTAAATTCATAAGACGGGCAACTAAGGACAATCGATTGTGTTTCTCGCAGCCGAGATACAGAGTTTTTTTTTGCAACTTTTAGAATATCGAAAAATTTCTTCGCCTCGTGATTAGGTGATTCATCCAACTCAATGTCATTCATGTCAAAATTAGGACCGACAACATCTCGCACTATATCGACGTACTCATTTGATGATGAACCCCCAGTTTCAATATCAGCAGGCGATGAGACGTGATTTGTTTCCCCGTGATGAGTCCAAATGTAGTAATCAGCAATGAACCCTTTGGTACCGATGTGACATTTTATCTCATCGATAGTCCTATAACTAGAGTTCCTACACTTAGTTCGTGGGCAAGGGCATTTTAGCTTATCACCGCTCATCTCTGCAGAATCATGGGTGAGTGCAAATTGTACGAAACTATCTACACCGGCCACGAACGCCGGATTTAGAAATCCGGAAATATTCCGTTTGTACATCCAACTACGATCATCAGCCATCCTAAGATTTTTCTGAATTAAAGAAGGTGGCAAAATTTCGGCAGCAATACGAGAAGAATGAGTAATTCGAATTGTGATTGGTAAGGCTTCTATCCCATTCAAGAAGGTGACGTTTAGTAGTATGTATTATCTTAAAATATGCATTTTTCTTAGATTCAAAATTTCGTCAGCATCTCCCCTCAGTTCTCGTAGTGCACGTATATTTCAGTGCACCCGAGAACAATTAGAGAGATGCAGAAACCGAAATTTCAAAACTAAAAAAAAAAACATACACATAAGATAACCATACTACAAGTCACATTCTCAAACTGTCTAAAAATGGGACAATTCGAAATTTAGTATCAAACTCTATATTTGATACTAAATCTCAAACGGGTCTAAGGAATATTGAAATAATTCAAAACTTAGTTTCAAATTTTTTTATTTGATATTAATTCTCAAACAGGTGATCTATATGAATCGCGTCACTTCGCCAAGGTTTCAAATAAGCAATTACCACCATCACATTTTTGAAAAATATTTTGAAAACACACTACTGCAGAAACAGGGTACGAAGGCGGCTGATTAACGGCGGTTTTGGAAAAACCGCCGTTAAATAC
>BMAC01000050.1:2310462-2343440 GCA_014905375.1 Phtheirospermum japonicum
CCTCCCATGCATGAACAATATATATACAATTTTTTTAAAAATCCCGGCCGATCACCACGGCCCTCCCATGCATGAACAATATGTATACAATTTTTTTTTTTAATTTATACATTAAATGAAACCCTAATTTCAAATTAAACCTAAATTAAACTCATACTTTAGCCCTAATCTTGTAATTAATTTCTAATTAGCCCAACTTTCAACCCTAATCCCTAAACAAATACTAAACTCTAACCTTTACAACTAATTATATAATAATTAATAAACAACAATTATATAAAAATATATACAAACACAATACAAAAAAAATACAAAAATATAATTAAAATTGAAATAAATAGCTTACCTTGGAGCAGCGGCGACGATGGCTGGGCTTCTTGGTGGCGACGGCGGCGCGGAGGCGAGGCGAGGGAGGGGGACGGGAGGCAGCGCGGCGAGGCTTCTTGGCGGCGTCTGGGCTTCTTGGCAGCGAGGCGACAGGGGATGGTGGGGCGACGGCGATGGGGTACAGGGGGTTGACGGACAGGGTGGGGGGGTGCGGCGATGGCTGTACGGCGACGGCAGCAGCTCCTCCTTGTCGGCGACGGGGACGGGAAGGCAGGCGATGGGCGGCGACGGAGGCGGGGCGTTTTTTTTTTTTTTGCTGCTGCGTTATGACAGAATGAGGCGGGGAAGGAGAAGGCCCGATTTTTAAGGTTACAATCCTGACGGCCATGCCCGTCAGGACTATACTTAAACACTGACGGCTTGCCCGTCAGCATATAATTTTTTTATTTTTCTTAATTAAAAATTTCACGCTGACGGCCATGGCCGTCAGCATATTCTTTTTTGTTTTTTTAAAATCAAAAATATATCTTGACGGGCATGCCCGTCAGTATAGTTACGCGGGATAAATTCCCGCCTCATCCCTGAGGGCATGCTGACGGGGTTAAATACTGGCGGCCATGACCGCCAGCAAATTATTCCGCCAGCATACCCGTCAGCATTCCTGGCGGCTTTTTGGCCGCCAGGAATTCCGCCAGTAATGCCGGATTTTTTTGTAGTGTTATATTATTATTGTATTTTTGGGTCAACTTTGTTAAATAAATATATACAGTCGAGTATAGTCGAATATAATAGTGTAGGAAATTTTGCTTTTGATATTATTCTTTATTTGGATAAAATTATGTTTCAAATAGCGGTGGCAAATCGTGTTACCGCACTACATATTTTTTTATTTTCTATCTTATTTGATCATAAATGTAACAATAAGTGTAAATCTAACTTAATTAAGAACTTCGTGCTTTTCGTGTTGTGTTTCGTGTCGTGTCTTATCGTGTCTTTGTTTTTGTAATCGTATTTCTTATCGTGTCGTGTTCGTGTCGTACTATCGTGCCGTACCAGATATTGCCGCCCCTAATTTCAAACAATATATAATAATATTAATCCATATTAATTACGGTTTTTAAAATCTCAACTTTGTTACAAATAACTATCATTTTAGATTTTTTTATCATTTTATTCTTAACTTTACCCCCACTTATTTTTAGAAAATTAGAAGAAAATAGATTGATAAATTCATTAGTAATATAATTAATTGGTTATGTGTGTATTACTCAAATTTTTATACCCATTAATTTGGACAAAAACTCTATATCGACAATTAAAAAGAAACGAATAAGTATCAAAGCTAATAAATCTCTCAAACTCTCACTTTCTCAAGTTACGCAAAATTTATTATTTTTATCCAAATAATATGCTTTTCAGATGGTTCCCAACTTTATCAATATCGTCTTGAATCCAGAAAGGACCACACGAGTAAATAATGTCAATTAATTATCTTATATGATCTATTTTTTTTTATATTGTCGAATTTTATCTTATTATGATTTATTATCCATGAAATCTTCACTTTAAGAATATTTTCTACTATTTTACGGTCAAAGGATGACATTGTTTACAATGTTGATTTGAGTGGTATTGTTGTGTATCTTCCAACATCAAAGTTCAGTAATAATCAGCTTTATGTCCATTATCAAGAGTTAAGAATCATACATAGATGTAAATTTTTATTGTAGCGAAAATATTATTATTATAGATAAACAATAAATATGGAGTAAAACAAGGTTTTTCAAAATTTAATGCGAATGATATTCATTTTGTATGAATAATTCAATTTAACGAGTTCGTTCATCTACTTCTATTTCTCAAAAATCCGCCTAAGACGCGAGTTTAATATTACTCTTGAAAGTATATTTGATTTGACCCAATTATTGGCACTGCGGAATGTGCTCTCTTTTCTTTTTACTTTAAATGATAAAAATATACTTTTCGTAAAAATGGACTACAAATTTATACACCTTTTAATTATTAAAAACTATGTTTTGATTTTTTAAAATAAGTTACAATTATATCCCCCATACACTCAAATGGATACGCCTCACCAATTCATAATATAATAATTCCTAATTACATCAGTGTTACAACTTATCATTGTTCTAATCATTTAATAAGTATATAATTTAAGATTCGCAACTTTTTATATTTCACATGGATTATACAGTACTCTTTCACCATGGAGGTGGGTTGGGGGCCAAACAGCCATGTACCCCATCGAACTTACTTTAGGTACTTGTTAACCTGAATTATCAGTCTCGTCTTTAACTTAGACAATCGGCTACAAATTTCAAACATAAACAGAGAGAGAGAGAGAAAAAAAAAAGAAGGATAAAAGAAAAGGTTGTTTTGGTGAAATACACATACATTCCACCTCCATATATGTCCAATCGTACACTATTCCTGTTCAATTTTCACAACTTCGGGATAGCTCTATTTTTTAATGTTTTTCTAATTCCTCACCCTTATATTTGTACCATATTTAACTTGAACATGGCAAAAAAGGAAAAAAAAAAAATCTGCTGTGAGTTAGACTGCTTAATTTTATCGTTTTGCAAATTAGTTGCATATAAAATAATAGATCCTTGGAAGTGGAACCGAACTTGTTCGAAATAGGATTCGCGTAACTCTAAATCACATGAAATCACTCGTTCAGTCGTAAATAATAATAATAATAAAAGTAATTTTTATTTGATGTCCATATTTGTTCACATCAGTATTTTAACCTCGTAATTATGCTGCCTACAAAAACTATGTATTTGCATTCTTTACAAGAAAACAACTTAGAATATTATGACAGTTTTATGGGGTCGCCTTTAATATATACAAAAATATTGGTAATAAGTTACAAGTCATTATCAATTACTTACAGTACATAATAAGGCTCTTTTTGGTTATGATAATCATACGTCACTAATTACCACAACTTATGTATAGTTATTCAAAGCGAGTGATTGAAAACACACACACAAACAAAAAGTGATTTAAAGGTTATTAATAACAATATTGTTGGAAAAAAGTTACATTATATAGTACGTGTAATTTTACTCTTATTCTCTTTAGATTTTCACTTACAAGTAAAACATTTGTCAACATCTTCATCTAAAGAAATTAATTCCAACTAATTCCAACACTCCCCAAGTGATATGACAAGCAATGGTATTACCCAGTTGTTTCAAAATAATTGTACAAATTAAATATCCCTTAATATGTGAATATACCTTACAAATATCCCTTGATATGTGTCCATACCTTACAAATATTCTTTTCGATTGAACACTTTTGTAATGCAAAACAAATATCCAGGAGATATTTGTAAACCTTACAAACTAACTGAATTTTATTCCTGCCAATTAGGCTAAACCTCAATGTTAGTTTTTGTCAATAATCCTTTGTTGATTTAAATATCCTGTTTGCATTATCTGATGACCTGAGTTAAAATGATTCTTCCGGTGGGGGCCCCTAAGTCCAATAGTTGTCGTATTCTAAATAATCTCAATGTAAATTATATATTAATTCGAACTCAACTCTTTTACGCTTATTTTCCAAATCACATTGTGGTTATTTTCATGTTATCACTAGACATTTGATCGTTAACGTTTTGTTTGAGGATTTCGACCACTAAGTATGGAGTGAAAGATATTTTTGTCTATTCAAACACACAATTAATAAAATAAGATTTTTATATTAATTTGATGGCCAATTTATTGTACTCATTTCTTGAAAGTTTGCCCTGATTTTTTCTCAGCTAATTTCGCGAAATAACATTATTTGTACTTGGCCCAAAAAATAATCACAACAATTAATGAAATTTTCACGAGCAATAAACACGTTATTTGTACTATAATCATGAGATTTTTGCAACACTATAAAAAATTGGTGAATACTTACTGACAGGTATAATCGCCATCAAACTCGTCGGTATCCTTTTCACTGACCGATACTACCTGTGACATTTTTGGCGTCGGCAACTGTATGCCGACGGGATTACCTGTAAGAAGGTAAGAATGCTAGCAAATGTAATTGAGTGCCTGTATGACTTCTTCATCAATCCTCTATTTATACAAGTATGCGGGATACAAAAATGGAAAGAATCGTTACGATTCCGTAAATGTCGTAACGGTCGTATCGGAATAATTCTACATTATAAATACAAAGATTTCCAAATAATATCTTTAATAAATGAGATCTCTAACACTCTCCCGTAGTCGAAGCGGGAGTTTGACGGATGCAAAGACTAGACCGAAAGTCCAAAAATAGAGGAGGTGGAAGGCCTTTAGTGAAGATGTCGGCATACTGATGAGTCGACGGCACATGAAGAACTCGTACTTGTCCAAAAGCTACCTTCTCACGCACGAAGTGGAGGTCAATCTCGACATGTTTGGTGCGCTGATGTTGTACCGGATTAGAAGAGAGGTAAACGGTGGAGACGTTGTCACAGTAGACAATGGTAGCTCGCTGAAGATGAACACGTAGTTCAACGAGTAGGTTACGTAACCAACAAGTCTCGGCAACGGCATTCGCCACACCTCGGTACTCGGCTTGTGCGCTGGATCATGAGATAGTGGGTTGGCGTTGGATGACCATGATATCAAATTGTCACCAAAATAAACACAGTACCCAGATGTGGAGCGACGAGTATCACGACACCCGGCCCATTCGGCGTCAGACTAAGCAGTGAGAGCGAAGACGGAGGACGGCTGGAGCTGAAGGCCGAGATCAAGTATGCCATGGATGTACCGGATAACTCGTTTGAGAGTTTGAAAGTGTGGCTCTCGCGGATCATGCATGAAGAGGCAAATCTGTTGAACGGCGTAGGCAATGTCAGGTCGCGTGAAAGTGATATACTGGAGTGCACCGGCAAGGCGAAGGTAAGTAGACGGATTAGAGATCGGAAGTCCTACCCCAGCGGCGAGTTTGAACTTGCTGTCGATAGGGGTGACGACTGGTTTGCAAGTCGACATCTTGGCACGATCAATAATCTCCTTGGCATAATTCTGTTGAGATAAAAATAAACCGGGTTGATTTCTGATGACTAAGATGCGAAGAAAATAGCTCAACGGCCCGAGATCGGTCATCGCAAACTCTTTGCCTGGCATGAGAGTAAGCCGTCGAATAAGGGGTGTAGTGGATGCGGTGAGGATAATGTCGTTAACATACAAGAGCAAGAAAGCAGTCTCGCCCTGGGAGCTGTAGATGAACAATGAGTGGTCACTCTGATTTCCACTGAACTCAATTCTGTAAATATACAAGGCGAACCTATGGTACCAAGCCCGTGGGTCCTACTTCAAGTCGTAGAGAGACTTTCGAAGTAGACAAACATGATTAGACCATTGTTTGTCGTAGAAGCCCGGAGGTTGATGCATATATACCGTTTCTTGGAGAGACCGTGTAGGAAAGCGTTCTTGACATCAAATTGGTTAATAGGCCAAGACCGTGAGAGAGCTATGCTTAGAACAACACGGATTGTGGTCGGCTTCACTACAGGACTGCAAGTCTCATCATAGTCGATGCCTTCCTATTGGGATTTGTCATTAACAACGAGGCGAGACTTGTGCCTTTCCAACGTGCCTTCAGACCTGTACTTATTCTTAAATAACCACATACAACAAATAATGTTAGCATTTGGTGGCCTCGGAACCAAGTCCCAAGTAACATTTCTAATAAGAGCACTAAATTCATCATTCATGGCGGCTTGCCAGTTAGGGTCCTGTAGGCACGGATAGGAGAGGTGGGGAGAGGTGATATGATGAGGGATGAGACCAAAATATTTTATCGAGGGTTGGGTTTAATAATCTCGGCTTGACGACGGGTTGTCATGGAATGACGAGGCGGTGGCGATGGGGCCGAGGGTGTTGGGATGTTATGAGGGATTGCATCGATGGTTGGCGTCGATCGACGGAAGAGAGATGGTCGATGTGGGCGTCGATCGATGGGGTATCGATGGGCTGGACATAGAGGTCATCGACGTGGGCATCGATGTGTTGGTATGCGGGTTGATTTGGTAGAGAAAGTCAAGAAGGAAAGGCGAGGGACCGGACGAGGGGATCTCTTTGTGGGGTTGAGAATCAGGTACTGAATTTGTGGCAAAAGGAAAAGTTTTCTCGTCAAATACAACATGGTGAGAGATAAATACTTTGTGAGACCCAAGAACTAAGAAATGGTAGCCATGGTGGTCGAAGAAGGGCCAAGGTTAAGGCATGGGACTGACCGAGGAGCTAATTTGTGGGGGGTTGTGGCATACGTGTTTGGATAACATAGGCACCCGAAAGTGCGAAGGTGTGAGTATGTGGATTCCTGACGGTATAGGATGAAGGTGGGTGTGTTGTTTCGTATGGATTTAGATGGTAGAATATTATGAAGATAAGTGGCTATATATAATGCTTCAACCCAGAAATGAGGGAGAAGGGAGGCATGTGTGAGTAAGGTACGGGTAATGTCGTTAAGGGTGCGAAGAGCTCTCTCGGCTTTCGTGTTTTGTGGAGAATTTTGTGGGCAAGCAAAACGCATTAACATTCCATTTTGATCACAAAGGCGACGGAAAGATTGATTATCAAATTCACCACCCATGTCACATTGAAAAGTTTTGATATTTATACTAAATTGAGTTTGAACCATGGCATGAAAAAGCATGAATTTAGTGTAGATTTCAGATTTGTGTTTAAGGGGAAAAATCCAAACAAAATTAGAGAAATCATCCCAAAAAATAGATAATATTTGAAACCACTAGTGCTTGCTATCGGGGAAGTCCAAATATCACTGTGAATAATATCAAAAGGTTTAAAAGTAACAGATACAGAATGTGAAAACGGTAGTCTCTTATGTTTAGCAATCTGACAAGAAGAGAAAATGGCTGAACATGAGGCTTTATTGAAATTAAAATGACGGCGCTTGAGAATATCGAAGACATGATCGCCCGGGTGACCTAGTCGATCGTGCCAAGGTGGAGGTTGGGAAGCGACGAGGGCAGAGTTTGGCAATTTGGTGGAGGTGACCGGGTACAAAACCCCAAGGCTATTACATCTCGTTTTGGTTTTCCCCGTTTGGAGGTCCTTACAGAAAAGCCAACAGGATCAAATTCCACACTAACATTATTATCAACAGTAAGTTTTCGAACAAAAATGAGGTTTTTGACGATGTTGGGAGTGTGTAGGACATTGTTGAGGGAATAGGGTGGGGATGTGTTTAGGCTTGCAGAACCTTTACCAACAAATGGAATAGTATTACCATTTCCGACATAAACAGGAGATAAAGTGCTCGAATTAAAATAGGTACGAAGGTTACTTGACTCCGCGGTCATATGGGAAGATGCCCCGGTATCCATGTACCATGCGTCGGAGAGCTGTTGGAGTGACATGGTGCTAAAAGCGTAGGAGGGGTCAGTCGGGTACTGTTGAGGGCTTAAGAATGCCTGTCCAGCAACGGGTGGTGGCCTTGGTGTAGCGTAGGGGCGCTGCGTTGGGCCGGTGGGATATGAGCATGGTGGTGGGGCATAACCCGGTGGCCAGTAGTAGCCTTGTTGGGGCACGGCGAACCACTGCGGGTGTGCAGTAGTGCCCTGTTGGCTGCTGCGATTGGAGGATAACAGCGTCGACTCGATTTTATTTGTGTTACCGCTGTGGTTGGTGTACCTACGACCGCGCCTACGGCCACGGATGTTGGAGTTGCGATGGGAGGTATTTGGCGTTGATGATTTGGTAGCACTCGGTGATGAGCCAGCGGCAACGAGGGTGTGAGTCCCTTCCGATTGATGAGATCGACGTGATTCTTCTCGTGTGAGCATGCTACGAGCAACTGAGAAGGAGGGCAGCGGTGTTGTCTGAATGATGATGCTGCCGATGGTGTCGTATTGTGTAGAAAGGCCATTAATGTGTTGGAGGACTAGGCGTTGCTCGCTGACGGCACTCTCGACGTCTCCGAGTTGATCGGCTAATGATTTGAGATGTTGGCAGTAGGCGGAGACGGAGGGAAACGAGGCAAGTCGGGCATTGATGAAGCGACTCTCGATATCGGCGGCGCGAGCGGTGTGATTGTCATGGAAGATGCCTTTGACACGGAGCCAA
This sequence comes from Phtheirospermum japonicum, assembly GCA_014905375.1. Classification (NCBI taxonomy): domain Eukaryota; kingdom Viridiplantae; phylum Streptophyta; class Magnoliopsida; order Lamiales; family Orobanchaceae; genus Phtheirospermum; species Phtheirospermum japonicum. The sequence continues at coordinate 2,318,901 of BMAC01000050.1, forward strand.
GCCTCTCGAGCGGTGGAACCTACTTTGATGACGGTGAGGAGAAGGTCCTCACTAATTGTGCCATAGATCCAACTGAGAATAATGGCATCCAATTGACGCCATTTGGCATTGGAGATGTCGTCCGAACATGGGGACCCATCAATGTGATCGATCACGTTGTGAGCGCGAGCGATGATTTGGAAAAGCTCGGCCCAAGTGTGATATTGAACTTTTTGTAGATCAAAGATAAGAGGAATTTGGTTACGAATGTTTGTGACTGATTGAGCAGGGTGAAAACTCGAGGCTGAAGTTGGTGGAGGGGCAGCGGAGGAGGTGTTTGGTGGGATATCATTGTTGGTCATTAGATCGAAAGAAGAAAAAAACTTAATTTAAAAAAATGGCTGATACCATGTAAGAAGGTAAGAATGCTAGCAAATATGAGTGCCTGTATGGCTTCTTCATCAATCTTATGTTTATACAAGTATGCGGGATACAAAAATGAAAAGAGTCGTTACGATTCCGTAACAGTTGTAACGGTCGTATCGTAATAATTCTACATTATAAATACAAAGATTTCCAAATAATATCTTTAATAAATGAGATCTCTAACATTACCCTACCCGTCGGCATCTACTGACGCTCTGCCAATGAGTATTACTTATCGGGAAGCCCTTGGCCACCGATCGGCCACTCGTCAGTATGTGATGATAGGTATATGAAACGTCGACAAATGATAACGAGTGTGGCACGTCGGCAAATGTCGACGTGGCTTACCCGTTAGCGTTCTCAGAATTTCGCTGACGACTCAAGCCCGTCAGTATTTAACATTTTTTAAAAATTATTTTTCACCTGTCTCACAAATCAAAAATCAAATATGAAACATAATTTGTAGGTTTAAAAAAAACTAAAATTAAATATGAAATATAATTAATTAACATCCTAAAATGTATACGATTTAAGTCAAATATCAAACATAAATATCTTGACAAAATATTATTTAATCTAACATTAAAATACTTTGGAGGATCAGTTGGAGGGTCAGAGGAGGCTGTTGAGGTCGCGCTCTCGTCGATGCGGCGACTTCCTCCATCACTTTCTGACGGAGAGTCACCTGCATCTCGAGTCGTTCACGTCCATGCGCCTGGCGCATTACCTAGAGCTACTCCTGATGTGCCCACTCGTTCGCCTCGAACTGAGTCTCAACCTGACTCTTCAAAACAAGCAACTTTGTCTGGAGTTTCATGACACGGCTATCTGGAGTAGAGGAGGTACGCCTCTAGAGTCTTCGAAGTCAGAAGACTCCATAAGAATATCACTCCAAATTGACAACTCTTCTTCACCCCTACAATCTCTAGATAGATCTCGTCCTCGTCAACATCGGTAGGGTCCTGTGATGCCGAACGGTCTCTCCTCTAGACATCTTTGTTACTCCTCCTGAAATATTTTGATTGATATATAATTTACCTTACTTAATATTAAAAAAGAAAGATATATACATACATATATATATATATATATATATATATATATATATATATATATATATATATATATATATATACTTACAACTGTCTATTGTGATTGAGGATCAGTGATGTGCCGTCGGGTCTCTGGCGCAGAGTCAAAAAAATAAGATGCGGTGTGCTCCCTACTCATATTCACAAGTTGTATTCAATATTTAAATTACATTTTAGTTTATCACTAATTAATTACTTATGAGATAAATTTACAAACACATTTAAATTTTCTTACGAGAGGACGTGCATGACAAATAGTAGTTCGAGACCCACCTCAGTGCTTGGACATTCCAGTACCAGGGCAGCCAGACTCGCTCATCCTATTCTTGCTCGCCTGCTTGGATTGCATGTTATTCTTCAACTTCTCAAACTCTAATACCCACCTCCTTCGGATGTCCTCGCCCATGCACACGGGTACCCTCCCTCTCCTTTCACCACTTTGTCTTCCACTCGTTAAGGCGGCTGCACCATGAGTGAGCCATAGATCTATAAATATTCCCAATAATAACGTTTCTGCAAAACAAAATAAAAAAAATTGATTAATAAAATTATTATATATAACCATTTTTAAAGGATATGCTCGTACTTTCACCCAATCGTGTATCACTCAAAAAGTCATCGCTAACTCCGTCGAGTGACTGCACAGCCTAATAAAATATATTGTTAACTTGAGCAATATATGAACATAAAGAATTTATTAGAAATAAAAATTAAATTAAAGTTACATCAGGGGGAGGACATAGACCTCGATCATACCGGGACGTGATGGCATGTGGCCTTTGTGTGTACTAGCAGTGGACGGGGTGGCTGGAACGGTTGAAGGCGGAGTCCCTGCTGATAAGTCCATCATCATCATTTTCATCATCTATGTGATGACGAGATAAGGATGATGAACCAAGAGAAGCACGACCCGAAGATGAACTGAGAGAAGCACCACGTCCACGAACTCTATCTCTCATCTAAAATACCATTAAAATTTAGTATAGATGCATATTTGAACCGAGGAAAATGAATTAGTATAATTTCAAAATATATATGTATGCACCAGTTTTAAACCGAGGGTGATTACAAAACTTGCAACTGGTCAAATCATAATTGTCTCTCCAATAGATCATACAATTGTTCAGGCAACATTCGATCTTCTCGACTGGTAAGCTCATGTCCCTCAATAACTTCTTGCTCTTGTAGAAGCTAGCTAGTATATAATTATCTTTTGGCACAACTTCTTTGATTAAATCGAGTACTTGATCATAATACATTTGGGACACTTGATTTTCTACCTTTAGGTTCATGAAACGGGCAACTAAAGACAATTGACAATGTTTCTCACATCCGGGATACAAAGGTTGATTTCCAGCACTGAACACATCGTAGCACTTTTGGGTCTCAGGATTTGGCTGTTCTTCTACATTAGGGCTCAATATAAAGTTTGGATCGGCTACACCGTAAACCATATTGATGTAGATGTTTTAGGATTCTTCATGATCAGCGTAAGATGATCCTCCAACATGAACCTCAGTGTTAACACGATGCATGGAATCAAGATTTATTTCACCATGGAACGTGCAGATGTAGTAATATGGTACAAATCTATTTTTAACGAGGTGAAAATTGATCTCGTTTACATTGTGATAACTTCAATTCCTACATTTAATATGACTACAAGGACACTTTAGTTTTTATGTTCTTCATTGCATGATGGGTGAGTGCAAATTGTATGAAACTCTCCACCCTTCCACAAACACGTTGGACAAATACGATCCACCCTCCATTTTTACATCCAACTACGGTCAGAACTCATCATATGTATCCTAATTATGATTAATAATACAGATGATTGAATAATAGATGAGTGAGGAGTATGAGGGCGCCTATAGAAAAAGGTTGAGTTTTTTGTAAGGTTCCTGTCTCATTCAAGAATGTGATATTCAGTAATGAAATTATCTTACTATGCATTTTGAGAACCTGAAGATTTTGGCAACACCTCCCCTTAGTTCTATAAGTACACATATATTGCAGTGCACCTGAGAACAAAGGAGAGATAGAAGCTAGATTTTTAAAGTCCACAAAATACATACGCACTAAGATAACCACATTACAATCACATTTTTAAATTGTCCAAATAAGTGGACAATTCGGAATTTAGTATCAAACTCCCCATTTGATACTAAATTCCATAATAGGTTTAAGGTGAAGTGTTTGAGTGTAGAAAAAAGAAATATAATTGATCCGTCAATATAATCTTAAAATCTGTTATTGGAGGGATAAAACCTCACGACCGACGCCGTCCACCACGTCATCACCGACGTTGTTTTGCATGTAATTGTTGTGTTTTTCTCGTATTTTTAATTAGGTTTTTATTGTGGTTTTAACTGTTTTTATGTCGGTTATTTAGGTTTTTCTAATCTTGTTGATTTTCTTATTTCTTGCTAATTTTATGTTTAATGGGTTAATTGGTTCAATTACCTTGAGGTTTGGTGAAATTCTTGGGTTTTTATGTTTAAATTCCTATTTTTATAGGCTAAGGCATTGAGGACCAAAATTCAAGCCAAGAGAGGCTCCAAAATGCCAAACTCTCTAGAATGCTATCCAAAGCACGCCAAGGCTCGCCAAAAATCACGCCTGTGCGCGCCCCTGCACGCAGCATCTCGCGCCCGCTCGGCAGCACTCGCCAGCTCCCGCGCGCGCCTGCGCGCAGCCTCTCGCCAAGCGTCGCCAGCCCTCGCCCTTCCTCTCGCCAAGCGTCGCCCAAGCTCGCGCGCACGCGCGCGCCCACGCCCACCCAGCTGCCGACCACCAGCACCCAGCGCCGAGCCATACGCGCCTAGGCTTGGTAATTGCCGAGCCACCTTGAGCCATCTCGAGCCAAATCGAGCCTAGGGTCGAGCCAAGGGTCTAGGAAGGTGCCTCTGGGTCAAACTTGGTCAAAACTGGGAATTTCAAGCCTTTTTGGCTAATTTGGCCCATTTAAACCCAATTAAATTAGTATAAATAGACTACAACTCTCATTTTGTAAAAACACCTCTCATTTTCTCCCAACCCAAGCATGTGTTTGGGGATTAAAAACCCTCTTTCTAGTTTTTAAGATCTAATTTCTCTCTCTTAGGTTTTAGATTCAATTTCAAGCTTTGATGTAATTTCTTTTCTAATTTTAGATTTACATTCATGCTTGGCCTTGGGTTTGTAAGCCTAAGAAGAATCCAAATACTCCTTTGGATTGTTACTTTTGATGCAACTTCATTCAAGCTTTGTTTCATTTCTTAATTCAAGTAAGTTTCCTTTAATTTCATGTTTTATACTTTATTTCCATGCTTTGTTCTTTATTTCCACGCTTGTTCTTCATGTTATGCTTTTTCTCTTAGCTACTTGATTTCATGATGAAACATATGAATTGGTTATGGAATCTAGATGAGTGACACATCTAGGTCATAGATCGGCTCTTGGATCGTCTTGATTTTGAGTTTTTCACATGCTTTATTTGCAATTTAATTTTCATGCTTTGTTTCATGCTTAATCCTAGATCTAGGCTTCGTTGCTTGTTATTTTCCTTAAAGTTTTGAACTTTCTCGTCTATTTTCATTGCTTTATACATCCATGCTTTCAATTTTTGCTAATTTGCATTATTTAGGATTTTAGGCATAGTTGTACCTTGTGCATGCATGCTTGTACTTGGTGAAACAATGCATTTTCTTGCTTATTTCCTTTATTGCTTTGAATTTTCTATTTGAGGCATCTGACGAGGCATCCTACCAATTTGCACTTTCAATATCTAGATTAGTTTAGATATTTTAATTATTTTATTTTTATTTTCCTTTTATTTTCAAAGCTCGAAACACCTTGAAACTTGCAATTGAATCGAATTACGATAATACCGAGTCATGAACCCGTTGATTCATTTCAACACCACTAAAACTATGAAAACAAAATGGCGCCGTTGCGACTCGACTTGGTTAAGGTTTTCGATTTGATTGTAATTTCTTTGTGTTTTTGGCTTGTTTTGTTATTTGACATTTTTCTTGTTTGAGTATGCAAGGCACGTATAACTATAATCATGGTGGATACATTCCCGGCATGGGAGGGCATGGTGCAAACCATGCCGGGAATGAGACTTTGTATAATGGGTATGGCAAAGTGGGAGGGCATGGTGCAAACCACGTTGCCAATGGTGGTTATGGTTATGGGCAACCCAACATGGGAGGGCATGGTGCAAACCATGTTGGGTTTGGTAGCATCGTGGGTATGAATGGTTCTTCCGGAGGGTATGGTGCTTCAAATCCTTAGTATGGGGATTATGAGTCGTTTGGCGGTCCGAGCTCCTATGAGATGAGTCCCCCCATCCGTACTATGAGGGATCTTAACCAACCTTTTTTGGGATGTGGATGGTGTGGAACGAGTGCTCATATTCAAGAATATTGCCCTTTCATGTCCTCGTTCGATTCCGTTGATATGTATGGAGGTCGTGGACACCAAGCGGGACTCGCTTGTACTACACCTTCTTTTACTCCACCGCCGACTCCCGATCCGTATGAGTTATTTGGAGGTGGGAGCTACACTGTCCCAAGTGGCCCTCCCGAGCGAAAAACTCCTCCTCCGACCTATTCTCATGATTATGACGTGAACATGGCTTTATCCTCGAGGGAGCTTGAGTTGAAGATGGAAATAGCAACATTAAAGGCTCAAATCGCTCAAATGTCTAGCCCAAGCCCAATTCCTCCTTGTGTGGAACCCGATTGTACTACTCCATCTTTTGCTCCACCGTCGACTCACGTTTACAAATAAAATCATAACATATATATTAATTAAACACAACATTCACTTGCTGATCACCATGGTATTTCAAAACCCCCACCACACACGTTTTAAAACTTTTTAAAACTACCATCTCATTTATAAAAAAAATTAAAATCTATTATTAGAGGGATGAAACCTCCCAGTCGGCGCCGTACACCACATCATAACCGGCGTATACACCAATCAATCACAACATATATATATTATTCGCAAATCATAACATATATGTTAATTAAGCACAATATTCACTTGCCAATCACCACGACGTTTGAAAATCCCTACCGTGCACATTGTAAAACTTTTTAAAACCACCATCAAATTTTAAAAAAATCTTAAATCCATTATTGGAGGAACGAAACCTCTTGGCCGCCGCCGTACACCTCATCATCACCGACTTATACACCAACCAATCACACGTGTATATATTATTCTCAAATCATGACATATATATTATTTAAACACAACATTCACTTGCCGATCACCATGGCATTTGAAAACCACCACCACGCACATTATAAAACTTTTCAAATATGAAATAATTATAATTCAACCCTAAATCTTTAAGTAATTGCTAAATAAACTCTAAACTAACCCTAATTTTCTAAATCAACCCAAAGTATATAAATATTTACAAAATCCTAATTTTTTGACTAATTGCTAATTAAATCCCAAACTAACCCTAAATTCTGAAATCAAACTCAAATATCTAAATAATTACAATTCAACCCTATTTTTTGAAATATTCCTCAATTAAACACCAAAGTAATCCTAATTCCTGAAAGTAAACCCAAATATCTAAACATTTACAATTCAATCCAAAGATTTTAAGTGATTGCTAAATAAACCCCACACGAACCCTAATTTTTGAATCAACTCCAAAATTCTAAATATTTACAATTCAATCCAAAATCTTGAAGTAATTTCTATATTAAACCCCAAGCTAACCTTAATTTTTTGAAATAAACCCAAATACCTTAACAATTACAATTCAACATTAGTTTTTTTAAACATTCCCCAATTAAACCCTAAAGTTACTCTAATTTTGAAATCAAATCCAAATATCTAAATAATTACAATTCAACCCTAATTTTTTGAATCAATTGCTAATTAAGCCCAACAATAATCAATACTTTTGAAATAAAACTATATATCTAAAAAATTAATCAAACATCTAAAAAAAAACTGGTGGTGGTAGTTCAGAGATGTGGTGGCGACTAGTGGGTGGTGGTGATGGTGTCCGATTTCAGAGCTTGGCGGTGGCAGGTAATGGAGCATGCAGGTGGTGTGGCAGGCTCTGGCGGCGGTGGTGGGGGAGGGCGCTGCAGTGGTGGTGGTCGGAGATCGGTGGGATCGATGATTTCTAATTGCCTTTTTTTTATAGTTGCAGAGACAGAAAGTTGGGGAACTACAAAAAAAAACGTTGTTTGCTGACGGGCGAATCTGTCAGCAAACCCGTCAGCATTTTTGGCATCAACAAATTGACTGCTGACGGGATTAACGTACCCATCAGCAGCAATTCCACCCGTCAATATTTATAAAATATTATAATAAATAATTGGGCAGGCCTGGCCCAGCCCACCCCCAACCCGCGTCAATTTAAATACCACATATGTCATGGGTGGAATTCGAACCCACGACTTCTTGTAAATATAGGAGTGGTGTTACTGTCTCGCCAAGTCGAGTACATGTGAGAGTTTATATATTTTTAATATATATTAGATATATAAATTAAGTTATAAACTATAATTATAATTAATTATATTATATTTATAATTGTAGATATACTTATGAATAATGATATATAAATAAATGATATATATATATATAATTATTTATAAATAATTATAAATATATATTATTGATAAATACATTATTTATAAATATATATTATATATAAATAATAATATATAATAATTATAAATATATAATATTATGAAAAGGTATTCTAATATATCTTGAACTATCCATGTAACATTATTTAAAAAAAAAAAAGCTAGGTTCCTTAAATTTTATTTCTAAGCAGCTACATTATTATACCAACAAATATTTGACGACTACATAATGTGTCATTGTCTTTTTTCTTAATGTGTTATTCAAGAAATTTTGTAAGAATCCAAAAACTAGTATTTAGTTTTTGAAAAATATTTAATAATATATAATAATAATATTATATTTATAAATGTAGATTATATTCATGAATAATATTATTATAATATATATTATTCATATATATATATATATATATATATATATATATATATATATATATATATATATTATAAATATAATTATTTATAAATAATTGTAAATATATATTATTAGAAATATATATTATATAGATAATGATATATAACTATTATAAATATATAATATTATTTATAAATATATAAATATATAACATAAATGTAGTTATATTTATGAATAATAATATTATAAATATATATCATTCATAAATATAAATGTATATAAATATATTTTATAATTATAAATATATTATTATTTGTATATATTATGAATTATAAATATATATTATTTATAAATATATAATAATTATATTATATTTATAAATGTAGATTACATTTATGAGTAATGATATTATAAATATATATTATTTATAAGTATATATATTAAAAATATATATTTTATATAAATAATGATATATAATTATTATAAATGTATAATATTATTTATAAATAAATAAATATATAATAATTACATTTATAAATGTATATTGTAAGATTTCATATTATTTATATATAAATAAATATATAATAATTATATTTATCATTTATGATTAATTAATTAATTATGTATATTATATTATATTTATTAATGGTTAATATAATTATATATTTCATTTTATAAATAATTAATTAAATTATAAATATATAATATTATTTAAATGTATTATAATTATAATACTATAAATGTATATTTTATATTTATTATATATATATATATATATATATATATATATATATATATATATATATATATATATATATATATATATATATATTTATTTATATATACACACTAGTTTAACACACTTGTGTTACACGGGATTTATTAAAATATAAATATAAAAAATATTCCTGATAGAGTTTTTAAATCTAAAAATAAGAAAAATTTAAAAGATATCGTATTCTCAGCTCGTGTCTTGTACATATGGCTAGTTTCTATTTATTAACTATGATTTTTTTTTTGTTAAATAATTTTTTATTTTAATGTTTATATTAAATTCATTAATAATTTCAAAACTTGTTACGCGCTTAACCCGTGTCTAATTTCTATTAATTAGTAATTATTAAATATTTTTATATTCTAATATTTAAAATAGATTTTATAATAATTCTTTGTTAAATTCTTATAAATATTCAAAAGATGTCATATTCTTAACCCGTGTCGTATTGTACTTGAGTCTAATTAATATTTATTAATTATTATTATTATTATATAAATTTATATTTTTATATTTAAGTTGAATTCGTTAATAATATTTAGTTACATAATTAGATTATTACAAATAACTCATAATTTAATTGTATTATATGTTTTATATCCTATAAATAAAAATATTTTAACTTTTATCCTAAATACAACTTATTTAGATTATTAATGAATAATTTTTTTTTTTGTAATTAACATTCACTCATAAGTAAATTTTCTTTTATTTAAGATAAGTAATTTGAGTTTCTTTTTCTAATTATATGTGAATTCTTATGTGTTTTTATTATAAGAGTAAAAAAAAATATTAAATTATACAAAATATAATAAAAAAAAAATATTAAATTAGGAAAATATAAAAAATGAAAAGATAAAGTTAGGAAAAATATAATAAATTAGGTAGATATTAGAACTCTTATAATTAGTAAGTCTCTTAACCTCCAAAATTTATCAAGTAAGCATCCGAACCACCAGAAAATTACACGTCACCCCGAAACCTCCCTAAGCAGACACGTATAATAGAAATCTTTTCATTTAGTATATAGGTATGATATATTGCCGACGGCTAGAGGCCGTCAGCTACCTGTTAGCAAACTCGTCGCAAATAATGACCATTAGAAAATATTGAAGGGTTGTGGACAGGTCGCCGATGGTCTCCACCTATCGGTGGCCTGTCAGCAAAGTCAACTCGTCAACATATGCTAACGGCTCTTTGACCGTCAGCATTTATTGGTTGTTTTAGTGCAACAACCGTGTTTTTTAGAACTACCATAAATAATAATAAGATTATCACATATAGTAATAATATTATCGCGTCCACTAATCCTTCAAAAAATAATAATAAGATTACTACAAAATAAGAAGATTATCACATCCAATAATTCTCATGAGTAGGCATCAAACTTGTTATCAATATTGAACAACTCAAAGTAAGCTATTTTTCTTGTTTTTGCAATTCACAACGTTTTTAAAGATTGTCAGCTGATTAGCACGTAATTGTCTTAATTTTAGTTTGTATTTTAATTGCTTTTTCTTATTATTTTTGGTATAAGTTGGATAGATTTAGCTTAATTTCATATATTTAGACTTCCAACTTATTTTACCACTTTTTGATCTAGATTGATGCAAATAAGTGATTATTCGTGATTTTTCACTTTATAGCTAAGTGACCGGAAGAGTTCAGCATGTTAAAGATGAATGATGATGATCGAGATTCAAAGATCGAGCTTTCCGGTGAAGAAGTAGCAAGAATTGAAGCTGACAGACTTTTTAGAAGGGTTATTCTGCTGGAACCGATGTCGATTGAAAGCTAACGGTTACACTTAGCGGTTGCTCCAACCGTTAGCTGCTACCGCTAACCTTAACGGTTACTGAGAACTGATGTTAACGGTTAGAATGCTGAGTTCAGAGTTAACGGTCACTTTCCAGAACGGTTTCATTACAACCGATGTCGTCGTCCAGAAATGCAAAAAAAATATACACCTAACGGTTGCTGCTAACGGTTGCACCAACCGTTAGCAACCAACCGTTAGCGGGCCCAGAAAGCCCAGAAACAGATTTTTCGGCCCAGTTTYCYGAAAAAATTCTATAAATACCRTCCTTAATCCGAATTTCGAAGGGYGAGGCCTGTGTGTGCGTGTGCTAACCCTAAAACGGAGTAAACCTAGGGTTCTGGAGACGGAAAARAACAACAAGACGCAACGATCAAAGAGCAACCAAGAATCYACGACGACGAGTTCTCGAYCCCYTTCGACGCCGTTCATCCGTTTTCGCCCGTRTCGCTYCGTTTCCTCTTCGGAATAGCCGAAGTACTTTCAGTTTCAAGTAGATTAAACAAGTACTCTTAAACCTTTAATTAGTTTCGTAGTTTTAAATCGTTAGTTTCAAGTTTCGAATATTATTTAGTTTTCCTACGTATTTCGTTTGGATTTGTTGAACTATTTGGTTGATCGATTTTAGTTTATATTCCGTAATTCATGTTTTATATTGGATGTGTGCTATTCTGTTGGCTTGAGTTTAGTTTATGCATGCAGGTTCATAGTTTGTTAGTTCAGAATTGTTAAAGGTTACAGCTAAAGGTTACTCCAACCTTTAACAACAACCTTTAGCGTTAACTGTTACAGCTAAAGGTTACTGCAACCATTAGCAGCAACCCTTAGCGTTAACCGTTACTGCAACCTTTAGCAGCAACCCTTAGCGTTAACCATTACTGCAACCCTTAGCGTTAACCGTTACTGCAACCTTTAGCAGCAACCCTTAGCGTTAACCGTTACTACAACCTTTAGCAGCAACCCTTAGCGTTAACCGTTACAGCAACCCTTAGCAGCAACAGCAACCCTTAGCAGCAACCCTTAGCGTTAGTGGTTACAATAGTTAGTAGTTGATTATTTGTATGGTTAGTTTAAATTGCTGAATCTGAATTTCTTTTAGTTATTAAATTAGTTTAATTTATTAATTAGTTTAGAATAATTAGTTAATGCTTTTTAATTTCTTAGTTGATAATTTTCAAAAACAAAATTTATACAAGTTCTCGTGTTAAACATTGTGATTAAACAAACATTAAAAATTCCGAACGTCAGTCCTTGAGAGACGACTTGAGTTAAGCTTGCCAACCTACACGCGATCCCGTTATTTTGCGGGCGAACTACTAAATTTCTGACAATTATTTATAAAGTAGGCACACACAAAAGCTCGAATCATCAGCTAAATTAAACTATTTTATAATAAAATAATTGTAATATAGATTTGCATGAGCCATTACACAATCGATAATAAAATTAACATAGCCATAATAAGACTATCAAATATAGTAATTCTCATAGCAAAGCATCAATCACCAATTAAAGTGAATTATTATCAATTCAAGTGAACTATTTTATTACCATAACTCAATCATCATCTCATACCGACACGTAAAACGATGATCTAAAAATAATTACCAAATATCTGATTAACTAGTTCTTACAGTCGCTTAAGCAACAACGTTATTCAATCACATATTCACAAAATCATATAAACAAGAAATATAAGACAAACAACATTAATAATGCTAGCAATAAATCAAGTTTATTTCTTCTTGTCGCTTTAATCTTCATATAGTTTGTCCCTGAATGTTCGTTTAGGCTTCACATATATGCTAATGATATGTAGTGGAAGATATAGTTTCAAAGTATTGAAAGTAAACTCATTACATATTTGCGAAATACTCAAATGGATACCAAAAATTCATAATATTTACAATTTTAATTTGCAATTAGAGTTGGTGAAATATTAGGGTGGCATAAGAATATATTGCAGATAATAATATTTTATGTACTTACATAAAAACGGAAGCAATAAGTAATAACAAGTGTTTTTCCATGAAGAAGCATCCCACTTTTCCTCAAAACTCTTTCATTTGAATAATTATTGTCTCCCAAAAGCACAAATTGGATTTACACTAATAAGACTCTTCCTTTACAAACCAACAATATACCAACTATTCTAACTAATTTTTTAGCCAACACGCGAACTTCTACAACACTCTATGGACTCCCTCCTAGGCGAAAAGGATTCATCCTAAGCATCGAATTAACAAAGAAAACCTTAAATTTAAATGATCCAGTGATGTAGAAACATATCCTGGAATCTTAAATCTAATTAAGAAATAAAATGGGAAGAAGTCTTTTAAGTTTTCTAAGATATGTAAGTGTAACAACTTGTCATATATACAATGAGACCCATGACCTATATATCCAACTCATAAATAGGTCTACTCAAGTAAGCACATATCTTCATGGACCATAATTTGAAATGGATTTCAGCAAACCACCTTCCTTGTAAGTAGGATTCTGGTAGGATTCAGTTTTTTTCTACTTCAACTCGATTTGACATGGAAATCTTCATATGCCGATTTCTAGAATCTTCATGTAAGAACATGAACCTTTCATATTCGAGTTTTTCTTTTATGGTCGAACTCTGCCGTGAAAATCTACTTCAATCCTAATACATAGTTTTTTTTCCTTCTTTTCTTCTTCTATTGTGTAGAATTCGGTTTCTATAGGACTCTTTGACTTTTGTGCAGTAACACAAACTTTCCATAATTGAAACTTTTCAAATCCATCTCAAATTTTGCAAATCTTAAAAAATTAATACGCTGGAATCTTGAATTTTTATATCTATTGATTCTCCCTCTATTTACTAGACATGTAAATATACCTCCAAGTAAGAAAGATAAACATAAATTTGTTTCCTAATCAACATTTAATATATAAGGAAACTATAAGGAGATAGAATATTCCCTTAAATACTTGCTTGATCCATAAGTAATAAATTACTCGGTCATCGTGAAACTTCAAGAAATTAATTTAATTAAATATATTTGAAAGATGTCAATTCTCATTTGTTTACAATCTCTATCATTAACATTCAGTTCGAAAACTTGTTTTTTGAACACCTATAAAAAGTATATAAAAAAAGTAAGTATAATCTGATCATATGCAATGTATCAGAGCGATCAAACATGTATCAGAGCTGATGAGGCAATTAAGACCTCTACGAGTATCAGAGCAAAAGTTAGATAAAATCAAATATCAACCAAACCAATCAAGTATAAGATTATCATGCAATATAATCTTGTCCTGGAACCTCTTCGGAACATATCCTACTCTCTCCCTTATTTGACCGAGATGCCAAATGGACATGCCCATAAAATAAATCAGGATATTGCTACACAAGTCCTTAGATAGCAATTCTAGGTTCTCCCACTGACCTCTTGCTGTAATAAAATCAAGCAACACTATGACAAGCGGTTGGATGGTAGCTCTAAAGATGCCATAAATAGATCTCTGCTCTGTCATGTGTCGAAGTTGTCGAAGACTATGTATCTTCTTTCCTCATGTCTGTAGGTTTTTTTGTTGACCATCTTGTATTTCAGAAGAGAATCGAACAAATGTAGCAAGACAAAAATAAAATTTTAAATTTTTTTGGGAAAAATAGTTTTGCTCTGCAATTTAGAGAAGACTAAAGAGATAATCAAGAGAAGCGAGAAGGTTTGAGAGGCTTTATTTTGTCAAGTGATTGTGGTGGTGGAGTCAAGGAGGTGGAGTGGTGGAGCGGTACTTCATGCTCACATCCCACTAACTCAGGCCTCATGCAGGAAGTAATGGAGTGGTGAAAATCTTCTTATGTCGATTTCTAGAATCTTCATATAAGGAATCTTCATGCAGGAACATGAAATATATTTGAGTTTTTCTCTCTTGATCGAGTTCTGCCTTACAAATTTACTACAATCCTTATAAATAGAATTTTGTTTCTTTCTTCTCTTCTTTCATTGTGTAGAATTTATTTTTTATAATGCTCATTAAGTGTTATGGAGCAACACAAACTCTACATATTTGATACTTTTCGAAACCATCATAAATTTTGCAAATCTTCTATTGATTCCCCCTCTCTTTTCTGAGCGTGTAAATGCACTTGCAAGTAAAAGAGATAAACATAATTTATCTTTTAATTAATGTTTAAAATATAAGAAAACTATATGGAGATAGAATCTTCCTTTAAATACTTGTTTGAACCATAAACCATAAATTACTTAATATTCATAAAAATAAATAAAAATTAATTAAATAACTAATATATTCAAATAATGTCAATTCTCATTATTTTTTTTTTACAATTGGGTTATAATTTATAAAATATTAAACGAATTGAAAATATATGTTTGACTTTTCACTTTTTTCCTAAACGATCAATGTGGGATAAAAATTATACAGAGAGATTTCCTTATCTCCATGTGGAAACCAGACCGAACTTACCATTACTGAAAAACTTCTCAATTTTGGTACTATAAATCAAATATGTACGTACCCATTTTTTAGATGAATATTTCATGAGTAGGTCTCCTGCGAGACCAGTCTCATAGTAAGAGAATACATTTAACTCAACCCAATCCAATCACTTATTAGCCACTCNCATTACTAATAAGAAATCAAATCAGAAAAGAACACACGACACATCACGTCTCCTCCTCCACCTCTCTCTCTCCCCCTCCTTGAAATACAATGCCTCCATTATCCATTATTCACCGACAGTCAAACTTAAACTTAATAATTTCATGTCATCTCACCTATCTCGTCGCACTCTTTTGAGATTTGAAGTTGCAATTTGGATATCTAATTTCTATTGGTCGAAAATCAAGGGTAAAACCCACTAATCTCCCAACTTTGACTTTATATCTAGGAGTGTCCAGTGCACTAGATTCCAGTCGACCACCACCATTCAGCACAAGTGCAGGACGTTAGATCGGATTACTGTGGAGGAAGATTATTTTTTTCATGATTGGTGTATGTAAATCACTTTCTTGTAATTCATATAATATTGTGAAAGGTAAAGTTGGGAACTTTTTTCATCTCTGAAATGCATAATTATTAAACTGTTGTTTTGCTTGTTGTTTTGGTGACGTCTTGAATTAAGATTTTTAATTGGGGGTTTTGATTAAGGTTCTGTATTGTTGTTTGGGATTTGTGGTGAGATAGAATTTACAGAGATTGGAAGAAGCTTGCAGAAAAGTGTGTTGTGTGAGAGAGAGAGATGGGTACAGAATATAAAAGAAGAGAAAAAGAAAAGAGAGAAAGATGTGGGGCACATGGGTGAGGTTTTTAATGTGGAATTGGAGGATTAGTTGTGATTTGTTATGTTAAATAAAATTATTACATAATCTCTAAATATATTTTTAATACTTCAACTATATTTTGTGAGACTTTTACAATATTTTGTGAGACTTTAAAACCTATTTAAAAGAAAGAGATAAAAAAAACTAGAAAACAAATATCGAAAAAGGTTGTGAATGCATTAACTATGTTTTCTAATATTTAACTACATTTTGTGATACTTAATTACCTTGAGTTATATATATATATATATATATATATATATATATATATATATAATTTTATAAACTGTATTTTTTAATATTTGGCAGATACTTTTATTTGTAATTGTGATATTTTTATAGCAATTTGTAATGTTTGTACGCAAAATTATAATACCTTTAAGTGATCTTGTCACTTGAATTGTGATACTTTGAATTCCATTTGTAATACTTTTATACACTACAATATCTTAAAGTGTTTATTTTTTACATAAAGTTATTATACTCTTAACTGTATTTGTGATAATTGTATATTAATTTGTAATACTAGTGTACATACCTATAATACATTAATATGATATTTGATATAGAAGTTTGTGATACTTTTAGTTTAAATTTAGATACTCTTAATTCCAATTGTAATACTTTTATATTTCACTACAATACTTTAAAGTGATTATTTTTTAACTAAAGCTATGATATTTTGAACTGTAATTGTGATACTTTCAAAGTAATGTAAAACTATTATATTGTGATACATTTTGAATATATTGTGATATGTTAAACAAACTTTGTTATACTTTTACTCGAGGCTCTGGTGTGATACTCTATCTATGTTTTGTGATGTTTTGATAATATTTTGTGATACTTCAACAATCTATTTTGAAAAAAGTTTAGATGTAAAAATAGAATTCAAGTATCATAAACGTGTGATTCTTTAGCTATGACTTGTGATACTCGAGTAAGATTTTGTGATAGTTTTAAAAACCTATTTTAAAAAAATATATGTAAAAATACTAATTAAATAAAAAAAACATGTGATACTTTAACTATATTTTTTAAGATTTTAACAATATTTCTTGATACTTTTATAAAGAGTTGTGATACTTTAAACCAAAATTGTGTACTTTTACTAAAATAAGTAGTATTTTTATTTTTAATATTATATGTTACAAATGTGATACTTTTACTGAGACCCGTGATACTTTAAACTAGTATTGTAAATGTTACTTAACAATATTTTGTGATATTTAAATATCTTGAAAAAAATATTACTTAACTATACTTTAATTTAAAACAAGTATATACAACTTGTGATACTTTAACTATACTATGTGATACATTAACAATCTTTTGTAATACTTAAACATATTGAGTTAAAAATATATAGATGAAAAAATAAAAATCACATATCAACAACCTATGATACTTTAACTATGTTTTGTACTACTTTACCATTATTTTGTAATACTTTAACTACCTTGTATAAAAAAGCATAGATATAAAATTGAAATAAAAAAATAGAAACTTGTGAATTATAATACTTTAACTATGTATTGTGATATTTTAACAATTTTTTTTTTATCTAAATATGATTTTGGGATTTTCAGAAAGCATGGGAAAAAGAATTATTCAAGCTTCACATCTAATGATTTGGTTCATTTACAAAGAATGAAAACAAACAAACAAAGACCATATGATAAAAAAAAAAAGTGTTCATCATTGCTTGACTAATCCAATTTCAATGATTATCTTAGCTACTTCTGAACACCACATATTTGAAATATTATTCCTTATTTAAAAAAAAAGAAAAACTAAAACAACAACCATATGAGCTACATCTGAACACCACATATTTAAAAGATTTTTCCTTGCTTAAAACTAAGACCATATGAAATACACGTATATAGTTATATGAACACAAACAAGATTACAATAGGAACATGGTTCTGGGATATTGATTACTCACATTAGCATCACTCGCCACCCCCTTGATCATACACAAACATCTCAAAACAGCACCACACGCACACACTTACACCTTCATCGTACAAACAAAAATTGATGGTTCTGGAATGCACGGATGGACGCTTCCTGTACACAATTAACTCATCATTATTTCCCTCCTCGGCTTAGTCTCTATTACAGTCTCAGTCAATTTGACACTTTTGGTTTTTGTTGTCTGAATCGTCCCAATCCCGATATGCTTCATGCCACTTTCACCCATTCACACTAACGAGTGTGTCCTTTAATTATAAGCAAATGTTTTGAATCAAAATCAATAAAAAATAGCTTAAACATAATATTGGGATAACCATTCATCAAGAATGGTCTGAAACCACAAGAAAATGGTAGAGCCATCCCACCTGAATAGACTAAATAACTCTAAACTTTAAACATAAACAACAATAATAATAAGAGAATTGTTCTGATTAATAAGTAAAACTTCCAGACACATGTCACTCAACATCCCGAGCCTTAGACCCTTCCAAATAACAGAAAAGCACATAGTACACAAAATAAACAACAACTCTATTCTGAAAGACGCTAAGATCACCATCCTCTATCCCCTAAAAAAACTCTTCACTGCCTCCCCAGTTTCAGATACAATGTAACTTGTAAAGCCAACATTTCTTCAACGTCGGAACAAAAAGTTATTAATCACACCACAAATGAATCCTAAAACGTCATTATAAATAGCTGAAGAAAGAAATATCATTTTCTCACAACCATTCCATATACCGCGAGCGTTTGATAAACTCTCCACAACAGAATGAGTGATATACAATTTAATAATAGACACGATCATTAACAAATTAAAAATGGTAAAAATAAATAATTAAAGAATACAAAGTAATATGCATATAATATAAATATCATTAGAGCAAACATCTTGTCTTTCAAGTCAATATTTACAAATCCTGAAAATGAGGGTCTGTATGTACCTTTACCATCCTTCATTTGCGTCTCACCATCCATTAATGTTAACTTGTCAACAAATATTAAATTACGAAAAAAAAATTAAAATGAGACTAGATATATGTGTTATAACTATAAAACATATTATTGATATGAAATTAGAAATAACCTTGATACATCAGAGCACAAAAGAACAAGATGTTTGTTTTGAGCCTTGAATACTCTAAAAACACATGGGTATATTCGTCAAGGTTTTATGAGGCCAATGTAAGTAACCCAAAGGCCCTAATCCACCGCGGACCTTTGAGCCCTTTTGGCTACTGAGCTTCGTATTTATCTCATTCAGGATCAAACAGTTCACAAGAAAACCAAGAATATTATTTTTTTTAGTTAAAAATGAAATATGGGATTTTGACCGTGATATAGTGATGATACCTTTCACACGTCATTTTAAAAAACTACATCGGTGGTATAGTGGAGAGCAACAAGAAGATTTGAATGGCAGAAGCTGATCAGAGTCTAGTGCAGCAAATCGTCATGGATCTAGGTCTACAATCGATAGGTTAATAGATTTTATAAGTGATTTACACCCAATCCGGGCATTAGATCATGAATTGGACTTCATATTTGGAATTAGAACAACAAAATAGTTCTAATGATGCTGATAGACTAAATTGACAACCAACGGTGGGGGGTAACAATGACCATCGAGTAGCCGATTTGCATCAGAGAGAGAGAGAAACATGTATGTTGCTTTTTTCCTTTTATTTATTAATATTGTGGAGCGGGTTGGATAAGTGGGTGGGTCAAATTGATGGATGAGTTAAAAGTGGTCTCATACTATGAGACTAGTCTCATATAAGTATTTGTCATATTTTATATATAATAATAAATGTATATTATACCCACAATATTAACCTGCTTATTGAGGATATAATATAGGTACAACCAAAAAACTTCTCAATTCTTTCATAGGATTTATCAAGTTAGTCGAGACTTGATTCAAGATTGATAAACAGAAGTCCAAATATTTGGCCTAATTTATTGAGTACAAATTTAATATTCTAAGGCAAACACTTTGTATTTATTTTAGTAAAATTTAAATTTAGCTCAAAAAGACTAGTTCAATTAGATTCCTGTTGAGTTAATTATTGAAGCCACCTGTTAAAAAAAAAACGAGTATAATCAGAATGAAGTTTAACATAAGTTTGATTTTTTGTTTTTATGGATTAAATCAGTTAGATGTTGGTGTGCAAACGAATCGAGTCGAGTCGGACATCAAAAATATTTTACTCATTTGTATTCAGCTCATTTAGATAATATTCTTATTCATTTTTTAATATAAGAATATGAAAAATCAATTCTTATTCTTGTTGGAAAATATATTTAAAGAATCAATTCGGATAAGCCTATTTGAAATATTAACCTTTATTATTTAACTCCTTTTTTTTTCGAAAACAATTGCTTAATGTGCTTTAACTGCATTTTGGACTTTTATGAAAAACTAATATTTTTGCTCATGCGATGTACAAATGCTATACTTAAATATACAATTTTGTAAAAAATTATAAAAAAATAAAAGTCAGTAAGTAAGTTCAATGAAGAAAGAAGGACTAAAAACTATAACATGTTAATAAGTTAGCATATCATGAACCTGGGTGTTTGATATATCAGGACCACGAGTGCATGATAAAATATACAAAATAGTGAATGATGAGAATCTGTATGATGGGTGAACAATATGAAATCTTAAACCCATATATTCATCACTCGTCTATTGGATATGCATGCATAATGCATCATGCAACCGAGTGCATGATATAAATTGGCCATGTTAGTATGAGCACATCAACAAAACAAATAAGGCAATCTAAGTTTATGCATGTTTATGATTTCCAAATATGATACCTACATATAAATCATTCGATTGGTTTGTTCTTCAATTGTGCGTGTAAATTATTTGATTGATTTGGTATTCAATTTTGTGTTTGTGCACGCAAGTGCATGTGTGTAATATATATATATATATATATATATTCTATTTTCTTGTCCGAGCTACCAATTAGCCGTATTGAACTGATTTATTTGAGCCACTATTCATTAAATAATTTTTAAATTTAATTTTTTAAGTACTTATTTTTTTGAATTTTAACACACACACACACACACACACACACACATATATATATATATATATATATATAAGTAAAATGTGAACTAGTATCTTATATGAGAACTTAAGGCCAATTGTGGGTTTTAAATTTAATTTAAGTTGATGGATTAGATTTTATATTTTTCCTATTTGATTAAAATCGCTAAGATTATATAATATGAGCATTTCTTGGTATATAAGTTGGTATATAATAAAAACATTAGTTACCAGATTCTCAAATGAGTTGAATATGATTGAAACACGCCTCTCCCTCTCTAAATACATCTCCGTCTTTCTAATGTGCATAAATAGATTCTTAAATATGCACCAACTAACATTTAAATGAATATTAATATTATTAACTAATATAAATCACATCACTTATATTTCTCTCTCTTCTCAATCAATAATTATACTCTATCGAAATCTCTCTATAAGTCTAAAAAAATATAAATATTGTCAAAATAAATTACACCATATTATACCTTACGACCTAAGGAACAATATTCATACCATTTTTCCCAACAAATTTGTACATTTAAAAGTTCTAATTGAAATTATTGCGAAAAACCAAATAAAAGTTCAACAGAAATATTAATTAAGGGGTATATGTGAAAATAAAAAATTAAGAACATGTTAAATATAGTATCTGGTGTTTTTTAGGACAGACGAGACTATCTTTGCGGGATGGATGGAGTAATATATATGATGTCACACATATGATGTCATCATCCTCAATCTAGGAGTTGAGATGTATTCTCATTTCTCACTCACAGACATATTATTACCGCAATCCAACCCTATATTTATTATACAGACATACAAAATCATGCTTAAATATAATGTAATAAAGTTTAATGTTAAATAATCCAATATTTCTAGTTAGATAGAAAATTTTACTCATATTTAGTCTTGAAATGAAATTCATATTTCATATACAAAATACAATATTTTCTCTCTCTCTCTCTCTCTCTATCTATCTATCTATCTATATATATATATATAAAAGTAGAAAATTTTTACAGTGCCCCCAATCTATATATATATATATATATATATATATATATATATATAAAGGCTAGCGTTTCTAAAAATGTTTCTCAAAAATTTTCCTCCAAAACGACATGCTAAATATAGTAGTCAGTTTTAATTAATTAAAAAATATATATATAAGTCATGTATTTATGTTTATATTTAAGTTATTACTTACATACTTATTAAATCCTATATATATATATATATATATATGGATCATATTTAAATCTTAGATATGACTGCCATTAAGACAATTATTACCAAATGTATACATATCTAATTAATTATAGAGCTGATATTGTAAATTAAAGTTAATATCTATAATTATTATCTGTCACATTAATTTATATATGACTTGCATATAAATATTTTTAATACATTTATATTTTTATAAACAATAAGTAAAATTTTAAATCAAATTATGACAAATTGAAATTAAAATTAATAAATCTTACAAATATCTATAATAAGTGAGCAGTATAAAAAAATTATTTTTAATATTCTTATCATTATTGAATGCATGGTTACCATTTTCTATATATAGCAAAATTTCTTCCAATGATATTTATATACGACTGGCAAACATTTTATCTACATTGTTAAGAAGTAGCTATAGAACTATGTTTTAATTTATAATTATGCATAAACAATGTCTTTAACCAAGAATTTTTATAAAAGTTTTAACATATCCAATATTAGTTTCTAATTAATTTAGATTAGGTCCTAAAATTAATTTTTGTCATATATTGCATATGACAATATAATTAGATAATTTCAAAATAGAAAGATCAGTACGAAAAACTTTATATAATATTTAATTTAAATATTATAATATCCCGAAACTTCAATATAACTAAAATAAATAATTATTATTAATATCTTTCATAAATAATTATTTACTTTTTATTAAGTGGCCTAATATTTGATTTAGGCTTCATAAATAATTATTTGGTTAGATGTATGTGTGTTTAACCATATTTTAAATAAAAAGTAATAATTTAAATTGTCCTTACATACAATATATTCATCCTAAACATCAAAATGGTAAACTAAGAATTATACCCTCCATCGAATATTATTTATTCAAAATTAAATAATATAAAATAACCTTCATAAATAATGGATTATTTTGAATATGGTAAATCCAATTAGATTAATTATATTTATTATCTAAATGGTGAAACTTGAGCAATTTAAAATAGATAATTATTTCATTAAAAATATAATAATCTCCATTGATTATAATTGAATTATATTAAAAGATTTCCTACATAATTCCTGATAAACTATAATTTAAAGCTCCCCACCCAAAAAATAAAGTAAATAAATATTACCGTAATCAATTTGTTTCTAATGTTCAACTATTTTTTAATAAAAAAATAAAAGTAATAAAAAGTTATGTATTGCCGAAAATAACCACTAAAACTCAAATCTTTATATATATATATATATAACAATTCAACATTTAGTACTTTGTATACACGCTTTCCGTATAGGTGTGTCATTATATAATGAGCAAATAAATTGATCTTTTAACTAATATTTATTTATTTGACAATTACAATATATGATGAAAAATAATAAATAGGTATGATTTTATTTTTTACAAAGTTGATCATGTTGTTTATATTCCTACATAATTAATTAATTGTTCATTTGATACGGACTTGACGATGTGGATATTGTCTCTTTACAATTAGTAATGTTAGCGGATCACCTTCATGAACTTACCTCAACAATCTCGAAAAGGAGAATTTTCAGTTAAAACCATAAAATAACTTACCGATATGGAAAGGTAATTTTATGTGATTATTTTTAAGAATAATTATTATGGAATTTAAATAATATTTAACAAAATATAATCTTTAAGTTAAACCATAAAATAACTTTAACATTACGTAGAAGTACTGTTATTTGATTATCCTTGAAAATAATTATTATGGGTTTTAAATAATTTTTATTAGTTTTGACATTGAATGTATTTTAGGTTTTTTTTTTCTCCCTCTAATTTAATAGGCGAATAGCTTGAATGAGTTTAACAACAATTCATTTTATCTTTTGTTGAATAT
>BMAC01000050.1:2343465-2382447 GCA_014905375.1 Phtheirospermum japonicum
TTAACGAAGGTTTAATCCATCCGTAAAAATCTTTCGGTATTACTGAGTGCAAATATGCTTGGCAATCCATTATTTTCTATTTCTTATTTTTTTTGTAAGTTTTACTTCATATTTAGCATATTTTTAATTTATAATTGCATAAACAATACAAATTGAGATTACTAATAGCCAAAATAATTAAGACATCAAATTTATGATTTATAATATTGTATGTAAAACTACAAATAGACATACTATTCTACGAGTCATCATCGAAAGTTGATGGGAACGACAACTCTACGAATATATTAACAAATATATTATATACCAAAAAATGTTAAATAATACATAGTGATTTAATTGATTAGAATCAATAATAATACTAATATTTAATTTATATATTTATGCACCGTAAGATTCGTGTATCGCACGGGTATAAAGTACTAAGTATTAATAAACATTCCAAATAGATATTTTCTTTGAATAAACATTCCACTTTTCCTAAATTTAAATATTAATATACAAATTTAAAATACGGAATGGAATAAAAGAGACTGGATTCCTTTGCACCAGTCTTATGTAACTGACGAGTTGAAAATTTGTGATTTTGGCTTTACTGAACTATACACGTATGGACACTAAATAAGTGGAATCTTGCAAGTTGTGGTATGGACGAGACTTTCAATAGTTGATGCATTGCTAGTCCACGTGATTATTGATTATTGATCACTATTTCATGGTCCCTCTCTCTCTCTTCTTCATTTTTCTTTTTCTTTTTCTTTTTCTTTTCTTTCCCTTTTTCTTTTGTGTTGTATTATGGGTCAACGAGCATACATTGTTTTTTGCTTTTATTATGGTAGGTGCGTACATATTATTTAATTTGAGTAACAAGCATGTGGATGTGTAACTAAATTATAAATTTTCTGCACTTTTTTTTTTCTCTCTTATTGTCGGTTTCCCTTTTATCTTGCTCGTCTCACGCCTGTATTTCGGTTGAATCAATACAAATAAATTATTTGCTTATATATGCTCCTACGGGAACTTATACCGTGGCCTGAGGGAATTATTTTTCATTTAACCACATCTGTTAAATCAAAAATTATTACAAATATTAATAAATGGATGAATGTAAATGCATGGAGGGTGAAGGAGGGTGAAGAGCAGGTGCCTTCAAGGCACCGTAATCATTTACTACTTTATATATATATATATATATATATGTGTGTGTGTGTGTGAAAATTTTTACAGTACTCCAATGTACCATACTCATATATTTTAAGTTATTAGGTTATTCCACTACATAAAAACTAAAACGATCTAACGGTTAAAAAACATGAGGTATGGTACATTGGGGGCACTGTAGAACTTTCATGTGTGTGTGTGTGTCTATATATATATATATATATATATATATATATATATATATATATATATATATATATAGGGTTGGGTTCAAATGAGAACTCGTCATTATATGTGAACCTAGGGACTAATTCTGACTTTTAGATTGGATAATTTTGATGGTTGAGAACATGACATGTCAGCATGGTAATATTGTAAAAAATTACATTAATTAATTAAAAAGGGTATTTTGGACATATATCAACGTTTATAAATAGCACTACGTTGTTCTTTAGAAAGTACAATAGATTAAGAAAAAAAAACACCACGATTGTATACAAAAAGTATTGCAAATTTCGTCTATAAACTGCAAATTCAAGAATTTGAAATAAAACTCAAATCTTCAACAAACCATAACTTTTTCAATTTTTATTCGTTTTGAATGAAATATATATCAAATTAATCACATTCTCAAGATCTACAATTTAAGATACATATTGCATGTTTTTAAACGTAAAAAATATATATATAATTAAATTAAAAAAACTGGATAGTAAAAGCATCGCACATGACTGATTTTAGCACTACAGTACTGTATAAAAAGTACAATGAATCTGGACATATAATTGCATGTGCAATATTTTGGAGTGCTTTTTCTTATATTGTTACAGTGCTTTTGAACTACACTACCACTGCTTTTTATTTTTCACCATCGTCGTCGTTCGAAATCCAACCCAAAAACCCCCAGCTATAGCCGCCAAGTGACAGCCGGCAAACAAAGGATCTAACCCATCACCTCAGCCAAGTGACAGCCACAACAGCCCGATTCCAACCAAGTGACAGCCACGACAGCCCGATTCCAACCCATCACCTCAGCGGGCACTTACGGACCCAAAAGTCACGGCTTCGCCTCAAACAAAGGATTTAACCCATCACCTCAGCCAAGTGACAGCCACGACAGCCCGATTCCAACCCATCACCTCATCTCAGCCAAGTGACAGCCACGACAGCCCAATTCCAACAAAGTGATAGCCACGACAGCCCGGTTCCAACCCATCACCTCAGCCACATTCCGCCGTCAAATCACTGGAATCTCACGAAAACACCCCCCCAAATTCACCCATCACTACTCCAATAACCCCATCATCTCCACAACCCACCGAATCAAGAAGAAAGAGTAAATTCCAGGAAGAAAAGACCACAACCATCAAAAATAAAAGGATCTCGAGGAGCAGGCTAAGTCGAAGCAATGGTGGGGCGAAAACTGGCGGAGCGCCGGGGGAAGAAGGTTGGAGCCGCGGAGGTGCGTGAAGAGTAACGGCGGCCGCGACAGGCGGCGTAGGAGACCCAGGTGAGGTCGCTAGCTACCGGTATCGGTGATTAGGAACACGCGTTGGGGAGGGGTACCGAGGTGGAGGGAGACGAGGTACTGGCCGGAGCCGAAGGACGCGGCGGAGGTCACCGGGAGCCTGGGGCGGAATGGCGGCGGAGGGCGGAGAAGGGGTTGAATGTGTCGATTCCCTTTGTTTCTATTTCTTTTGTATTCTTGATTTGTAAATTATGGCTGTGTTGGTTATAACATTGGGGTAGTGGTTGAATGTGTTCAAGATGACAGGCTGAATCATGGCGGCTGAGATAGGATTTGGGGAGAGACGGGATGGGGGTTGGTAGAATTTAGGATTGGGATTAAGTTGATTAAGAGGTTTATATAAAATTACATAAACAGACTTTCCTACTATATATTTTAATTTAATAAAATTAAAAAAATAGAAAAATTTTGGTCCACACACATTATTAGATCTAAGGCCAGGATTAATCCCTAGGTTCACATATAATGACGGGGTTCTCATTTTGAAGCCCCAATTCCTATATATATATATATATATATATATATATATATATATATATATATATATATATATATATATATAGGAAATGACTACGGTGCCTTCACGGTACCATGCCCCACCACCCCTCGTGCATTTACATCCGTCAGTCTTTTAATATTTATAACTTTAAATTGATTCAATGGTTGATAATAGGTGAGAAATAGTACCTTTACACACCGTAGAACTTCCCTATATTATAATTCCAACTATTGGACACGGACTTTAGCCACATATGGATGGTCCACGGGGCACAAGCCTGAGGTTTTTAAAAAACAAGGGGTAATTTGTAATTTATTCAAGTTTGTCGTATTATCAATCATGCATTGTACATGTTTAATCATTATTTATTAATTATTTTTATTATTGAATAATTTTATTTGCATACTTAAAATAACTCAAAAAATGTCACATTGTACCAGTGTTTAATCAATATTTATTATTATTATATTTTTATATTTAGATTGAGTTAAGTTAATTTCTAGTATTTAGTTACATAATTAGATGATTGTATATTTATAATTTACGTATATAGAATATTTAAAATTCTTAAATAAAAATTATTTTACTTTTATTATAAAATAACTTATTTAGTTTTCATAATTAAGTTTCTTTATTAATATTATTTCATATGTAATGTGTCTTCTAATTAAGATAAATAATTTAAGTTTTCTCTAATTATATATGACTTGTTTATATTGTTATATTAGGAGAATAAAAGGAGATTTTTGAATTAAATAAAAATATATTAAATTAGGTAGGTATTAAACTCGAATAACAAGTAAGCAAAAAATTTATTTGGTAAATGAAACATGAGAAATGCATGCACATATATTATGAGAATCTTAATAAATATCGTTTTAGAGTTTTTATTCAAAATTAAGGAACATAATATTTGACCAATATATTCTCAATCAATTAATTATATTCTCATTTAATTACTTCCATTCTTTCTCTTTAATTATTCTATTACCATAAACTTGTTTATATTTCTTAAAATAAACAGGGATAAAACTAAAATACAGTGGTAAAATATTCTAAAACGATACTTAATTTATAATAAAATTGAGTGTCTAAAACGACACTTATTTTAAAACGGATATAGCATTTATTTATAGTTTATTTTGAAGTTGGGCATAGTATTACTATAGGCGGGGGATATACGCACCCTAGGAATTTATGAGTTCACCCCAAGTGATTAGAACACCCCAAAAAATTTTAAAATAATTACTTTTTACTAAATGAACCCCCCAAATGCCCTATTTTACCCCCATTTAATATAATATATAATATAATAATAAAACTAATATAAAAAGAATAATAATAATTTAAAAAAGAGAGACGGGCTTCGACTTCCTTATCATCAACTCATTTTGAGAATCTGTAAATATTTTCAACTCCTCCACAAGCCCATTCATTTTTTCAATCTTGATTCTAATATCTGCATCAGCTTCGCATAACGATTCTTGCAGTGCTCTTGAATATATGTCCAAGCTCAAATTACTTGAATACATCTCGATAAGCTCTTTCTCAACCTTCTGATAATGCTCTTCCTGCACGCACAACGATCTTTTCAAGTCTTCTAATAGAATATCAGAGTTTTTATTCTGAAATTTCGATAATCTCGCCACGTCATCATCTTTCGAAGGCAAAGCCTGCTTGATGAGATTCTCGTTAGTCTCAAACATGGATATAACCTGCGATGAAAGCACCTGAAGGTTCTTCTGTAATTTATCCACCGCGATCGAGTAATTCAAACGGGCCCTTCTCAGCGCGGCTTCTGAAGTCGAAGCCCGTCTCTCTTTTTTAAATTATTATTATTCTTTTTATATTAGTTTTATTATTATATTATATATTATATTAAATGGGGGGTAAAATAGGGCATTTGGGGAGTTCATTTAGTAAAAAATAATTATTTTAAAATTTTTTGGGATGTTCTAATCACTTGGGGTGAACTCATAAACTCCTGGGGTGCGTATATCCGCGCCCATTACTATATTATCATAATTCTAGAAGTCTTAGACTATTGCAAATAAATTTCCCAGCCAAAACGCACGCGAAAAGTAGTCGAAAACTACTTTTGAAGCAAATTAAAAGTTGAAGTATTTGATCACAAATATATACGAAAGTCAAGGGTTTTTGTTTTTGTTTTGTTTTGTTTTTTGTTTTTTATTTTTTATTGTCTATTTGTAATTAACATATTTATTATGATGAATTGGCGACCCTGAATCAAATTAGTGAGTCTCCCACAGTGCCTAATCCTAGGATAACAGCCACCCTTAGGGGGCGTTTGGTATAGGATTAAAGGTTAATCATGCCTTTTCTTTGTATTTGGGATCTAGGAATTGGGCAGTGAAATTGCAAGTAAGGAATTACGGTTACACCCCTCGGTCAGCACAAGATTTCTTTGTTGAGGCCTGGTTTGTTTGCTACATGAACCCTAATTTTGTAATCTATGCAATAATTGCTGAAAGCTCCTTATTTTACAAATGTCATTTTCTTTTAACATACATATCAATTTTCCTTTTGGGTGTTTTGTTAGGATGAAATCGAATCACGTGGATGCATTATTATATACCATTATTCTGGTCTTTTGTATGTGGTCTTTTGTATATGATTATGATTATTATACATATATGTGTTTGCTTGAGCTGTAATGTAAAATGGGTAACACCACATTTAAATGTTGAGGTTGTAAGAGTGAATGACAATAGTTAGATTGGTAATTTGGCAAATAAGGATTCGAGAGTAATATCAATTTGAGGGCAATATTGTCATTAACGCGTCTAACTTCTTACCAAAGATTGCAAAGACCATTTTGCTTTACACTATTTACGCATCTATCAAATGATAATGTTAATATAATTCTCCAAACAAAAAATAACTCAACATTAAAATAATCATAAATAATACGATCCTCAACTATCCACACAATTAATCATATCCCATCGATCTCCCAAACTAGCCATTTGTTCACCTTACACTATTACACATTTACTCATAAATAACCTTAATAATATATTCACAAAAAACAATAAAATAATACAACTATACTAAACAGATATGATTTGATATGCTACACATTCCATAATACAATCTTTGTTAGAAACTGCTAAAGAAATAAGGATGGACTTTCAAATCCATAATCTGGATTTTACAAATCTCAATAGGGGATTCACATATTGATGTGGCACAAGTTGATTGGTTAATTCGTTGGACCATAAAAGGGGACCCACATGGGCACCGTAGATTTGACGATTAAATAAATCAAGGTGGTTGTACATTTCGGGAGTCTCTAAGGATATGTTTGCCCTATGGCCGGTAATCAAATTTGTATTACAAATATCAAATATTCATTAATTTTAAAACTCAAAACTCAAATAATTAATCGATAATCTTTTCACCTAATATCAATCATATATTATCCTATTAACAAGTATAATTAAATAATACTAAGTATAATATTATAATACAATATTATTCACTTTTTCGATATAATTTGACTTCAAATATAATACAATACAATACAATATAATAATAAATTATCATCCATTTTTGAAACATGAGTTGACATTTACACTAATTCAATGATTTTAAATCTTATAATAAATAAGATTTTTATTATTTACAAAATTTTAAATATCCAGAATTTCATAATTCTAAATTCCAATAAATATTAGTGTAAATAAGCTCTAAAGAGTTCTATATAGGACAAAGGTATCTAGTTTCGTTACTCCCCTCGTCTTATTCGATTTGTCACGATTGACCATTTCACGGAATTTAGAAAAGATTATTTGTGTTATAATTATAGGTATTAAATGACTATAATATATTTTTATTTAAAATAATTAAAAGTGTGAAATAATAAAGGTGTGGTAAAATTAGTAAAATAATATTTAATTTTTATTAGAAGAGTGAAAAATAACAATGATTCTTTTTCAAAATATAAATTTGATAAATATAATGAGACATGAAAAAAATTTAAATTGCGATAAATAAACGTGAATGATGGATTATATTTTATGAAAACCTTTATATATAAGTTTAAACTTCAAATTCCAAGAAAACAATAAAACAAATACCTATATAGCTTAAATAGAGAGCGTGGTTGGATCGAGACCTCAAAAAAGAGACTAGCTAACTATTTGAATTTTGGACTTTTGGCTGGCTAAAACAACTCAAAATTAAATAGTATAGCTGAAGATGCTCAAAGACAACTTATTTTTACATTTTATAAACTTTATAAAAAACATAAGTGTATATCAACCTAAACTTGAAAAATGAATAACATCTTAAACATTCTATAAGATATTTTGACTTATAGCATCTCCAATTACTTATAGATTGCTCAATTTTAATGTCACATAACATTAAAAATATAATGTGGCATGGAAGATATTTAATATAGTTCCTCTAAATGTAAAAAAAAATTATGTTAAGATACAAATCACAATAAACCAGTAGAGATATTCTTAAATATAACCTTACACTTGATCCAATCACTACGAATTACGATTTCATATTCCATTGACTTTTCTTATCAAATCCCATTAATTTCCGATCCTAACCCTCCCCAATCATTTTTGTTGCCTATAAATTCTCTATTTCTAACTCCATTTGCCACACAAAAAAACAATAATAATAAAAAAAACATTCTTCATCCTTTTCCAAGTTTGCTTCTATCTTTGTCTAACTCCATTTTATCACAGCTGAAAAAATGAATATTTCAGCTGCATTTCTTTGTTTTTCTCTCTTTTCTTTAGCTTTAATATCCAGAAATGGCGTCCAAGCATCTCACAAAGTGTACATGCACTTACAATCTGCCCCTGCTGTTGATGTGAAGCAAGTCCACAGAACAGGCTACCATTTTCAACCCCCAAGAAATTGGATTAATGGTAAACTAATATCTCTCTGGATATGTATATATATATACACACATGAAGTGTCATTTTGTTTATTTAGTTCTTGATAGAGAAACAAAATGTTATCGGGAGACGAGTTTTATTGTAACAAAAGCTAAAATATACTATGTGAGAATCACAAGTGAAAAAGTATTTGTAAATAGAAGCTAAAAATCTGAATTAGTCAAAAGAGAGTATTGTTAGGTAAATAAGTTGCAAAAGTCAAACTAGCAAAAAAATAGATAAATAAATGCAGAAATCTCACAAACTTTTAGATTTTGATCGAAGTCTGCAGAATCAGAAACTTCTACCGAAAAGCTTTTGTTTGTGATAGTAAGCATTCTATTAGGTCTTAAACCTTTTTTTTTTTTTTTTTATAATTTAATGCATGTAAAAATATTTTTGAGTTTTTTGAATAAGTGCCTTCACCTGCAGACGAAGTCAAACTTGCTATAAAACTAATTTGGATTATAGTAGCTGATATGGGGCCAACAAATGAGCTGTTTTCAATGTTGACAAGCGATTAGACATCGTATAAATTTGACCAGCTAGTGATCAGAATTCAGATACTTTTCTCGGGCAGAAAAACAATTATATTAATTAAATGTCCTAGAATTAATAAAAGACAATGTTAATTGATGTTTCTTGGCAATTGCCCAATTGATGAGTAAAGACGGTGAAAATTATTATAATAATAATTCTTATATTCTGAATACGTGCCTACGTGGTTTATTAATGTTCTCCAATTTAAACCCTTATTAAACTGGAAAATTATTATCTCTTTTTTTTTTTTTTTTGTATGGGTAGGGTAAGTCATTAAATTATATAATCAAGATATTATTTCACTTTATGACTTCGTTAGTTATGTCTTCAATAAGCACCATATCTATATCTCTAGTCTCTTTCTCTATAGAACTTAATTGTAACATTAAGTAGCTATTTGCTTTTGACATGTATTTCGTCGTGGCCTAAATTCGGCAGCAGCACTTTAGAGTTTAAAGATATAATTGAAGTAGTAATCTTATTAGGTCCCTAGCTATGTCTAACTTTTTTTTTTTCTGCATGCATGTATTGAAAATAACATGAAATAGAAAAGTAAAGAAAAAGACATTTCTCATCTCATGGTTTGTAATGACAATAAATTGTCACTGCCACGTAGCCGTTTGGTAATTGAATTTCTTGTTCCACTTTCTATTTCCCTTGGAACATGAACTCTGAGCCTTGATATCTATGTTTTTATGGCGACCATTTGAGCAGTTTTGTCATCTTAATTGCCAATTTCTTGCATCTTTTTGCCCAAAGGAAACGAAGAGAAAAGTATAAATTTTGGTTAATTTGTTTTGTTATTAATTTTAATTGTTCCGCTATTTTTGACTTTTGAAATTATCGTAGATAATGCATTTACTACAATCTTGTTAGGCATTCTAGACATACCATATGTTGCCTCTATTAAGTTTATTTTACAGATTGCTTCATACGTGTTTCTTTTGCATGTGGATGACTTAAATGGCCAACCATCAGATCCAAATGGTGAGTATATTTTATCTTTTCCACTTGTTCTTTTTTATCATCATTAATTATTCATTAAATCCCCCATTTTTCGGCTATTCGCCATGCTACACGTTCTCGCTCTAACACTTGCCCTATTATTATTCTTTAATTTAATAGGACCAATGCACTACAATGGCATCTATCACCTATTCTATCAATACAACCCCAAAGGAGCTGTTTGGGGCAACATTGTTTGGGCCCATTCAGTCTCAAAGGACTTAATTAACTGGCAAAGATTAGAAAATGCCATTTACCCATCAAAGCCCTTTGACAAATATGGCTGTTGGTCCGGCTCAGCCACAATTCTCCCTGGAAACAAGCCCATTATCCTCTACACCGGCATCGTCGACCCAAACAACACCCAAGTCCAAAACTACGCTATCCCGGCTAACATATCCGACCCGTATCTCCGAAAATGGGTCAAGCCCGACAACAACCCGTTAATCGCCCCGGATAAGTCCATCAACAAGACAGCATTTCGCGACCCGACGACCGCTTGGTTGGGCCAAGACGGCCGTTGGAGGCTATCGATAGGGGGACGGAGGAATAATCGAGGGATTGCGTATTTGTACCGCAGTAAAGATTTTGTCCGTTGGGTTAAGGCCCAACACCCGTTGCATTCGACCGCCGGGACGGGTAATTGGGAGTGTCCTGATTTTTTTCCGGTTTCGGTTTACGGTAAAAATGGGTTGGACACGTCGGCTGTGGGGTCGAACGTTAAGCACGTTTTGAAAGTTAGCCTTGATGTTACGAGATATGAGTATTACACGTTAGGTACATATTCTTCTAAAATCGATAGGTATATTCCTGATGAGGGCATGATTGACGGATGGAACGGGTTGAGGTACGATTATGGCAATTTTTATGCCTCGAAATCGTTTTTTGATCCTAGCAAGAATAGGAGGATCTTGTGGGGTTGGGCTAATGAGTCTGATTCTACTGCTGATGATGTTAAGAAGGGTTGGGCTGGAATTCAGGTACTGTATTATATGTAAATTGCGGAATTACCCCTGAGGTTTAGGGTAGTTACAAAAAAGACCCAAGTATCTTTGTTTTTTTGAAAAAAGTACAGATATTCCACTGGGGTTCTGGGTAATTTTGTAATTTTGAAATATAGTTGGGTATTTTTGTAATTAGCCGAAACAATTATATACTCGCTTTGGATAACTTTGATACATTTGTACTAATATCATAGTCTCTCTCTCTTTTTTTCTTTTTCTTTTTCTCTTAAGCTTATCCCGCGTACAATTTTGCTCGATCCAAAAGGCAAGCAATTGCTACAATGGCCTATCGAAGAAGTAGAAAATCTAAGAGGAAAGAAAGTTGAATTGAGCAACAAAAAGCTTGTGAAGGGAGACAAGGTTGAAATTAAAGGAATAACAGCTGCTCAGGTATTCTTTTTTACCCCAAACAATGAAACTACATATGTTTTGATGTTACGGTTCATTACAAAAACTAATCTTGAGGTTCAATCCAATTAGAAAACCAAGATGATGATGATGATGATAATAATAATAATAATAATTACTATTATTATTATTATTATTAAAAACGTAAAGGGAATTTTTCATGCCTCAACGGGTCTTCGTAACTTTGAAAGAAAACAGGATTTTATTTTATTATTTTAATTAGATAAAACAGAAGGAGTGGTTTTCGTATTTTAACAAAATTTAATGCAGATGAACCTTTATTAATATGGCATGTTTTGTACACATGGCAGGCCGACGTTGATGTGACTTTCTCCTTCGATAGCTTGGACAGAGCTGAACCATTCGATCCAAGCTGGGATAGATATGATGCACAAAAGCTTTGTAGCCAAAAGGGTTCAACCGTTGTAGGTGGATTGGGACCGTTTGGGCTCTTGACATTGGCTTCGAAAAATCTGGAAGAATACACCCCTGTTTTCTTCAGAGTTTTCAAGGCTCAAGACAAGCATATCGTTCTCATGTGCTCCGATGCATCAAGGTTTTTACCTGTACAATTTTTAGCAACTTTACATATTACCAAAGACCAAAAAAAACTACCTTGAGATTTAGCTTAATTACAAAAAATAAAAATTATAAATCCATATAAATTACACTCGACTAAGATACTATTAAAAAATGTAATTAAATCAACGTCAAGGGTAAAATTGTAATTTCACTTAATTAGATTTGTATTAACTTTTTTTCTTCTTATTTTGTATTATCTGAAAGGTCTACCTTAAAGGACGGAACAGGGGCATACAGACCGTCATTTGCGGGATTTGTTGATGTGGACTTGACCCAAAAGAAGCTTTCTCTAAGGAGTTTGGTACGTGTATTTTTAAAATAGTATTTGATCGCCTATTTTATAAGTAATTGGATTATTCAGAAATAGATTTTGACTTAGTTATTTTTGTACAGATTGATCATTCTGTTGTGGAGAGTTTCGGAGCAGGTGGGAAAACATGCATTTCATCGAGGGTTTATCCTAGTCTAGCAATATACGACAATGCACATTTATATGCATTCAACAACGGCACTCAAACCATCAAAATCGACAGTTTGAGTGCATGGAGCATGAACAACCCTCGGAATATGAATCAGTGATGTGCATTTAATGATTGAGGCAAAAAGAGATGGGCAAATTTCGTCTATTTTCTTCCTTTTTTAGCTGTATTTTCAATTTTCCTTTTTTGAGTAATAATAAGCTTTTACACCGTAACCAAATTCATGTTTCACCGTATATGTATGCATGCATGAATGTACTCAACACAATGGCCAAAATGTTATCAGTATAAAACCAAATCAAAGTTCGGAAGAACATAAGGCAATTATCATCATTATTATAAATAATTAGTTACAAAAAATATTTATGAGTTTTAGCCCTTGATTCAAAGAAACTCGGTTATCTTTCAAAATTACAAATACGACCTAGACATTTGTTCCTCTTTTACAAATAGTAACTTGAAAGGGACATTTGTTACACTTCAAGAGGTATCTGTAATTTTAAAAGATGACTGTTTATTTTAATAATTAGGCTAAACCTTAGGGTCTATTTTGTAATTACCCATATTCACATATGGAAAAAAAAAACTGAGGACTGGAAATAATAGTTTTAGCTTACCACACACTAACAAAACATTCACCAATAATCTCTGCAAGAACAAGCCCCTTCTTCGAAATGGTGAAACCGATTAGCATCACGGACAATAACAACCCTTTTCGTAATCAATGACACAAATTTAATAAATGTATGACAATCCCCACAAACCCTAAGATTCTTCGTAACCCGAATAACACCTCCATCTGGCGTCCCAATTAAACCAAATGCAATAGCCAACTTTTCACTATGACTATGCAATAAACCTAACTTCAACTCCTCGTCAATATCATGCAGCACGAAATTTGTATCCGGG
Source organism: Phtheirospermum japonicum (assembly GCA_014905375.1). Lineage (NCBI taxonomy): Eukaryota > Viridiplantae > Streptophyta > Magnoliopsida > Lamiales > Orobanchaceae > Phtheirospermum > Phtheirospermum japonicum. The sequence continues at coordinate 2,356,503 of BMAC01000050.1, forward strand.
ACATAACCGGCCCGCTCCAATTTCTCGCCCAAACGCTTCAATTCCTCGTATATCTCCTTTGACATCGGATGCGTATAATCCCCAACGCCAAATTTATGAATCTTGTTATCGATTTCGATCCACGTCCATCCCGGAATTTTCTTTATCCTTTGACAGGTCATTAGCTCCCTAATTTTCGCCACGTTTTCCCATCGGCCCGCTTTTGCGTATATATTCGACAGTAAAATATAATGGCCCGCGTTTTCGGGTCGTAATTCAAGTAGCGACTCAGCGGCCTTTTCGGCAATTTCGACATTATCATGAATCCTGCACGCACCGATCAATGCTCCCCAAAGCCCCACGTCTTTATCAATATTCATATCCTCGATCAATTTCAAGGCCCGGTTAAGTTTCCCAGCCCGACCAAATAAATCGACAACACAAGTCAAATGCTTCACGTCTGGCCTCACTCCGTATTTCTCTTCCATTTGTGAAAAAAGCTCAAGACCCTCTTCGACAAGGCCCGAATGACTACAAGCGTATAAAACCGAAACGAACGTGATATTATTAGGCGATATACCATCTCCCAACATCGTATGAAACAAATTGAGAGCTTTCGGGCCTTCTCCGTGATACCCGTGGGCCGCAATCATCGTACTCCACGATATAACATTCTTTTCAGGCATCTTGTCGAACACCTCTAGTGCAAACTCGATGCTCCCACATTTCGCATGCATGTCGATCAAAGCAGTCCCTAAGATCACATCCAATGGAAATCTAATCATCTTTACGTAATCATACACGACCCTGGCCTTATCCATCATCCCTAACTTAGCACAAGCATTCGCAGCATTCACCATCGCGATCTTATCCGGCACGATCCCTTCTCGTCTCATCCGTTCAAACAAATCAAGCGCTTCATCAGGGGACCCACATTCAGTACACGCGCCGATCATCACAGTCCAACTAACAAGGTCTCTCTTAGGCATTTCATCGAACACCTGGGCTGCGTGCACAATAGCCTTGCTTTTCGCGTACATGTCCACAAGAGATGCAGCCACAAAGGGATACGAATAAAAACCAGATTTGTACACCACACTGTGCAACATCATACCCATCACCGAGTCCGCGTTATTCCTACAAACCTTTATCACAACAGGCAATGTATAGTTATCAGGTCGGTCACCGGATCTAATATACTCTCTGAAAGTGAGATAACATTTCGTATAATCATCAGCTTTAGCATACCCACCAATTAAAACACTCCAAGAAAATGAATCTTTCTGTGCAATCCCGTTAAACAGTGAAGCTGCAATTTCTAAAGCTCTGTGTAATGTGTACGAGTAAAGGATTTTGTTAGCAATGAAAATATCTCGAATCTGGCCATTGACAATAGCTTGGCCGTGCAGTTGACGCACTTGAGAGAGGTTTATGCACCTGAGGGTTTTGGAGAATTGAGCAAAAGATGTTTGGGGATCTCGATTTGAGAATGTGTGTTGTTGTTGCTTGTGGGTTGTAGATTCAAGCGTTGACAGAAATCGAAATGGTCCATGGTGGTTCGAGGGAGCAAGATTTTGTCGTGTGAATTTAAGCATTATAAAAATATATATGTTGACAGGCCAATGGAAAGGTGTTATATCGGCTAAATCGATTAAATCCAAACTTATTACCACTAATTCGTGATATTAGAGTACCACTATTGTAAACTTGTACTAATACGTTAGAAAAACCTTTTTTAAAATCAGAAATGTTCCGAAGAGCGTTTGGTCGCATGCTGATACATAGCGCATGCAAGTGAGGAGGATTAGATGGAGTTTGGGCAGGTTAAATGGAGGTAAACGGTGATAATCAATAGCTCACTTATTCAGGATTTTGAATTTGAGGGTACGATAATAAATTAATTAATTTATATATATATATATATATATATATATATATATAATTTAAATATATACAATACAAAATATACAAATTAAAATTAGTGATTTATTTTTTGGAATTTTTTTTTTTTTTAAGATTTTTCATAACAAATAGGTTATTATTCTCACATTAAAAGATTATATAAATTGAGTGAAAATCGATTATATACGAAAATTATTAACTAACAACCTATATTATAAACTAAACATACAATATTTAACAAATTAATCTTTTAATTTAAATAGTTACTGCAACTTTGTTGCTTCAATAAAAATATGGGTTCAACTCCAGGATAGAAATATTTTATTTTATTTTATTTGCAAAATTAACCCAAAAAAAAAAAGCAAAACAAAAAATAACAAAAACCAAAAATCAACAACAAAAAAACACTAGGTTTGTAGGGGGTTTTATTTTATTTGCAAAACAAAAAAACAACGAAGAAAAAGCAAAATAAAAATCAATAAAAAAGAAACTATGCTCGTAGGAATTGAACCGCGTGGGTTGGTTCAAAAACAAGACCTACAACACCTAAATATTTGAAAATATTACTAATTATTATATAGAGAGAGAGAGATTGGTTCAAAAACAAGACCTACAACACCTAAATATTTGAAAATATTACTAATTATTATATATAGAGAGAGAGAGAGAACACCTAAATATTTGAAAATATTACTAATTATTATATATATAGAGAGAGAGAGAGAGAGAGGTTATTTTGGGGTACAACTATACCCCTTGAACTTTACTAGATCAGTCGGTGGTGCTAATCAAATAAAAAACAGTGATTATGAGTTGATTTATTTTATAGTAACTACTTTTTAACTTTAGTACAATGTAAAATACTAATGTCAATCAATTAAGAACCGAATGTCGAAGTACATTTTGATCCAACAATATGGATAAATATATTAAGTACAGGACGTCTTTTTAGGGCAAGCAGACAATTATCAGGGGATCACACAGAAAATTCGAGTTCCTTCTCATAAGTGCGTTTGTGCATTTTTTTTTTATTTTTTTTTCTTTAGACTAAATCAGTTGATTCATTTTTTATATAGTTAAACCTTTCAAAATAAGAAATTTTGCCGTTTTTATATCTCTTTTACATCCCAAAATAAGTGCGATTTAAGGATTCAAGGTATTGTGACATAAAACTTCCAAACTTTCCCTTATTTATTGTTAAGATTAATATTGAAATATACGAACACTACTATGAGTGTTGGAGATTTTAAAATAATAATAATAAATTAAATATCCCTAAACTGAATTAGGATAGATCAGTCATTCTAAAAGACTTGAAAATATTAAAAAATTTCTAAAATGACAATTATTTTGGGATAAAGTGGAAAAACATGCATTGGAGTCCAGCCAAACTATAGTTTTTTCTACTTTCGAAATTGCTAGAGAGCAAAAGATGGTCTTTATAACACCTTAAATTTAAATGCATCTTCATATTTTGGGCACAGGTGTTTGAAATTTACCCTCAATTGTTTTTAAATCCACGACAACCGCATCTTTCAAACTTGAGTTGAAACAGTTCCACATTTCACAATAATTGCAAGGTTCTCTTAAACCACGCATATCCCACTTCATTAAGCACCCTTTTTCATAACTAAATGACATAACATAGAGCTGAACAATCACAAAGGACCAATCTTCTTCAACAACACTGAATTTTCAATTCACTATTTCCAACCCTCTTTTAAATAAGCACGGCTCAGAAACAATGAGGACTCTGAAGCTCACAAACATTCAGTAAATCCCGAGAAAGGATTTATTCAAAATTGATGAGCCTACAACATAATGCACCTAAAACTTCTAAAACCGACATTTCGTATTCCATGCCTTTTGGTAATGTGCGCATGAAAAATACAAAGACAAAAGAATCAGGGGTGCAACATGCACAAAGGAGCAACATAACAGCTATTACTAATTGATCTGCGAAAGTGGGGAACGAGGAATAAGGGTTGGCTTTGGCATTGGCTCCTTCACATGAAATGATTCGTATGAATTGTTTTCCCGAAATTCTTCTTCAAGAGTCTCCAAAGGCATTGCTCGAAGTGACTCGATTGTGCCCTTGCTGGGAATATCGGACTCACATTTAATAGGTGTTGTGCCGGTAGGTTCATAATCCTGATATTTATCAGAAATAAAAATCTTTTATGAACAGAACAAAAATGAGAAATTCTCACACAATCATTTGTTTTTCTAGCAAAGGCAACTATAAACAATGTCTGCAGCACAAATAGAAGAAACTGAGGAAGCAAAGGTTTAATGATAAAAAAATCTTTGCTGCATTATGATCTCCAACACCAGTTAGGATAATATAAATCACAAAAAATGATTTTGGCAATGTCCTAAATGCATCATGTTTTTTTAGAATTTCATAAAAGATTCTGACCAGCATACACATTGTCCTTTGCATAAATCAAAAATGCACCACGAAACCCATGATGATAATAATACAATAAAGCAACTGTAAACCGAGCTTCATAAATATTTTTTATTTTTTTAGAGAAAAAATTATTGGACGCAATTTACCGATTCAGCAGCAAAAATAATTTACTACACTATTACTAGAAGAATATATGTTAGTGTCAACAGCTATTACAGAGGTACACACTGGAGCCATAATTTTCACACTTGAACTATATTCAAAAAGTAAGGATAACATACCATATATTTTTGCCTGAAAGTATCACTAGCATGCTGTTCGATACAGGTCAACTGCTTGGAATGATCACTGCGAAGATTCTCAAGTGTGTCTGAATGAGTTCTAGAGGTTGCCAATATTTTAGAAACAGACAGCTTTTCTTGTTCTGACAAGCCTGAAATAAACAAGTATGATAAGTTCCTCTGGACATTATTATCTGACACAGTAACCAAGTTCTTGGTACCAAGTAGTGAATGCAACAACTTTAAACATTGAAATTTGACTATGATTTAATGCTGAAACGAAATCAGGGAGAACATAGTTAAATTCTTAACATCCGGAAGATGCTGTTTAAACTTTTCACAACTTAAAACAATCAAAATAATGTCAAGAATAACTTACCATCAAACCAATTAATCATATCTTCACTATCCGTTTTGATATCCTCCTCAACAATAACTCTAGCAGATCCAATCTCTGCATCGTGTTGTTCATTACTATACCACATATCCCTGAAAGAGGCAGACAATAAGTAAATACATAGAACGTCAAGCGAAAAGTTATTTATCGATCAAAGGCATCAAAAGCTACTCCACATATAGATAGAGGGCAAAATCAAGTGTCAAACATATATGTCAAACCATATCATTCATGTAGATTTTGAAGACAGAGGCATAGAAGCATTGAAATCAAGAATCTCATGCTTAAAACAAAGTATGGCATGGCAAATGCCATTGATTGCTTTCGCTCACCTCTTATTTGGTTTTAATATGGACTACGTAATCAGAATACAGTTTGAATTGACAAACCTAACATGTGAGTCAATTGTTGAGGCATGCTGATTTCCCATGTCATTTAAGAGTTCTTGTGTTCTTTGCCACCGCTCCAAAGCTGTATCAGCACTGTTTACACTGAAGAAAAAAAGGACAGAACAGAGAATAAAGTTTAGAAGTGATCTGCAAAAACAAATAGAAACGCACGTCAATGATCACCACAGATTTGCGAATCTCACCACTTCTGTAAAAGCAATTCCATTCTACAATGCTTAGCTGCAGAGAAATCAGCATTATCTTTAAGATTACTCTCTGTCTGCAAAAAGCTGTCCTGCCATTTCCTTTTCAAATCTATTGTAATGCCATCAATTGTTGAAACATGTCCATCCAAAAATATCTTATTTCCAGTTGCACTATGCTTAAGATTATCCAACCTTGCATCCACCTGTCAGTAATAAGTTAGATATCAACTGGAAAAAAGAAATACAAAAATAAATACCAGGGGGCTAGGGCAGAAAGACGAACTATCTCTTTTTGACGACTCATGCAGTCAGAAACAAGAGATGTCATATCAGCAATAAGCTTTTCTGCTTCTGACCTTGACTGTTCCTGCAAAAATCAAGCTTATAAAAGTAAGCTAAAAGAAAACATGTCACACTTAATATTATAGAGCATTCAATTTATATACTGTGAAACCTCATAAGCCTTCCGAAATTCAGCAATGCACTTTGTCTGAGTTTCGTCAACTTGAGTTGCATGACATTGGAGCCTTTTCGATTCTTCGAAAAGTTTATCAATGAATCCATGAACAGATCCTGAGGTGCTCATAAGGTGCTCTATGCTAGCATGAAATCTCTGCAAAATTCTCTAATTAATTATCTCAAAAAAGATATAAATAAAGACTTGATTAGGCCGGGAAAAAATTATTCTAAAGAGTCCAGAAATAAATATCCAGAGAGAATATGCAAACCTGTCGAAGCTCTCTTGCTAATTGAGCCATTTCTCCTTGTTGACTTGTTAAAGTATCTTGAAGATCATCCAGAACTGCTTTCGCTTCAGCGGCCTCAGCAGCTATAAACTACACAAATTTAAAGAAAGAATGAGACTCTACTGAGCAAAGCAATAAACATAAGAAAATACGCAGGAAGTAAAAGATAGTCTTACTTCTTCAATAGACTGTGAATTAGAAGAAGCTAAAGCTGATAATTCCTCCAGAGCAGCATTGCTACCAGCTTTGTGCAAGCGCACAACATTTTGTACAGCCTCAAAATGAGAGACAAACAAAGCCCTCGAAGAATCTACTTTTTGCTTTAACTCTACAGAAGCCTAGAAGGAAATTTAGTGAAATTAAAACACATCCGAGATTGTCGACACACCGCACAAAATGAAACTCGGTGGGAAATAAAACACGAACTATAAAGGAGGATGACGTTGAAACTAGGTTGGAAAAGATGAACAAGTAGAGATCGTCTTAATAATAGGTGGAAACCTTATTATGTACTTGGAGAAAAGAATTACAGAGATTCTCGACACACTGCAGGTGTTCGTTTTGTCGAGACACAGATGCGGTCAGTGAGCTACTGAGGGTAACAAGCTGCTGGGCAAGATCGGCTTGAAAACTGTCCACTGTCGATCTGTTATCAGCATTCAATTTGTCTTCTCTAGCTGAAAAGGAAAAAAAAATTACAAGCACTGAGTTGTGAAAATCTATATTATACTAAAACTCTAGATCCGGACAGTCAACAAACTGCTTACATATTTTCAAAAACAGTGAAGCATTATCCTTTTGGGACTTCTCCAGATCAGCCCTCAAAACACAAGCTTGATGAGCCAGTGCATTTTCTGTTATATTATTCAGAAACACGTATTAGACACCACATAAAAAAATTCAACTGCAAGTTTTTATCAAGTACCTGCTTTTATCTGCTCAGATATGATAAACTCCCGTTCCTTTAGTGAGTACTGGCATTGCTTCAAGTCGTCCTCAGTGTTTGCCAACAACTTGCTAGTTAAGTTCAGATTGTTCTGCAAATAACTCCACATAAGTCACACAGATGAATTTAATACATGGCTCAAAACAATGGAGATGACTTACTTGGGTTGCATCGAGTTTATTGCCCAAATCAAAGCATTGTTGAACCTGATGATCATATTTTGTTTGCAAATCCTCTATTTTCTGAGGGCCATAAAACAAACTTTAGAACTTCTGAGATATCATATCTAATGCTGAGCTCACGAAAAAAAAAAAAGCACCATGAATGCTTACCTTCTGATGGTTTTCGATTGTCATCCCCATTTGCTCAATCTGATCTGCCATTGCCTAAGAAAGACAAAAGATTTTGTGGTAAGAGACTTGAACTATATTAAACAAATTTGTGTGGTATCTTAAAACAAATTACCATAGTCTTGAATAAAAATAAATAAATTAAAGAATCGGTAATAGCTATTAATCTCGCCAAAAAAGTATTTTCAACAGATGCAAAGACTTGAAAGAGCAAGGAATTCATAGATTGGAAAGGACTGCAGGATCCAAGTTGTATTACCTTTCTCTCACTCTCTTCTTGATAGTATCGCTCCTTAGGGATGTAAACCCCATTCTTCTCCCTGGTAGCATAAACCTCTAGAGAGAGAGAGTAAACATAAATGGGGAAAGCATAACTTTCAGAAGAAGCAAAGAAGGCCTACAAACACACATTACCAGAAATGATAACAATTTACCTGCTTTAAGTCGTTCTATTTCACCATAGAGATCCTTAATCAGAGTTGTTTTCATCATCTTCTGGTTCACCTACAAGTTAAAGGAATATATGATCATTTCAATATGTAAGGGACAGTTTGGTCCAAGTTAGATTTCAAGTATTTATATTCCACGAATTTGGGCGAAGAGAATGATATTGATGTCAGTCAATGTGACTCTGCACATGGATAACTCATTTATTTTAACAACAAAAGCAATAATAGCTAACGGAATTAACATACATAGAAGATGAGTAGGGAAAAATATATATAAATATAATCATAAGTGAAACAATGATGATAAGCATTTAATGCATTATCACCACGACACAACCATAAGCTACTAAGAATGAACGTTTACATGGACAATATTAGCTCCACTAAAGAGACTATAGCATAATATGCCGCAAAAATTTTACAACAGACCTCAGGCTTATTCCTTATGTTCTTAGCCCTGTGAGCGTAATCTAATGTGCTGAGAGTCTCCTCAAGACAGTGGACAGCTGGTGATACTGTAGCAATAATACAGGTCTTTGTTCTCCCCCCCAGTGAATCTCGAAGCAAACGTGTGAGCTTGCTGTCCCTGTTAAAAGAGACAGCTCAATTGTAAAACTGTTACCAAGAGAACAATTTAAATGCAACAAACAAGAAATAATATTAATGAGAAAAGGTCCAAACCTATAAGGAACATGTCCAAGATGCTCCACAAGAGCATTTATTACTCTGCCTAATGTAAGCAAGCTCTTGTTTATTTCTCCAGCTTCTCTTGCCCTCCCCTTAGAAAATTGAAAATATATAGTCAGGGAATAAAAGGGTAAATGTAATAGGAAAAAAGAACTAATTAACCCTGCAACATCATTAATATGATGAACTAACAGGTCTCACAAACATAATTAAATACTGGGGCGACCTTACCTCCCTAGCGCCAGAACGAGATATATTCTCTGAACCAGCCAAATCAACCAAATTTAACTTGCCGCACTTTATTAACTCTTCACCTTCAGGCGTCGCTTCCTTTATATGTATTGTGATGGAAAATAGAGAATGTGATCGACTATATCCAAAAGGAGATTACATCACCATTTGTTTCCACAGAGTCGAAAAAATAATACCCCACATCTCAATCATAATCAAAATTTGTACCTTGATTGTTTGTTTAGTAAGGTTTCTGCAGTTCGACGTTTAGCAGATCCCCTTTCAAGTAAAGTGAAAATCTCACTGGCGCTCGTCACAATTTCCTCTTCGAGCCCTCTCACAAGAACACCACCTTTCCCATCTTCCATGAGTGGCAATTGTTTTTTCTGCTTCTCCTCCAAGGCAACTTTAGATATATCTTCAGGGGCTAGCAAGTCAGTGATTTCTTCATTATATAACTCCAAGAAAGTGACCTTCACACTGTATTCGGCATTTTGACTCTCTAATGTATCAAAAATTTGCTTTACTGCTCTGGGTATTACTCCTGCTTCAGGGGGCAATTCTCCATTTGGACCACTCTTGAAGGTATAACAAAAGTACACGCCAATATCAGTTCAGATATGCAATAAAAATTGATAACGGCAAGAACAACCATGTCATGTGTAGTACCTTTGCCCTCTTACATTCACCCTCCATGGTGTATGTTTTTCCAGTGCCAGTTTGTCCATAGGCGAAAATTGTACAGTTGAACCCTTCCAGAACCTCATTAACTATTGGTATAACTGCTTGTTCATATAGATCCCTCTGTTGGGCATTAGGTCCAAAAACCTGAATATGGAATTAAAATTAAGTAGTTCTGTAAATTTGAATGCATTTCAATTGGGTATAAATCAGAACCCTAGAGCAGGTGAATTTCTTAATTGACCATTATAAACAATTCAATCCACCACAGCTCCAAAATCCAAAAACCAATGCTTTTTTTTTCCAATTGTGGAAGCTGACGAGCTGATTAGTACTTTTTTTTTGCCATATCAAACAGCTATTTTACTAACTCTTAAAAACATTCTGCAAAAAACACCTAATCAATGATTGATACAAATACTTCAAGTTCACGCCATAGTAAAGAACCGCAATATGACACTTCGGAAAGCTGAATCGAATAAAAATGAACTTATAACAAAGAGAATTAACCTTGTCAAATGTGAAAACTCTATCAATATGCTTGTGCGCAACAGAGACCTCTCTGTGGTACTCATTACACGTCAGCACCTGCGGCGCATTGGTCCTCAACTCTTCGTCGCTAAATGGTCTTCAACAATGGCCGGAGTTTGTCAAGTAAAGTACCCAAAAGTAAAATATAAACCCTAAGTTTCATATGGATACACATTATTACCTGCAACGAAGGAGAACCTGGACATTGACACCTTTCTCTTTTTCGTGACGACTCGACATCTTCGAGTGAGTGCGCCGGTGTTGATTGGTGCAAAATTATTCAGATATCTCCAATCTCAGTGTGTGTTGTTGAGTGTGAAAAGTGTGAAGAGAGAAGATGAGCGGGATAAAGTGGTGTTTGATAATTTGAAATTTTAAAGGACCCGCTCCTCTCTCTCCCTCTCTCTCTCTGTCACTCCTGTGAGCTTTGATCAAATTATGATATTCGGGATCTAACGGTTGGTGTTGTGTCCGAATATATGATTCGCGAATTGACTAATAAGTCCTTAAGCAAAGCAATACGCCCCCGTGGTGTGTAGTTTTCTTGGGCCTAGAAAACAACTGAATTGGGCTTTCGAATTTACGTCTTATGCTTCGAAACGCACGCTCATTGCTCAGCCGAAATCAAATAGACTAGCAAAATAGGCAAATTATTTCACATCCAATGTAGCAGCTACATAAGATAAGGAAAAATTTTAGTTCGACTTATATATGTTGATAAATATCCGTGTTAAAATTATAAATTTTTGAATTTAAAGTAATTAATTTTTGCGTGAAATTTACAAATTTTTTGTGTTTAAATCAATTCATTTGAATGCATTTTCAGAACAAACTGATAAATATTGTGTGTAAACTAATGAACTTTTGTATAATACTCTGTAAAAAGAAACTTTGGTTCATCAAAGAATTCAAATAATTATTTAACATGTCATTTGGTTCAACTTTAAATATACAATTATAAGGTAATTCACTATTAAAATAATAATACTAATATAATTATAATAACATCAAGAAATATTTTTTTGCCCCCCAATTTTGCAGTTTTTACACATTATTCCCTAAAATATTATTTGTTCCACTTTGTCCCCTAATATATAATAATTTTTGACGTTGTCCCTATACTTTATTTTTGGCGAAATATTCCTTCTAAATTCCATCGACGGGCAGATGGAGGGCAAAGTACAAGAATCTTATAGTTTGGAGGGTAAAGTGTAAAAAAACTTAAAATTTGGGGGGCAAATTAAAATAATATAAATATTGAGTTTTTCTCTTAAATTTTTATATTTGAAAAAGATATAAAATTTTTATCTCTCACACACACACAAAGCTGTCAATATAATTCCAATTAAAAAAAATCATAAATTTTCAATTAATATTTATAATTTTATAAATATAAATGTTGTCAATACATCTTTATATTATTAAATATGAAACACACGACCAAGTATTATGTAAATTATTAGGCTAAATAACATAATAATATATTATTATGATTGAACAAAATAAAATAAAGGTGTATTTCGTATATGCATTATAATATTATAATACGAGAAATAAAATTTATCATTTGATATTATTATTTGTATGAAAAGTGTGATTAGATACTATATTAATTACAAGTAAATTGTTATATAAGATTGTATCACCATATTACATAGAGAAAAAGTGCAAAAACGGGTTTCATATTTGCATCCAAGTGCAATTATAATTATATTATAAGATAATTTTTAATAATATATTTTTAACTATATTAATAATTACTATGATATCATTTCACGATTATATATACATATATATATATATATATATATATATATAATTTTATAAATATTAATATTATATTTCGTCATCCAAATTATAAGGTTTTTGCAATTTACCCCCCAAACTTTAAAAATTTTTGCACTTTACCCTTCAAACTATAAAATTATTGCACTTTACCCCCCAACTGCCCGTCGATAAAATCTAAAAGGAATATTCTACCGAAAATAAAGTTTATGGGGCAACGTCGAAAAGTATTGTGCATTAGGGGGCAAAGTAGAACAAAAAATACTTTGGAGGCAAATGTGTAAAGAACCGCATACATTTGGGGGCAATTTTTTTTTTTCCAAACATCAATAATATGAAGAAGAGTAGGTCTCATGTGAAACCGATATCATAGTATGATATCATATTTTACCATCAATTAAAATTGACCCGGCTCTATTTTTAGACTAACTCCAACAGACTGTCTATCACACTCCCTAAATCTCACTTTCTAAAATAATTATCTCTATTATTTCAGACTATCTATCCCATTTTACTTTATCAGACTCCCTACTTATATCAGCTCCCTGCTTTAGGAACTCCGTATTCCAATTTTACTCCAACAAACTCCCTATTCATAAACTATTTATCATACATTTATAGGGAGCCAATTTAAAAAATAACGATAATAGTAATAGGAAGTTATGTTTGGCTCCCTATATTTAGGTAGATAAAAAAAATATAGGAAGCTCCTAAATTTGAGGAGTCCCTTTAAGGAGGCTATTGGAGCAAATATCATTAATTTGACTCCCTAAATTGGCTAATGAGCCAATATAGGGCCTTTGGAGATAGTCTCAGCTCCTTTCTATTTCTCTATCACAACGTCAATCCCCAAATCTAAGATCAAATTCACCAACAGCTCGATTCCTTCATCCAACTGTGGAAATCACAAAGAACCAGCAAAATTCAATCTTTTCCAGCAACAAATTGATGCAATCGAATCTGCAAACAACCACAAACCGTTTCAATCGAATATTTATGATAATGCATATTGAAAATGGAAAATGTCGTCATGGTTGTTATTTTTGTTGTAGAAGATGAGATATAAGGTTTTCAGGGTAATGTTTGTTTAACACAATTGTTTCTGATTGATGCCTGATGATTTGATGATACTTTAATTTTATTGTGTGATACTTGTTAGGAACTTGCTCGTTGAAGTCTGTGGAACCATTGCCAAATTGCTCGAGCATAAAAAATCTCAATATGAGTTGCAGCCTCACGGATTAATGGTTTTATTCTTCAAGGACTATCTCGCCTTTGTGGCATTGGTAAGCACTTTCTATGAGATTGAAGGTTTTTATTGTGAGAAGGGTTTTTGATTTTTATCCATTTTTGAGTTTTGATTTTTGAGGTGGTGCTACTGGAGTTTTTTTTTTTTTAAAATGTGAGAATGATTATGTTATTTAGACTATGAACTTGTATTTTGTTTCAGTAAATTGTGTTTAGTAATTAAATGGGTTATGATGTGATATTTATGCTTTTAAGATAAAATTTGAGTTTTCTTATTAGCGTTGATAAATGAATCTTATGTACTTGTTTAAATATTAAATAATCATCTTGGGTCTTTGGGGCTTTGTATATGTTGTTTCATGCTCTGCTAACTAAATTTATTACTCTTTTACTTGTTGAGTCTAAGCATGAATATTTTTTGATAGAGTGTGTGGAGAGTGATACCTTTATTTAGTAAGCAAGCAACATTGATGATGATGAATATGTATCTTTAAAATCTCATCTTAGTTGAATTCTCTATGTTTTAGTTAAATTATTATCCTTGACAAGACGTGTATTGTTGTTTCTTATATAAGTAAAATTTGCAAGCATTTAGCCACTTGATGTTTATATGTATGATAGTGTATATAGTATGTTTATGAATATCTCATGGTAATTGAATTTAAGAAGTTTTTGTAAACTTTGAAAAAAATATGTTCACCATTTTTTAGGATTATATATATATATAAACAGACTAAATTTCAATTCTCATAACTTGAGAAATTATTACTTCATGTCAATTTTGTTACGTGAGCACTACTTTATCTTATACTCTATATATTTCCTTTATTTTGCTTACAATTTACCCATTTTGTTCAATGTTTAGCCTCATCTATTATCGTACCATCCTTTTCTTCCTCGTTTAAAGGTGGGACTTCGATGGACCTAATAATACTTTAATGATTTTTTTTTGTTAATATTATATATCTATTTATATTACTGTCTTTACATGTATGTAACTGTTTTGATTTTATTTTTCCCCAGACAAAACATTGATTAGAAAGCAAAGAGTTCGACTAAAAAGGCCAAAAAATCAAGCCATCGAGAGGATTAAAGGAAACTTTCAAAAGAAATAGTGATTCAGATAAATAAGTTACAAGCAAAGATTTGGCCTTAAGACACCATAATTTCTTTAATGTAGTTTTAGTGTGTGTTTTTTTGTTGAACTTATACGTGCATAGTTGTATACTTTTATCAAACATTTGATTCTTTTAGACAACTTTGTGGTGCTCTCTGGATGAAATTTATTTAAGTTTATTATGGCCATAAGTTTCTTATGATACATTTAGTGGACGTTGGGATATTATAACTACATTTGTGATATTCTTATTTAAGGTTGTGATATTGCGATTTTCTTATTATTATAATGATGAGAAATTGAAACAAATTTTTACGATACTTTTAAGTGGATATTATGATACTTTAAAATAATATTATGATACTTTTATTTATATAGTGGTACTGTGAAAACTTAAACTTGTGATATTGTAAGTTGGTATTGTACTGCTAAATCTGTGTGATACTTTCGTTGAGATTTATGATTTTGTAATAATTATACTGAAAATAGTGTAAATTACAAAACTTATAACATATAAATATTCAACACACTCGTCAAGGGATATTTGTTTCTTTAAAATCTTACTTTTTGTGATACTTTTAGCTTAATTTATGATACTTTTAAAATGTTTTGTGATACTTTTATTATAAATTTGTAATATTTTCACATAAAACTATAATATGCAATATCATAATCTAAAGATATGTGATAATTTAAATATTTTTTATGATATTATAATATTTTTTTGTGATACTTTAAAATATTATTTAAAAATGTGAAATTAAACCAAACATCAGAAATATGTGATACTTTAACTATATCTTGTAATACTGTAATAACATTTGTGATACTTTAACAACCTATTGTAAAAAAGAGAAAAAAAAAACATAATGTAAAAAAAACAAAACACATATAAAAAAATATGTGATACTTTTACTATGTTTTGTGATATCTTTACAACCTTTTACGATACTTTTAACAATTTATTGTAAATATATATAGATTTAAAATTAGAAATCAAGTATAAAAACATGTGATACTTCAAATATGGTTTGTGATACTGTAATAATATTTTCTAATACTTTAATGTCATATTGTCAAAGAAGAAGAAATCAGATATAAAGATACTTTATCTATATTTTGTGATAATTCAATTGTATTTTGTGATACTTTAACTACATATATTAAAAAGAAAGTGAAGAAAAATATATATAATCATATGATACTTTAAATATATTGCGATACATTTACTTGATTTTTTGATACTTTACAACAATTTGCAATATTTCATTAAACAAAACAAAACTATGCGATGTTATTACCTACAAATTGTGATATTTTAAAAGAAATTAGAATACATTTACATGGAGTTGTGATACTTGTAGTGCACTTTGTAATATTTTTATAAATATATAATATGTGATACTTTTAGCTAAAGTTGAGATACATTTCTATGATTTGTAACACTTTTATGTATGACTATAATGTAGATAAATTTATTTAAATAATTATCTTATTCGATTAGATATTCCACGAACTCAATGGTTGTTTCATTAGTGGATAACAAAAATCCAATTTTCAACCGATAAAAATCAACTATTACATAAAACTCAAATTCCCCTTACCACAAATCCTTATCCAAGAACTCATCAATTTAAAGGAAAAAAGCTTGTATACATCTACACCTCCCAGTTTACAACCAATACCAAAAAGCAAAACAAAAATTGCAAATCACACTTTCTTAACAAAAAGACTTCAATGAGCTAATCAACTTTCAATTCACATCATTTTATTCACTAAAATGAAAAAATTATCAGCAAAAACTAATTAGACGAACAATCCTCGTATATTGTTTGATACCCGGCCTCTCAGACACTGAACGAATACAACGAGGTGTTCTTCCAAGTACCTTAAGACATCCACACTAACTTCACAAAATCTCATCACCATCTGACTCTTAGTGCATGGGGAATTATCAGTGTAATAGACTGAAATAATAACAAAATGCACTACACTGCCACGTCTCCAACATATGCATCATTTGACCTCAAACGGAACCGTCTTGTTGCGAAAATTGGTGGAGACTTTCCTTTACTATCCCAGATTTTCCCCACTTGAACAATTTCACAAAACTCATTCACGAAGGTCCTCTGCTCACCGCTTCAAAGTCCTACTTGCGTGCAAGATGATTAATTCAAACTAGATCATTAAATAAATGAAAACTGATTACAGTCTAAAAATAAGTAAATTACTTCAAATCAGCCAGTAAATTAAAAAAAAAATACTTTATTCGAAGATATAAATGAGCAATAAAGGCTGAGTTTTAAAAAATCAAGTTGTGAGATCCTACAAAATAAACATCATGGGTTGATCATATAAATAGAAAAGAACAAAAGCAAACAAAGAGACAAACATAATTGCAGTCAATATGAGCACCTCTAAGCTCCAATATCTTGGGTATAAAACAAACGAAGGGTAAGAATACCGCAAATGGTCAGGGGCGGGTCCAGGTTTTTATATTTGGGGAGGCTGTGAATAACTTTTTTTAATAATATAAAAGAAATGAAATAATGGGATATAGGGGTTGGATTTTTTTTAAATAAAAAATAAAGGTAAAGAAAAAAATAAATAAAGGGCTATCTATAGGGATCGAAAAAATTTTATTAAAAAAAATGGAAGAATAAAAAAATTATGAAATAAGAGTCTATTTATAGGGATTAAATATTTTCTTAAAAAATAAAAGGAAAGCGAAAAAGAAATAAGGGGATATGGGATTTGGATTGTGGCAAGTTTTGGCAAAACAAAATAAATGAAAGAGAAAAAAATTAAGAAATAATAAAAAGAAAGAGAAAAAGGCTTAAAAAATAAATAGTGGTGGGGTTTGAACCCATAAATTTTGGCAATACAAAGGAACATTAACCATTACACCATCTTAAGTAGATGTATATTTGGAGAGTCCGTTTATAATTATACAAATTAAATCAAATAAACACATATTGTAGTAAGGTTTTTAAAATTTTTTGGGGAGGCCGTGGCCCCCCCAAACCACTATGTAGATCCGCCCCTGCAAATGGTATTTCCTTAAAAAATTGTTTAATTTTCTATTGTTTTTTTTTTCATTTCATTCAATAGTTTTCATAAATTAGACTTAGATGGCTTTTATAATTTTCCAATGCACAAATAGGTTTGTCATGCTTCTATGTAGAAAATAGTTAGATCACGGTTCAAAATAGACATTTAATATTCACTCATCATTTAAAAGTCAGAAATGTAAAAATTAAAAAAAAATTGCTTTAAATTTATTCTCAAGGAAAATTCAACCCAAATTCAACCCAACCTAATCAATCTAGATCTAAATAAACCATAAAAAATAATAAAACACACACAAACCTCTTCCACGTGATTTGAAGAATCCATATGGATTAATTCCCCATTTGAAGCAAATTATTCAGGCAATCAAAGGACAAATTTTTGCCTAATTGTTTGCGCAGGCGTCGCCGTCCAAACCCAACCGCAAACTAGAACCGCCGCTTGAACTCGAAAAACCCTTCTCGCTTTTGTTGACCAAGTCAAGATTCACACAAAATACAAATGAAATTTCACACACATGCACATGCAGATATTAATCGAGCTGGCACTTTGTAGACCTTTAGTTTTCTTTCTTGTCTTCTAGCTGATGTAACAAACTATAAAAGAGGCAAGCAAAACTGTATGCAGAGTGAGATGATGAATTAATACGAATTACAGTTCCTTTCTTCTTCACGATTTACATGCATATAATATACATACAAATTCTACATGGTATCTAGAGCGAGGATTCGAAATCATCCTCAAACTGCAAATTCGAATACAGAAACAGAGATCAACGCGCACAAACTCACGGCGAACGCTTGGCCGGTGCTGAATTCCAACACAACTTCATCGTCTGCAACTCAAGTCACAGTTCGAGAAGAAGATCTGATGCATATGTAAGGATCAGATCATCCTGGGATGGCTTTGGTAACTACGCAACTCACGGGTAACAATTTCCTTCCATGTAGCCTATCTATTAAAATTTCTCTCTGTGCAAAAAATAAATTAGGGTTTATAGATGGTACGATCATTAAGCCTCAATCTGATTCTGCTTCGTATGATCAATGGCGCAAAGTTGATTACATGATCACATCATGGATATTGAACTCGATTTCTAAGGATATAGTCGAAGCCTTCTTATATGTTGATTCAGCTAGAGAATTGTGGATTAATATATGTGAACGATTTGGGGAAAGCAATGGTCCACTGTTATTTCAGTTAGAAAAAGAAGTTGCTACACTCTCTCAAGGAAATAATTCCGCTGCAGTGTATTTTACAAAATTAAAAAAATTATGGGATGAATACTCTGTGTTGATTAATATGTACTTGTGGATCTGCAAAGGGATTACATGATGTTGAGCATAATAGAAAGCTAATGTAGTTTCTAATGGGGCTAAATGACAGCTATGAACATGTTAGAAGTCAGATATTGTTAATGGATCCTTTGCCAACAATTAACAAAGCTTACTCAATGGTATTGAGAGTTGAGAAACAAAGGAGTCTACAGATCACTAATGCTGAAACACATGACAACTCAGCATTACTATCTAGATTTGGGAGTGCAGGGAAATGTTTTGGAAACAACAAGGGACAAAATTCTGAATTTCAGGCCAGAAACAGTAGTTTTGGAAAGAATATGCAGAACAATTGGAATTCAATTTTTGGGAATTTTTCAGGAAGATTTCAAGCAAGAAAGAGCAAAGAGGATAAATACAATCTCATATGTGATCACTGCAAAGGAACTGGGCATGAAAAATCAGAGTGTTTCAAACTACATGGCATTCCAGATTGGTACAAAGATCTTAAGGAACAAAGGAACCGAGTCAATGCAAACATGAGCAGCACAACTGATACAAATGGCTCAAGGAACATGACAGACTTTCAAAGCTCCTTGCCTAATCAGATTGACATAGCCTCCTTGATTCAGCAAGGAATTACTAAATATTTTTCAGATAAAGGGGCTTCAAATGAGCAAAAGATAGGAAATAACTATGCAAATCTGGTTGACTATGAGAATGATCCAATTTTACACTTTGCATTGTCCACACATGATTCAGTTAAACCTGGAAGCTGGATAATTGATACAGGAGCAAGTAAGCACATGTGTAATGATGAGAAAATGATGACTGAGCTTTCCATTACTGACTCTCACATTTCAGTATATCTACCAGATGGATCACAAAAAAGGGTAACTCATGTAGGAAAAGTTCACCTGAATGATACTCTACACCTGTCAGAAGTACTTCTAGTGCCACCTTTTAAATACAATATTTTGTCAGTTGCACAGATTGCAGCTCAGTCAAGAATAAAGAGTGTGTTTTACTCAGATCATTGCATACTTCAGGACACATACACCAACTTGATTATAGCAAGAGGTGAACTCATTGGAAAGCTCTATGTCCTTTCACCAAGTAATTCAAAGGCTGCAACACCTTCCTCACACATAAGTAGATTCTTAGCTAATCATGATGTCCCATTTGAAATCTGGCACAAGAGGTTTGGTCATGTCTCTTCTCATACACTTCAACATATTCCTGACATGAAACATCTGTGTAATGCACAACTGAGGGAACAATCAACACCCTGTGATGTCTGCCATGTTTCTGAACAAAACAGATTACCTTTCCCATCGAGCAGCATACAAAGCACAGACATCCTTGAGCTGATACATGTGGACATATGGGGACCATATAACCATTTCTCAGTCACAAACACACCATATATGCTCACAGTTGTAGATGATTACAGTAGGGCCACATGGACTTTTCTAATGAGCCACAAATCAAACTGCATCTCTATCTTAAGAGATTTCTTCTTAATGGTTCCCACACAGTTTGTCAAGAGAGTTAAAACAATCAAAACAAACAATGGAACAGAATTTATGTGAAAGGATTGTCAGAATCTCCTGAAAGCACAAGGAATACAATATCAACACACTTGTGTCTACACTCCACAACAAAATGGGGTTGTTGAAAGGAAACACAGACATCTCCTAGATGTGGCCAGAGCCTTAATGTTTGAATCCAAAATTCCCTCCAAGCTTTGGCCCTATTCCATTCTTACTACTTCTTACATTATAAATAGAATTCCAAGTGCAGTGTTAGAGTGGAAATCACCTTTTGAAAAACTATATGGGCATCAGTCTGATCTTTCCTCATTGATAACTTTTGGATACCTCACATATGAAACAAACACAACACCAAACAAGTCCAAATTCACACCAAGAGCTGCAAAGTGCATAATGATAGGATATGTCTCTGGGCAAAAGGGCTACAGATTGTATGACATTGAATCAGAAAACATCTTTACCTCCAGAGATGTAATCTTTCTTGAGCATATTTTACCATACAAAGGATCATCTCCACATACAAACAACACTCCTTTTCCATGTGTTGAGATTTTGCTGACTCTCCTGACACAAATACTTCATCCAACTCATCTCCAGAGGTCACTGATAGAAGGAGTTCAAGAATAAGAAAGACACCAGCCTGGCATTCAGACTATGTGATAAATTGTCACACTACTCATACCTGTCCAAAAGAAAAGCTCACAATTGTTGATGGTGAATCATACTCAATATCCACCTTTCCATATACATCTTCACCCTTGTTTACAAAGAACTACTTAGCCTTCTTGGCTAAGATAGACTCTTTCATAGAGCCTTCTTCTTATAACCAGGCTTGCAAATCACCAGAATGGGTGCTTGCTATGCAGAAGGAGTTGAAAGCTTTGGAGGATAATAACACATGGACTCTGACTCAACTGCATTCAGGAAAGAAGCCTATTGGATGTAAGTGGGTGTACAAAGTGAAAATGAATCCAGATGGATCTGTACAAAGGTACAAAGCCAGATTAGTAGCCAAAGGCTTTCATCAACTGCCTGGAGTGGATTTTTTTTTATAGCTTCTCTCCTGTTGCAAAATTGGTAATTGTGATATTACTCATTGCCCTAGCAACCTCTAAGTCCTGGACTCTATGTCAACTTGACATAAACAATGCCTTTTTACATGGCTATTTACATGAAGAGGTGTTTATGGTTCCTCCCCCTGGCTATACTAAGGCTACTCCTGGTCAGGTCTGCAAACTTGAAAGAAGCCTATATGGATTAAAGCAAGCCTCTATGGAATGGAACCATGAATTCTGTGCAAAATTGCTGCCTTTTGGTTTTACTCAATCAAGACATGATCACTGTCTCTTCATCAAGAAATCAAAGAACTCTTTCTTGGCTCTCCTCATATATATTGATGATGTCTTGATAACTGGTAACAATGTCTCCCTGATTGATGACCTGAAATCTTATCTGGATAATCTGTTCACCATTAAGGATCTTGGCCCAGCAAAGTATTTCTTAGGTGTTGAAATAGCAAGAGGTTCACAGGGCACTTACCTTCATCAGAGGAAATATATCCTAAACATTTTGCAAGACACAGGATTAACTGGATGTAAGCCTGAAAATACACCATTACCCCCTGGCTCAAAGCTTATTGCTGATCTGACTAAACCATTTCATGATCCTACCAAGTATAGAAGGTTGGTTAGGAGGTTACTCTATCTAAATTTCACCAGACCTGATATTATCTGTTCAGCAACTTAGTCAGTTTGTTAACTCCCCTTCTGATGCTCACTGGGATGTTGCTCTACATCTGGTTAGGTACCTCAAGAACAGTCCCTCACAAGGTCTGTTTTATCCCACCAATTCCCCTGCTACTCTAACTACTTATAGTGATGCTGATTGGGGTTCTTGTCCAGATACTAGAAGATCCCTCACAAGTTATTGCATTTTTCTGGGCAATTGTTTGGTTTCTTGGAAAAAAAATATTGTTTCCCGCTCGTCTGCTGAGGCTGAGTATAGGGCACTCGGTTCTACAGTTTGTGAACTTAAATGTATTTCTTATGTTGCTGCAGATTTTCTGCTCCCAATTCCAACTCCTATCCCTCTTTGGTGCGACAACATGGCAGCTCTTCATATTCTTGAAAATTCGGTATTTCATGAACGTACTAAACATCTAGAAATTGATTGCCACCTGGTCCGAGATCATTTCAAAAATTGTTTTCTAAGTCCTCGTTTTGTCACCTCCTCATTGCAGTTGGCAGACCTGTTCACAAAGGCTCTTCCTTCTACTCAGCTGCATTTTCTTCTTGGCAAGATGGGAATTGTGGATCATCATGGCCCATCTTGAAGGGCGGGTGTTGACCAAGTCAAGATTCACACAAAATGCAAATGAAATTTCACACACATGCACATGCAGATATTAATCGAGATGGCACTTTGTAGACCTTTAGTTTTCTTTTCTTGTCTTCTAGCTGATGTAACAAACTATAAAAGGGGCAAGCAAAACTGTATGCAGAGTGAGATAATGAATTAATACGAATTACAGTTCCTTTCTTCTTCATCATTTACATGCATATAATATACATACAAATTCTACATCTTTGTCAGCACCATTTGTCTGGTCAGTCGATCTGCTGTATCCTCTACCAGTGTACGTGTGTTAGAATTGGTGATGTTCGGAAGATGAGGTGAATGAGGGATTTTCAAATTGCAGTTTCAAGATTGGGGAAAGGGGCAGATGAGAGTTAAAGATGCGTGAATCTAATGAAGAAGGATGAAAAAGAGTAATAAGAAAGGTAGAAAACAAATGTGGGTCAAACAAGAGGGTATGGGTAGTAGATCGGGTTGCGGGTAGATATAAGTTAATGGTAAAAAGTGGACTCATAATATGAGATCGGTCTCACACAAGTGTTTGCTTATCAAGAACCACCACCACCCGCCGACCACTGGCGCCAGCCGCCGCTGGATTTTTCCAGCGACTATCCGCCAAAGGAAGAAAGTGTAGAGGCTCTTTTTATTATTATTTTTGCCTATAATTTTTCAAAATATTGAAGTACGAGATTTTTAAATATTAAGTAAGGATTTCTTATTTTTTTGGATATAAAGTAAGAAATCTTCTTACTTTTTGGAACAAAAAGTAGAAAATTATTTTACCTTTTCGGATATTTTTACTATCATCAAATAAGAATCTTTTGCTATCATCAAGTAAGAAACTCTTTATTGTTGAATTAAGTAAGTAATATATAACTATATCATGGTATCAAGTAAGATTTTTTATTTGTTGTAAAAATAAATAAATAAATAAAAATTGTGTTTAACAAACAAATAGAAATTACATTTTTTTTGCACATCAAGTAAGAAGTTTTTATAATCAGGTAACAATATTTCACTAATAAATAAGATATTATTTATGATTAATTAAAAATATTTGGACATTAAGTAAGAAAATCTTGAACATATATTAAGAAAGTTTTCTGCCCAAAAAAACACATTTTTGAAAAATATTTTCTGGCGATTGAAAATTTTCCCGGTCGGTCGATCGACGGCGGTGGCAGCAGGGGTAGCCACTCTGCTGTTGCTAATAATAATAATAATAATAATAATAATAATAATAATAATAATAATAATAATAATAATAATAATAATTATTATTATTATTATTATTATTATTATTATTATTATTATTATTATTATTATTATTATTATTATTATTATAGTGAGGGTGTTGTACCATTTTCATATCACACATTTGGATTGGCAAGAATGTGTAATTATTTGACTTAAAATTAAATTTAGAACTAATTGACAAATGGATTCCTGTTTGGAGGATTATTTGGTAATTTCTCCAGATTATACTCCATGGTGTATGATAAACATGGTTTTTACATGAATATTGGGGTTTATTTTACTAAATTTTGACTATTGATTGTATATTAACAACTTGTTTTGACTTATTTTATATTATTTAGAAGTTGTTACGTATTTGCTCGTTTTGTAGGATTTTGAGTGATATTTGGCACGTTTGGATGAATTGGGCTTGAAGAAGCATTTAGGAGTGAAGAATCAAGTATATTGCATTGAAAAGTTGAAGATCGAGGTCCATTAGGCCCCAGATAAATATCACAATCAGAGTAACTAGAGAGGTATCACATTTTATTCACATCTCTTAATTCAGCCCCATAGTTTTGTTTACTTAAGCATCATAAAGGGTTCATCGAAAAACCTACGATGGTCTTTTTCTAACCAAGTTAAGATGATAGTGTTTCGGTATTACAAGAGAAGAGCTAAAAGGAGGGATTTTATATTTACTTGGTTTTGGTTCTGGTCAGGAAAATTAAATCAAGGCCTCAATCAATTTTTACTCATATATACTTACTTCTATATATAAAGTTGGCATGAATGTTTATGGACGCGACATGTGGCAACTCCTAATTGGTTGACTATTATTTTTTTCTCTCACATACCCACTTTCGTGCAAGGCCTTAGGAGGCTTTTTGGTGTTATTATTTTTTCTCTCACACGTGGCCGGTTGAAATCCTTTTTTGGCACCAATCCTTACTTCCGCCTTTTATCCTTTTTCTCCAACCATATATGGCCTTCAAGGTTAAGGATCCTTCCTCTCTTTTCTACGATTTTTTCACAATATTTTCGAGGCACTCTCATCATCTTCTTCCTTTCTCTTTTTGTAGGGCTGTGATAATGTTACCTGATTATTCTGAGTTTTCTCAATTTGGAGATAATGGGTGAAACCTGGCCCATATGAGACTTTGAGGGATTTTTTTTGTGCATTTCTCTATCTCCGATGAAACCATGATTTCGCAGCCATGATGGGGAAATGGTTCTCCTATCCGTCTGACAAAAATTCAAGCCTCAATTTTTTTCATATTTTTTCCCAAGTGGAAGTGGTTGGATTCATCGATGCTCTTTCGATTATTATTTTATTATTATTATTATGATGATATTGATTAGCTCGAACCCTCTTTCGTAACTCTTGGAATTATTATTGTTGTTGTTGACAATGTGTGAATGTTCTTATACTTGGATCTATAAGAAAGTGGTATAAATTATTTCACTGTTGTATTCATAAAATTATATGTGATTTACAGTGTTTGTCCTATTTTGTTTTTTTTACTTGAAGTATATTGTTTGATATTCTGCAATTTTTTTCTTTCTTCAAAATGTGTGGATGTTCTTATACTTGGATTTACAAGAAAGTTGTAAAAGATTATTTAACTGTTGTTCTTCAATTGACACGTGGTTCACATGTTCACACGTCGTAGTGTCGTTTAATTAAAACTCTTATCTCTTAAATATATATGAAACTATTTAATTGGTTGCCCACTCATATGAATATGGGTATATATCATGTACAGATCTATTCTGACTATAAATTAGATAATTAACAGCTGTAAAATTAGAAAGTTTATGGTTTTAAAAATAAGGATCAGATTTACGATGTTGCTAATCGATGTTAACAACACCAGTTAACAACATCGACCAGAGTAACGTAATATTTATGCAGCGGAATATAAAATAGAGAACACGATTAAACAAATTCAGTTCACAAGTAAATACTTGTGAACTTGGGTGTACAAACCCGAAAATTATATTACTATCACTTCACGTTCAATACACAATATAAAGTAATATATGAAAACTAAATATCAAGAAACTTGATACTAAATACTTGTTGCCGGAATGGCAAGATCTTCTCCGTTGGTCAC